>OU342740.1:511929921-512428193 GCA_910589775.1 Avena eriantha | reverse complement strand
CATATGGATCCACTAGAGTCATTGCATGTGTGTTCTTTTCACAAACCACATGTGGACCCACTAGAGTCATTGCATGTGTGTTTCTTATACTAAAACCCAGCACTAGAGTCATTGCATGTGTGTTCTTTTCACAACCACATATGGATCCACTAGTGGTTTATGCATGTGTGTTCTTTCTTCCACAAACCACATATGGATCCACTAGAGTCATTGCATGTGTGTTCTTTTCAAAAAACCACATATGGATCAACCAATGGCATGGAATGTGTGTTCTTTTCACAAACCACGTATGGATCCACCAGTGTCATTGCATGTGTGTTTCTTGCCACAAACCACTTAGGATCAACCAGTGTCCATTGCATGTGTCTTCTTTTCCACATACCAGAGGCAATCAACCAATGGCATTGCTTGTGTGTTCTTTCCACAAACCACATATGGATCCACTAGAGTATTGCATGTGTGTTCTTTTTCACAAACCACATATGGACCCACTGGAGTCATTGCATGTGTGTTCTTTTCAACAAACCACACATGGATCCACCAGAGTCACTAGATGTGCGTTCTTTACACAAACCACGTATGGACCCACTAGAGTCATTGCATGTGTGTTCTTTCCACAAACCACATATGGATCAACCAGTGTCATTGCATATGTTCTTTCCATATACCACATATGGATCCACTAGAGTCATTGCATGTGTGTTCTTTTCACAAACTACACATGGATCCCCCCGAGTCATTGCATGTGTGTTCTTTTCACAATCCACATATGGACCCACTTGAGTCATTACATGTGTGTTCTTTCCACAAACCACACATGGATTAACCAATGGCATTGCCTGTGTGTTATTGTCACAAACCACATATGGATCAACCAATGTCATTGCATGTGTGTTCCTGTCATGAACCACACATCGATCAACCAGTGGTCATTGCATGTGTGTTCTTTCCACAAACCACATATGGATCAACCAGTGGTTATTGCAGCTGTTTTCTTTCCACAAACCACATATGGATCCTCTAGAGTCATTGCATGTGTGTTCTTTTCACAAACCACATATGGATCCACTAGAGTCATTGCATGTTTGTTCTTTTCACAAACCACATATGGATCAACCAATGGCATTGCATGTGTGTTATTTTGTAAGAGCACATATGGATCCACCAATGTTCACTTCATGTGTGTTCTTTCCACAAACCACTTATGGATCCACCAGTGTTCATTGCATGTGTGTTCTTTTCCACAAACCACATGCATCAACCAATGGCATTGCATGTGTGTTCTTTCCACAACCCACACATGGATCAACCAATGGCATTGCATGTGTAATCTTTTCACAAACCACACATGGGTCAACCAATGGCATTGCATGTGTGTTCTTTTTACAAACGACACATGGATCCACCAGAGTCATTGCATGAGTTTTCTTTCCACAAACCACATATGGATCAACCAGTGTCATTGCATTTGTGTTCTTTCCACAAACCACATATGGATCAACTAGTGTCATTGCATGTGTGTTCTTACCACAAACCACATATGGATCGACCAATGTCATTGCATGTGTGTTCTTTTCGTAAACCACATATGGATCCACTAGAGTCATTGTATGTCTATTCTTCTCACAGACCACACATGGATCCACCAGTGGCATTGCATGTTTGTTCTTTTCATGAACCACAACTAGAGTCGTTGCATGTCTGTTCTTCTCACAAACCACACAAGGATCCATCGGTGTCATTGCATGTCTGTTCTTTTCATGAACCACAACCAGTGTCATTGCATGTGTGTTCTTCTCACAAACCACACACGAATCCACTAGTGTCATTGCATGTTTGCTCTTTTCACAAACCACATATCACCAGTGTCGTTGCATGTGTGTTCCTCTCATAAACCACATATGGATCCACCCAGTGTGATTGCATGTGTGTTCTTCTCACAAACCACATAAGGTATCACCAATGTCATTGGATGTGTGCTCTTTTCATAAACCACATATGGATCCTAACCTTAGGAGAGCCCTAACCTTAGCCCCCCAATGGGTGGCCATTAGACTGAGTCTTCTAGAAGGCATACCCTAACACAGTTGTTGTTCTTGACGATTGTTACATACCGTTCGATCGGGGCGCTTGGACGATTGGGATGGTCTTCGTGAGAGCGATCCGCGAGTAGGCTGTTTTGCGGCATGATTGGCCACGCTTGCTCTGGACAAACTGGCAACACCGGGCGCTCCCCTGTTGAGAGTGTCACGACTCATGAGTTCAGTGGGCCATATCCCAGTGTCACGTTCCCATTACTTCTCTTCCTCCCCGTACTTCTCTTCCTTCCCCTCGAAGCCGCTTTCCCCACTTCACTCGCATCCTGCCGTAGCCGCAAGCCGACGACATCCGCCAATTCTCGGGTCGCTACCTTCATGCTAAGAAATCATTTTACAAGCTTTTGAACTTATCCTACATATTCCTGCTATTCGCCAATCTAATTGCTGCTCTTTTTTCTGATTTCTCGACGAACTTCAGATGTGGCAGATGTTGCAGCCCAAGAATCTGGAGATCCTCGTGCGCAACTTCGGAGCGACGTTCCTGCTTGTGTGCTCCTACCCAGGATGCTTTCGCCGTTACTCCTACCACGAGCTCCCGCTCCACGAGCTCGCATGCCTGCACGGCGCATGCTCCTGCATGGAGCCGGGCTACAACTTCACCGGCCCGCCAACAGAGCTCGTCGTCCACCTTCTCCAAGAGCACTTGATCGAAGTGATTAGGATCTCATACGGGTAGGCCCAACTTCTCCAAGAGCATGTGTCGTTCACTAACTCGGCACGCCGCCAGCTAATTTTCTAGGGGAGGATGGTTCTGTTTTCGTCCTAACCATCACCGCCGGTGTTCCGGGAACCAAAGACACACCGCCATGTGTGTCGTATGAGTTAGGTCGGTCTCGTGCGCCTGGCCCGTATACACGGTGCGCATGTGAGCGAACACCCAGCCGTCGTCGTCCGATAGCATTCTTGTGCTAGCTGAGGCGCCGAGCTGCCCGACGCCGCGGGAGGTGGAGTATGCGGACCTAAGGTCAATCCTATGTGTGCCATCTCAGTACCTTGTCCGTGCTAGACCGAACAGGCAGATGCATTTCTACATTGGTATCGAGAAGACCGATAGGGAAATGTAGTACTTATGTTGTCGTTACTGTTAGACTGAAGCGATGCTTCTCAGGTGCGTAGAGCATACGTGTTGTGCGAATGTACCCCAGTTGTAGTTTTTAGTACTCCTTAATAATTCGACGGTTTATTGGTCCAATCAGCTTGCTGTTGTCACGTTCCAAAGTCCGCTTGCTCTGGACAGACTGGCAATACCGTGTGCTCCCGCCCCCGCATGTCAGTGTCACGTGTTCCGAGGGCCCACCTACCAGTGTCATGCCCCTTCTCTTCCTTCCCCTCGAAGCCACTGTCCCAACTTCTCTTCCATCCTGCCACTCCCGTCTGATGGTTGTAATCTGATTTTCCTTGGATTGTTTACATGTAATCTACGTTGATAATGCAACATGCAAATGGCACAGACACAATTTCTAAAGTGGAAGCACGCACACGCTGCTATTGCATATATTTCTCAACATATATCGACAAACCCATTACAATAATTGCACTCGCACTAAACACAACTGAAATTGCAACCATCCTAAACAACATCTAAACCCACATCACACTGTTGTCATCGGAGTCCAATTCTATTGGTGACACCGCCGTGCCCTTCCTAGGGACATCCACTCCCGCCCGTGGCTTGCCCTTCGCCAAGGAGGCAACAATGGCGTTCTGCATAGCCTCGTCACTGTCGTCCTCCACATCGGAATCAACAATGACGAAGGTGACGAGGTTGGCATGGACCGAGCACCGTCGCGCCTGGCGGCTCCTGCTTGAGCTCGAAGCTGCATCAGTCCTTGTACAGGTAGGAGGGGACAAGCTCAAATACGTAGAGTCGTCACTCCTATCAAGAAACCATGGCCATTTGATACTGCGACGGTAGGATCTTGGGGTGGATCCGCCGCGGCGAGCCCTACTGGAAATGGTAGAGCGGATGGATCTGCCGGCGCAAGCCATGACAAGTTCCAAGGAGGGAGTAAGATTGTGGGCCAGGCGTGTCTGGTTCCTGAGCAAGGCCTCCCAGTGATATGTACGCGGGCAAGGTGCCAAAAAAAATTGTCCAATGCGCGTGAGAGGGCTTTTGAACCACAAAGGCGCGAGGTTTGGTTGACAAGTTTACACGCTAGGTCCCCCACCTATCAACCGAATGTGGGCAGTAGGATTCTTCCCGAGTTATTAAGTGGGGATAAATCACACTTCACCACTACCCTGACATCCAAAGGATCCTCTTTCCTCTGGCCTCGCTCCCTTCGCTCATGGCTCGCAGCTCGTGCAGTTCGTCTCGGGTGGAATCAGGGCCGGCTCAACGCTGTCAGGCGGGTGCCCCCATCAGGTACCAGAGGGCGCCCTACGATTACTACCCCAATATGCTATGTTTGTGCGGTGAGAAGATGCCGAGATGGATTTCGTGGACCGATGAAAATACTGCAGGAAAATTCAGCAACTACAGCATCAGAGCGGTAAGTTCCTACTGTAGGTACAATGGTAACCCGGATCCGGAAAGCGTAATGTAAGTCCTTTTTTTGTTTCCTTCGATCTACTTCGAAGGAAGGGAGGGGACTAGCTGTGACAAGTTTGTGTGGATCGAAAATCCACTGACAGGTTTTCACAGAGAGCTTGTTCAGGATCTGCGTGATGCTGTGTGGGACAAGAAAGAGGAGATTCGTGCAATGGAGCGAGAGATCCGGGAGCTTCGCCAAGTGCAGGGGAGGCAGGGGCAGGAAGGTGGTGAGACAGACGGGCTCAAGATTAGGCCAGATAGTGGAAACAATTTCCTCATTATCTGGGCATTATCTGTTGCATTTGCAGTTTATGTTGCCATGTCGTTGTCCAGCAGCTGAAATAAGTTATTTTCTCCTTTCTACACCCCTCTTGACACAATTTTCGCACATCCAGTTCTCTTATTAGAAACTCCCTATAGATATACTTCTTACTGACTGATTATGGCTTCCCTGACTAGACGTGAGTCATCAGTGGTAATGGCTTTCCTAACGGGTAGTTGATTAGGTATAACAGGAGAGTCTAAAGTGGGAAATAAATGATTGGCCTTCAAAACGAGTGGCTCGTCTGGCCGCTACCTTATCCTATTTCCATACTTCTGTCGCTCCATCCCTGTATGGGTGGAGAACCCGTCGCTGTCTCAGCTGTGATACCGTAGGCTCTAGGGAAGTCGGAGGAGAGAGCACTCATCTTGGGGTGGGCTTACTACTTATATGCTTTCAGCAGTTATCCTCTCCGCACTTGGCTACCCAGCGTTTACCGTAGGCACGATAACTGGTACACCAGAGGTGCGTCCTAGGTTTGAACTGACATAGGCCTTACTAAGACCTATATTCTTCCATGAAGGAGGATCAGCTTACCCACGCCCGTCGATAGAAGAACCTATGAGCTCGCCCGATCACGCACGATATCATGCGGGCTACCACACTCAGTACACGACATTCCATCAGCCACCTCATCTGCTGTAATACGGGAAACTGGTATGTACCATCAGCCAGTTATCAATGGAGTCAGTTAGAAAAGTGTGAAATAGCTCAGGAACAGCAGCTGGGGAAGCACCATTACCATCCATGGGTTGCTTTGTGAACAGCCCCCTCTGTTCTGCTAACCCATCTTTCTATTAAAACGAATGTAGCTAACGTGAACTAAAAGCAAGCTCTTGTTCGAGGAAGTCGAAATTGTTAGTTGTTGCTAGCTTGAACTGAGTTGTTCCTGTTGGTGCTAGGGTTGCCAAGGGAGTTGTAGCGAGCACACATGGAGACATACCTCCCGTAGCTGACCCCTGAATTCAAGGATACTGCCGGCTTTGTTACTAACTGATAGAAACCCCTTAATACAACATTTTTCATAAATGTCATAAGGTAGGTAGATGTTGCTTCGTGGAGTGTAGCAACCAGCTTAGAACTTGTTTTCAGCCCAGAAACTTATCATAAGTGTAATGCCAATAGCAGGGATTTGTTAAGCGCCTATAAATAATTCATGTTTGTGGCACTAACACCCATAGATTTTGGAGACCCCTTAACCGCTCAGCTATCGCGATTGTTCAGATAGTAGTGGCACAGTCACAATTTCGGATTCAACTAGTGGCCTCAACCGTATCCAATCCAAAAGTCGCGATACATTTTACTCCGAATTTGGGAGGCCGATTGTTTCGCCCGGCAAGTTCCACGCATACAGCTCGAGAGTTTAACCGAACTACATATATAGGTTCAAGTTCAATACATCATTAAGCTTCTACACTGCTAGCCTTCTTTCTTTGCTTGGGTGCCAACTTTCTTCCTCTTGCCTTCACATCCATTGGCTTCTTCATCTCCTGCCTTCTTCCTCTTCCTAGGTGCCAATTTTCTTACCTTCACGTACCCTGCATCTCTGGGTCGAGGGAAGTCAGGCCAATCGGCACCATAATCTTGTTCAGCATCATCACTCCACTCGTTTTGGTTTTCTTCCCGCAGCAAAATCGTTGAGTCGGCTGTCTTGTTTCTTACCTTGCGCTTCCTGTAAAAAACCAGTACATGGATTACTACCTTATATCTATAGACTATAAATATATTTTTTGTGAATGTACCATCTCATACCTAGGTTTGGGAGCATTAAGGGGACAGCCCGCTGCTCTATGGCCTATAAGATGGCAGATCTTGCATCTGTTTTTGCCCTTCTTGGTTGCACAGAAAGCCGAACCCTTCTTCTCGAGAAAATTCTTAAACCTATTCACCTGAGGTCTTCCTTTGCCCCTTTTTGTAACTGGCTGGCAAAGCTCGAAAGACAGTTGGACTTGAGGCCACTGAGATGGGTCTGTACATGGCTCGACGGATCCAGCGTACGCAGCTCTGAACTTTTCCATAGAGTAGTAGTCTGACAAATACTTATCCAAATGTGGTAGAGTTCTTTTCTTCACCAAGAAGGCCAAGGCGTGGTCGCAAGGTTTCCCCGTATGCTGCCACTCTAAGCAGGTGCATTCTCGCAGCTGGATGTTCACAACATCCCTTTTGCCACTCTTGGACAATCGACCACCTCACAGCTACTGCTGGTTGATGGGAGAACCTTAAGATGAGCAAGTCCTCGGCTTCTCTTGTGCATTTGATGTACAACTGGCGGTAGCATATGTCCTCTAAGTCTCCTACCGATCTCTCTCCTTATATTTAACAGCTTCATGATCATACCACGTATGTTGTCCATCAAGATATGAACAGGACACACTTTTATGTCCTTCACCCAGTTATTCAGGCATTCTACAAGGTTGTTGTTTATGTAATCAACTTTGATGTCAGGGTTGAATTGACTCCTCTTCCATAGCTGTGAATGATGGATGGCTAAGTACTCTGGAAGTTCAGGGGCTTCCGCAAAAATCTTGCTCATGAAATATTCGCTGCTACTAGGTTTTTAAACTCTAGCAGCAGGAAACATGTAACGAAATACACTTCCTGCGTAATGTGAGTACAAATTGAGCATCATATGGGCATGGCATTCTCTACCTTCAGCTCGCGGGAACACCTCCTTCACTGCATTCGTCAGCCCTTTGCATGCATCCGTGGATATAGCCAATGGATCCATGTGGCCTATTGATCTCCTGAGCTGTCTCATAAACCAGACCCAGTTTTCCTCCGTTTCTATTTCAAACAGCCCAAATGCCACTAGAAACATCCAGTTGTGACCATCAAGTGTTGTGGCAGATGGCAGACAACCTTTCCATTTCCCAGTTAGGACAGTGCTGTCTACACTCAGATACGGCCTACATCCGTCCTTGAATCCCTGGATGCAAGGTTTAAGCGCCATGAAAAATCTTTTGAAATATATTTTACCATGTACTGATTCGGTGTCAATCTCCACAACACTCCCCTGACACCTAGCTTGTACCTCCGCCTTGAAGTTATATAGCATCCTAAAGCTATTGGTCCAATCCCCGTGCAAGACCCCCAGATCTTTCTCTTTACCTTTCCAAACTGTCTAATATGGTAGGACAATGTTGTATTTAGAACGGAGGCTAGTCTGAATATTCTTCGTGGTCTCCTTGGGGTTATCCTTTATTATGGACATAGATTGCATAGCCGCCCACTCCATATCATCCATTGAGGATTTCAGTTTGCTGCATGTCAGACACATATGTGGAGGGCCCATTTTGTGCACCTGCAACACAAATTCATTTAAAAGATAAGCGGAGTCGACTAGTTGCCAGAAAGATATCACACAACAATTATAGTTATAGAGTGAAAAGAGAGAAAGTTCTAATGGTTTGCTGCATTCATTGCCCCAGTACCCTAATTGCCTTCGACGCAGGTAAGGCTCTTGATGTGATCCTCCATGGACAATGTACCTCGACCCGTCCATTCATCCACGTTAACTTGCAAACGGCCTCATACCTCTGGGCAGTGTTCTCCAGTCAATAAACGTCGAACTCCCCCTTGATACAAAAATGCTGAAATGACATCCTGAACTCATGCATGCTACTGAAATCGGTGTCGACCAAAATTATAGGATACTCGTGGTCATGTTTCATTTCTTCTACTTCAACACCCAAATCATCGACTAGAATACCAGCCTCATCGTTAAGTTCCTCGTCTATTTCATCATCACCATATTCTTGATCCTCCACGGTGCCTTCTTCTTCATATGATTCTGAATCCTAGCCACCGTCTCTAATGCCTAGTATTGCACACATCATATTGACTCCCATGGGTGGGGCTGCACCATCGTCTCCACTAGGATGGACCGGAACATTGCCCCAATCCACCTCACCGGCAACTCTGTTTTCTCCAAGACACTCGGTTGGTTCTGCTGCAACCACATGGGGTGGTCTTACGTTTGCACGCATCCCAGGTACTTCAGTAGACAAACAACAGTCAGAATCAATTTCATCTTGACTGTATAGAACCCTCTTGCTCTTCCTGTGTACATCCTCCTTCCTGATGTAATCTTTCCTGATGGTATTAGTAGGGCTTGACATCTGCGTTCCATTCCCCATAGAACTAGGCTTTTTACTGCCGCTCTTGGGTGTGATCTCCTTCCTGCCTCCCCTCACGGATGTTGGCTCCAGGGTGCTGGCATTATTGCCATACCTCTGTGGCGTGTTCTTCTTCGAATTAGCCCTTTTGCTGCTACTATTGGGCGTATCCTCCTTTGTGCTGGCATTATTGCCTGACCTCAGCGGCATGTTCCGCTCCAAATTAGCCCTTTTGCTACTACTATTGGGCTTGTTCTCCTTCGTATCTGCCAAGGATTACATCAAACTCGTCATAGAATTTTTCTGTGCCATCATCTAATTTTGTAGTATAATCCGCAACACTGATACGAACGATTACTTTGCCATCATCAGGTTCTTCAGGATAGAAACCTCCGAGAGGTTCGAGAGGTGGAGCAGCACCATCAGACCCAGCCCCAATGCCACCATCGCCATCACCAGCGTCATTGTTAGCTGGATCAACCTCGGTGGAAGTACCAGGACCAGGAGAAAGGCGAGGGCCCTTAGCAGTAGGAGCTACATTACATGGTGGACAGGCAGGGCCCCTTCTAACGGTAGCCACAATAGGATCAGCTGCTGCCATGCCACATCGACGATCATGAGCAGTTCCCACAACAACAGTGTTTCGAGTGGTAGCAGAGTCCAGACCATGAGCTGGGTCCAGACTAGCAGCTCGCTGAACCTGTGCATGGGTTCGAGGAGGACAAAAGGCATCAGTCTTTGCAACAATAGTGGGGCAGCCTCCGGAAGCCTTAGTTTGCTCAACATCGGTATGGATTTGGTCAACAGCGGCCAGATCAACAACAACATGAGGACGACCAGTACCAGCAGATTCTAGAGCATGGGTTCACACAACTTGAGGACAGTTTCGAGGAGGAGCAACACACAAGGCGGTGGTCTTGGCAACAACAGCGGGGCAGCCTCCGGAAGCCTTAGTTTGCTCAACAGCGTCATGGATTGGGCCAGCAGCAGCCAGAGCAACAACACCACGGGGACGACTAGTACCAGCTGATTCTAGAGCAGAGTTTTCCGCACCGGCAATACGGGGACTCCTACGAGGAGGTTGCCTGACAAAAGCATGTCGCGGATGAGGAACCACAGTTTTCTCAACAACAGCAGGGGTTCGAGTTAGACCTCCATGTCCAATAATAGCTGGGCAACCCCCAGTAGCAGGAGCTTCCTCATCCAGTATGTTACAAATCAGCATAACCATGCGAAGCCCAGCATGATGTTTCATCAACCCAATTAGCTGACTGTCACACGCTATAGGAACCTTGAAGCCTCGTTCATCAAGGATGCTGAACCATGCAGTCTGCTCCGGCCTCATTTCAAGAAGTTCACGCATAGCAGCAACCAAACCAGGGATAGTGCATAACTGCACAGGCGCTACTTCCATCTTCAGTTTGTGAGCTTGATTCCATGTGCTCTTCCCATCTGCTAATTTAATGTGGTAGCTGCAGATGGTGACCAGAACCATGTATTTGGGTTCAGCGGAGATCCTACTTGATAGAAAATTGGAGACAAAAGATAAGAATTGTTTGTCAACGTTGTGCTTGCAAACAATTCTATGTTCGATATATCTCTGTAATGCCAATAGCCAGCTAGCAGTTATAGGTAGTGTGAATAGCAAAGAGAAGAATAGCGAAGTACTTCTTCCTCGGCAAATGGATCTGCCATCCTTCGCGTTGCTCAGCTCGTCGGCGGTAGAGGCGGGCTAGATCATCGCAACGGTTGGCATGGCATTCGGCATTAGAGATCAGTAGCAGCGAGTAGGCGCATCAACTTGGCACCAGAAGTCAAATGCCTGAAGAGATCATTCTGGTTGGAGAGGGGATTTCGACACCGCCGGTGCTAGGGTTCATGCGAAAGGAGGGAGGGAGTGGATTTGTGAATTTGGTCAATGCACCATGCTCCTCTAGTCTCTCGTTTCGCCTACGTGGTTGCCGCATTGGCGCTCGCATCACGGAAATATTACTGACATGAGGGTCCTGACCGTCTACTTCACAGGGCAGTTTCACGGAATGTTTGGATTTGGTAGGGGTGAGATGAGTTTGCATCGAAATGGCCCCTCTCGGTAGTTGGCGGCCCAACATTTCGAAACACGGCAATTTCAGGCAACTTAGGTACCGCGGTGCACTCGCCCGGGAACTTTGGTACCGCAGGGTAGCAGTCCTAGGATGATCTCCCACAGAAGTTTGGTCCGGCTGAGTTCAGCGCCCAAATGAACACTGCCACCAAGGCCATTTCCTTCGCTAGCCGGATGATGGAGGTAAACCCTTTTCCTTCATGCCTTTAATATGCGCCAACACTTAGCGATATACCCACTAGTCCCCGAGCCTCCGGGGGAGTAATTTATTACTTTGCCGGATGCTCTTAGAAAACTAGCACGGGTCCTTAGTAGCTTCAAATATCCACACACCTAGAGCCGGGTTAAGTTCCACTTGGTTCGAATCTTGTAGACTTCGAATATCCACACACCTAGAGCCGGGTTAAGTTCCACTTGGCCCAAATCTGGTAGACTTCGAATATCCACACACCTGGAGCCGAGTTAACTTCCACTTGGCCCGAATCTCGTAGACTTCGAACATCCACACACCTAGAGTTGGGTTAAGTTCCACTTGGCCCGGATCTTGTAGACTTCGAATATCCACACACCTAGAGTCGGGTTAAGTTCCACTTGGCCCGGATCTTGTAGACTTTGAATATCCACACACCTAGAGCCGGGTTAAGTTCCACTTGCCCCGGATCTTGTAGACTCGAATATCCACACACCCAGAGCCGGGTTAAGTTCCACTTGGCCCGGATCTTGTAGACTTCGAATATTCCTTCTTATTCCCGAAGTAACATTTGCTTCTTTTAGATCTCCACCAACCGCCGAACTGCTGAGTTCCAGCGTCTGCTAGACACATACAAGGACCTTTGCTCCAAGCATATCAAATTGATTGATGAGCTGAAAAAGAAGTGTAAGTTATTTCACTTAGGATCTTTCACTTTCTCTTCTCTGTGTTTTTTGTTAACCGTATTAACTTGTCCTCCGGATTGCACAACTGAGGTTGAAGCTAAGAACATCATCATGCAAAATAACTTGTCCGAGGTGATAGGTAACTCCCCTTGGTCACTTAGCATTAGTCTACTCTTGCTCTGACTCTGCAGATATTTATACCTCGGCTCTGCCGGGTCAACCAACTATTGCAGTGACACTTCAAGATAGCGTGCCTATGCCTGACATGATGCTTCACTTTCTCGAACAAGCAGGGAAAAATGAGTCCTAACTAAAAAAGAAGGATGATGAAATTGCCAAGCTTCGCCTCAAAGACGACGAGATAACTCGGCTGAAAGCCGAAATCTAGAGGCTTAAAGATCTTCACAAGGCTGAGCTGGATAAGTCTGACCAGGACTTCTCCGAGGATAAAGAGCGCTTGAAGACTCAGCTGGCCAAGGACAATGATTGGTTGAAGGAAGCCTGTTGGAGATATGCCCAAGAGGCAATAATAAAGTGGTTATTATTATATCTTTATGTTTATGATAAATGTTTACATCCCATGCTATAATTGTATTAACCGGAAACATTGATACATGTGTGTTTTGTAAACATAAGAGAGTCCCTAGTAAGCCTCTTGTTGAACTAGCTTGTTGATTAATTGATGATCATGGTTTCCTGATCATGGACATTAGGATGTGATTAATAACAAGGTTATGTCATTGGGAGAATGATGTGATGGACACACACACCCATAGTAAGCGTAGCATAAGATCAAGTCATTGAAGTTCGTATTGCTGTTAGCTTTCAAATACATAGTAACCTATTCCTTCGACCATGAGGTTATGTTAATCACCATCACCGGATGGATATTTTGATGACATCAAACGCCGCTTCGTAACTGGGTGGTTATAAAGGTGTCATTGGGTATTCTGAAAGTATGTGTTGAAGCGCATGAACCAATATTGGGATTTGTCCATCCATATGACGGATAGATATGCTCCGGGCCCTCTCGGTGGAATGTCATCTAGTTAGCTTGCAAGCATGTGACTAGGTCACAAGGGATGACATATCACGGAACGAGAAAAGAGTACTTATCAGTAACGAGGTAGAACTAGGTATGGAGATACCGACGATCAAACCTCGGATAAGTATAGTATCGCGAGACAAAGGGAATCAGTTTCGTATGTAAGTGGTTCAATCGATCGCGAAGTCATCGTTGAGTATGTGGGAGCCATTATGGATCTCCGGGTCCCACTGATGGTTATTGATAGGAGATGTGTCTCTGTCATGTCTGCATATTCACGAACCGTAGGGTGACACACTTAAGGTTCGAAGTTGTTTTAAGTAGATATGGAATATGCGTTGGAGACCGAATGTTGTTCGGAGTCTCGGATTGGATTCGGGACATCACGAGGAGATCCGGAATGGTCCGGAGAATAAGATTCATATATTGGGGATCATTTTCTAAGTTAGGAAATGTTCTGGAGTGTTTGTATGGAGATTCTAGAAGGTTTCGGAATGTTCTGGAAGGTTCTAGAGGATTTCTTGGAGTTTGCTTGAAAACCAAGAAAGGGTCAAAGGAAACCTAGTGGGGCAAGACACGGATTCGTGGGGGAGGACTCCTCCCCCCTTCCCACCGCCGGCCATAGGAGGGGAGTCCTACTAGGACTCCCCCTCCCCAGGCGCGCCTCCCCCCTTAAATAGAAGGGCAGGGGCGCCCCCTCCAAGCCCTGCTCCATACTCCCAATCTCTGCCGCCTCTCTCCTCCTCCTTTCTTCTGCACAGGCATAGGCGAAGCCCTGCAGAATTCTCTACTCCACCACCACCACCACGCCATCGTGCTGCTGGGATTCCGTGGAGAAGATCTACTACCTCCGCTGCTCGCTGGAACGAGGAGAGGAAGGTCTCCTTTGACTCTGCACGTGTGATCGACTGCGGAAGCGCTGCCGAAACGCGGCGCCGGAAGGATCGTCCACTTGACCGACTGCGGAAGCGCTGCTGGAACGCGACGCCGGAAGGATCGTCCACACGATCTTGAGATCGGCAAGTGATCGACTACATCAACCACGAGATCTAATCTCGTTAACGCTTTCGGATCTACGAGGGTTAGTTCCTATCTATCTCGTTGCTCATGTCTAATAGATTAGATCTTGGCTTTTATCTAGATTAGATCTGGGTTTTGTTTGTTCTTGCGGTAGAATTTTTTTGTTTTCCATGCTACGAACCCATCAAAGCCGACATCAAACTTGAGTCCGTGACCATTGAAAATGAGAAGCTCAAGATGAGGACAACTGATGGTCGCAAGGAGCTGACCCGGATCCTCAGCCACATCTCTCGTTAGTTTTCTTCCTCCCTCCGACACTTGTTTTTCCAGGTCAGACGCCCTTGCTTATTGATATTACTTGTTTTGTTCACATGTAAGTTCCCAGAGAGTGATGCCCTTGCTTCTACCACTGTCGCCAAGCCGCCTACAACGAGGTACTCCAGTTGGTCCTGCCTCCGAGTCTATTCCTTATGACACGGAGGATATACTGGTGAGCCTCGCTGCTCGAGTTGAAGTCATGAATAATTATTGCTCGGACATTATGTATGTAGCTGTCCGGATGTTCAATGCTCTCTGGCCCACTGACCCGACTCCCAAAGGCAGTACAGCCTTCATAACAAAGCTGATGGAGTGTGAGACCCAGCTCAACCTTTGGCGAGAATCTGTTGCACGCACGGGGGCTGATACGGCATTGAGCTTTGTCCTCTCGTGGTATGAGATGCTGGATGTGAAGGTGCTTGACCACATGCGCACCGGATCAAAATGGACCAATGATCTGGAGTGCATCGCTCAACGCAAGGCTTGCGCCTACGACCTCATCCAGTATGCCTTCTGCCACACCTGGAACGAAGGTCCGAGCTTCCTTGATGCCATCAATGATGCTTATGTTTCGGATGGCGCAGACGACGAAGAAGAAGCCTCTAAGCTCGGCGAGGATACAGAAAATCTAGAGGATGTGGGTGCTAACCCAGAAGACGAGGCAGAGACCACTTCTCTACCTACCGACGCCGAATTACCCCCTCCTTCGACCAATGATCTGACTCCTACTGCTGTTCCATGAGCCAATAAACACTTTGACATTCATCAGATCCCCAGTATGCTGGGTGCAAATGTATTATGCATAATGGTTTGTGTTTTGCTACAATTGTTTGTGTTTTGCTACTAAGTTTTTAATGTCA
The DNA here is from genome assembly GCA_910589775.1 of Avena eriantha. Classification (NCBI taxonomy): domain Eukaryota; kingdom Viridiplantae; phylum Streptophyta; class Magnoliopsida; order Poales; family Poaceae; genus Avena; species Avena eriantha. The sequence continues at coordinate 512,412,901 of OU342740.1, read as the reverse complement.
GATTAACTTGGGCGGTAATCAAAAAATTGACTTAACAATACTTTAAACGTTGGGATTAGCTCAAAATAATTCGACACAACATAAATAAAGTAAATATAGGGTTAGTCCAAATAACAAATGTCGGCTCGATTATGTTCCTTTCCTTAATCGTTTTACATGTGCCTTGCAATTCCAAACGTGTTCTCTTTCTTGCCATGAAGCCAATTCTTGTTGGACATTAGTAAGTCAAAGAGTTAGGTTTTTGGTGCTTGCACACTACTAATATTCCTAAGGTGTAAGTAATTTAAGCCAGCCGACATGTAGAAAGTAAATACAGAAAAGACAACTATTAAGGCAGTCCCCGAGTTTTTGTTGATATATGGCGGATCTTGACAAGGACAGTTCTCTCGCTTCTTCGAGCAGATCAACATCATTTTTCCGGGCTTCTTGAACTTCAGCTTCTGTGTATTGGGCGACCCTGGGCGAATCATGATCTATGTCGGCTGGTAGTACAACTTCTGCCCCATATACCAGAAAAAATGGCGTATAGCCTGTTGATCGATTCAGAATTGTTCTTAAACTCCACAGTACTGTTGGTAGTTCTTCTATCCAGCACCCCACTAATCTTTGTAGCAGCTCAATGAGCTGGGGGTTTATCTCGGACAAAACTAGTCCGTTGGATCTTTCCACTTGTCTGTTCAATGCAGGGTGGCTACTGAGGCTATATCTAGCCGGATCTTCTTTTCTCGGCAAAACTCACAAATGCTCCTTTAGTAAAATTCGTGTCATTATCAGTTATGATACTATGGGGATAACCATATCTCAAGATTATATCTTTGAGGAATGTCACAATTGTTGCCCCATCACATTTCCTGATTGTCTTTACCTCAATCCACTTGGTAAACTTGTCCACCATAACCAAGATATGTGTCATGTTTCCTTTTGCCGGTTTAAATGGGCCGACCATATCCAAACACCATACCGCAAATGGCCAAGTGACAGGTATAGTTTTCAGTTTAGGCATACGCGTCTTCGTGGCGTACCTTTGACAGCCATTGCATTTTCTTACAAGATCCTCTGCCTGCTCCAGGGCACCTAGCCAATAAAATCCATGCCGCAAAGATTTTGCCACTAATGCTCTGGAAGATGCATGATGACCACATTCCCCTTGATGGATATCTCGGAGGATGCCAAGCCCCTCTTCCGGGTCTACACATCGTTGCAGAACACTTGTAAGACTCCTTTTGTATAGTTCAGCTTTGATGATAGTGTATGCCTTTGCTCTTCTCTAGATTTTCCTTGAGAGTATCTCATCACTCGGCATGGTTCCTTCTTTTAGGAATTAAAATATTGGCTTTACCCATGTAGGTATAACTCGAACGGGGAAAAGCTCTTCGTCAATTTCCATTGCATCTACCAACATAACTCCAGACAGATCAAGCTGAGTAGTCCCCGGGTTCTGCGAGGCAGTCCCCGTGTCTGCCGAAGTAGTCCCCAGGTTTGCTGAGGTGCTTCCCCAGTCTATATCCATAGGGGTAGATTCTGATCCGGAGAGAGCCGGGACGTAGATTGAGTCGGATTCTGGTGACGGTGTGATGGATGGTTTTCTCAAGTATTCCAATAAAACACCTGGCAGGATTGCCTACCGAGATGACCCCAATTTAGATAATACGCCGGCTGCCTCATTTTCAATCCAAGGTATGTGATGGAATTCACATCCTTCAAAGAACCCACTTATCTTTTGAACGTGGAATCTATAAAGGGCCATGTTTGCATCTAATGCATCCCAATTGCCAGACACTTGCTGCACCACCAAATCCGAATCTCCAAAACATTGTATCTGATGTATCCCCACTTCCTTTGATACCTTAAGTCCATGCACAAGCGCTTCATACTCGGCAACATTGTTTGATGCGCTAAAATGGATTTGGAGGACATATTTCAACGGATCTTTCTTGGGCGAGGTAAGCACTACCCGGCCCCCAGTCCTTCCTTTAGCTTTGATCCATCAAAGTGCATTCGCCAATAGTTCGAGTCCGGCAAAGGTGGTTCGTATTGCATCTCATGCCAATCCACGAAGAAATCCGCTACTGCTTGCGATTTGATCGCATCTCTTCTATCAAACTGTAGTGCATATGGGGCTAACTCAATTGCCCATTTTGCAATTCGGCCACTGGCATCTTTGTTGCTCATAATCTCGGATATGGGTGCTTCGCATATCACCTCTATGGGGGGTTCCTCAAAGTAATGCTTGAGTTTCTTGGCTGACATGTACACACCGTATGCCATCTTCTGGTAATGAGGGTAATTCTGCTTCGAAGTCGATAACACCTCACTCAGGTAATACACTGGCCTTTGCATAGACTTGCCTTCCTCATCACGCTCCACCACAATCACCGCACTTACAACTCGGTTGGTCGCGGCTATATAGAGCAACATTGGCTCTTTAGATAGTGGCGAGGCTAATATTGGTGTAGAAGACAACATCTTTTTTAACTCATGGAATGCGCTCTCAGCTTGTAGTGTCCATGTAAATTTGTCTACCTTTTTCATTAACTGGTAGAGGGGCAATGCCTTCTCTCCTAGCCGACTTACAAACCGACTTAATGATGCCAGGCAACCAGTAAACTTCTGCACATCATTAAGACATTTCAGCAGTTCCATTCTTTCTATGGCTCGGATTTTTGTGGGGTTGGCCTCGATACCACGACTGGATATGAGAAAACTGAGTAACTTTCCAGCCGGCACACCAAAAGTACATTTCTCTGGGTTAAGCATCATTTGGAACCGCCTTTGGTTCGCGAATGTCTACCGGATATCATCAAGGAGCATTTTACTTTCCTTAGTTTTTATCACAACATCATCCACATAGACTTGCAAAATTTGACCGATTTGGTCATGTAGACATTTTTGCATGCATTGTTGATACGTTGCTCCTGCATTACGTAATCCAAACAGCATAGTGCGATAGCAATAAGCCCCATACGGGGTGATAAACGCAGTCTTTATTTGATCATCCGGGTTCAAAGGTATTTGGTGGAAACCAGAATATGCATATATGAATGATAACAGTTCACACTCAGCAATTGAATCTATGACCTGGTCTATCCTTGGTAGTGGGAATGGATCTTTTGGACATGCCTTATTCAGGTCCGTGTAATCGATACACATACGCCACACCACATCCACATTCGGATCATCCTTCTTCTTCTCGATGAGCATCAGATTAGAGAGCCAATCCGGGTAAAGTACTTCCATGATAAATCCGACTGCAAGGAGTCGAGCTATCTCATCTCCAATGAATTTTCTCCTATATTCGGCAAATAGGCGGAGAGGTTGCATCACCGGCTTTTTTCCGGGTCTTACATTCAAAGAGTGCTCGACCAACTCCCTCGACACACCTTGCAGGTCCTGTGTGGACCAAGCAAAGATATCCCGATTCTCACGGAGGAGGTTAATGAGCTCACTTTCCTATTTGTCGCCTAACCTAGCACCAATGGTCATGGTGCGCTCTGGGAAGTGACCATCAATGGGCACCATCTTTGTATCCTTTGTCGCTTGAAACGACACACTCCCATGTGGGTTGGTCAGAGCCATCATATGCTGCTACGCGGACTGAGCAAATGCCACCACCTCCTAAATTCTCCTCTTCTCTTGAGCAATCACAAGTGGTTCGGCCAAGTTAGATCCGGCGGAAGCGCACTCAATAGAACACCTGAAATCTCCAGCTATGGTAATCACCCCCTTGGTCCGGGCAATTTCATCTTCAGGTAACTAATGTGAGTGAATCCAAGGACTTGTTCAGAGCAGGCTTGTCAAGTAATGCATGATACATGCTTTCCAAGTTCACAACCTCAAACTCCAAGTTTTCAGTCCGGTAGTTGTCCCTTGTGCCGAATAACACGTCAACTCAGATCTTACCAATGGGCTCACAGGAGATACCCGGTATGGGACAATATATTTCTCTTGGTATGGGACAATATATTTCTCCAACTTGAATGCCCTCAACATGTTCAATTGAATTCAAAACCATAAGTCCTATCAATCTTCTTGGGGAAATAGATAGTATGTTCCTTGTCATTGACATTGAAGGTCACCTTCCCTTAATTATAATTAATAACAGCTCCTGCAGTATTTAAGAAAAGGTCTCCCAAGAATAATAGACATATTATCATCTTCAGGCATAAAAGTTTGAGAAGATGCTCTCATAAGGAATATGAGTTGGAGTAAAAGAGAGCATCAAGAAGCAAATTCAAAACACATTTAAGTCTAACCCACTTCCTATGCATAGGAATCATGTAAGCAAATAAATTCGCAAAGAACAAAGTGACAGGCATAGGAAGATAAAACAAGAGTAACTTCAAAACTTTCAGCACATAGAGAGGTGTTTTAATACCATGAAAACTTTTACAACCATATTTTCCTCTCTCATAATAATTTTCAGTAGCCTCATGAAGAAACTCAACAATATAACTATCACATAAAGCATGCTCTTCATGATCTACAAGCACTAGAGCTTTATTATAAACATTTTCAAGCGAAACCTCAGGAACATAACATTCACTCTCCTTTAGTAAGCAAGGGGGACAATCAAATAATGTAAGGGATAAAGAGTTACTCTCCTTAGAAGGTAGGCATGGGTAGCTAATCCATTCTTCCTCCTTTTGTTCATCACTCTCCTCCTCTTTTTCATCTAATGAGATTTCAGGTCCATCAATTTCTTCTTCCATAGGATCCTGCAAGGCATTAGCCTCTTCCATTTGTGGAAAGCATCTATTAAAATATTTAAGAATATAGCCATTTTCATCCTTGTAATTATCAAAGAAAAATTTAAGTATACCATACACCTCATATTTGTAAGGTGAATCATCAATATTTTCAAGCAAACTAGCAAGTTCAAAAGCACCCTTCCAAGCAATAAATTCTTCAATTTGTTCCGCATCATAAAAGTCATAAATTCCTTTAGCATAGGAAGATATGGTATCATTATCACTATACTCACATTGAAAAGGGAGGTGTTTATACCTCTTTCTGCAACAAGACTCATCACAGCAATAAGTAACATTATAAGTAGAGCACACATTCCTAGCAATGGTATACAATCTATCAATTTGTTCCCATAAGTTTTTCCCTTTTTGTGACAAGCGGTGTTCCTTATAATAATATTTTTGATCTTCCGTGAACACACCTTGCCAATAAGCTTTAGTTTCAAAGAAACCAACCATTATCAACAAGCATGATAAAGCAAGACAATAACATACCAACGAAAATAACAACTAGAGTAGGAACCAATTTTTTTGTATTTTTGATAAAGAAACAAGCAAACAAGGAGAAAATAAACTTAGCTTGAACAATAGTGAATCCAAGTGAACTTGATAAATAAAGCTATGCTCCCCGGCAATGGCGCCAGAAAATAGTCTTGATGACCCACAAGTATAGGGGGTGTATCGCAGTATTTTCGAGGGAAGTGAAACCCAATTTATTGATTCGACACAAGGGGAGCCAAAGAATATTTATCAGCCTTAACAACTGAGTTGTCAATTCAGCTGCACCTGGAAACAATCTTGCTCACAACAGTTTATCAGTAGCAACAGTTTTGTAGTAGGAATAGCAAAGTAACAGCAGTAGCAAAGCAAAGACAGTAGTAACGAAAGCAATAAACAGTGGGATTCGAGTGCGGTAGGCATAGGGATGGATGGACGGGCGTTGCATGGACAAGACAATTCACATAGCAATCAGAACATAGGGCAATTGCAGATAAATAGATAAAGCACCCCAGTACTAGAAAATCCTAGGCACGCGTTCCATATATAGTCATATGTGCTCGCAATGAGAACTTTCACAACATCTTTTGTCCTGCCAGCCCGTTTGCAGCGGGGCTTCTAGGGAACTACTGGCAATTAAGGTGCTCCTTTTAATAGAGCACCAGAGCAAAGCATTAACACTCCATGAACACATGTGATCCTCACATGAAATCCTTTCCCTTCCGGTTATCCCAATTTCTGTCACTTCGGGCCATAGGTTCCGGACAACAACGTGTGTATACAACTTGTAGATAAGACCAAGAACAAAACTATCATAATGAATCAATAATAAGTTCAGATCTGAAATCATGGCACTCGGGCCCTAGTGACAAGCATTAAGCACAACAAGTCGCAACAAAGTCATAAAGCACTAATAAAAGATACTAGGCACCATGCCCTAACAATCTGATGCCATTACATGAACGATCTCATCCAATCCCTACCATCCCCATAGCCTACAGCGAGGGATTACTCACTCATAGATGGGGGAAACATGGATGGTCGATGGAGAAGCGATGGTGATGATGGCGATGATCTCCTCCAATTCCCCGTCCTAGCAGGGTGCCAGAATGGAGTTTCTGGTGCTGTTTCGTGGAATCTGGTGGTGGCGGTGGAGTGGAACTACTTCTGAAAAAACGTCGAACCCCCCGAAGTTTTTAGGTCAGAAGGCTTATTATAAGCGAAGAGGGAGACCGAGGGGGTGCATGGGGCCACCACACCATGTCCTGGCGCGGCCAGGCCCATCCCGCACCTGGGGGTGGTGTGGCCAGGCCCTAGCCCTCCTCCGTCACGTATTCTGGCTCCGTGAGTCTTCTGGAAAAAATAGGCACTTTGGCTTTTGTCCCGTCCAATTCCGAGAATATTCATTTTATGACTTTCCTAGAACCAAAAATAGTAGAAAACAGGCAGCTGGCACTGTGGCTCTTGTTAATAGGTTAGTCCAAGATCTCATATGAAAAGTACTCCAAACTGTGGAGAAAACACAGGAAAGTGGATAAAACCAAGCATGGAGGATCAAAAATTATAGATACATTTGAAATGTATCAACATCCGCAAGCTAAACTCCTGCTCGTCCTCGAGTAGGTAAGTGATAAAAAGAAAGAATAATTTTTATGGTGACATGCACCATCAAAGACTTGATCAAAGTATTCATAAAACATTCAAAGCTGGGATCATAGTACTTCAATCATAACATGAAAGACAAAGTTCTAGCAATAAGACAAAGAAACTATGATGCAACATGAAAAGGCACAAACAAAATATTCATGAATAACAATGCTTTGCAAGACGTTTGTTTGTTTCACATAAAGAAAACATAGCATAGTGGTAATCAGCTTGTCCCTCATAGAGTAGCAAATATAAATGTACAGGACACCTTCAAAGTTCACAAGAGTGACTAGATACAAATAGTTTAAAAAAAGCAATATCAAGGTATGCATCAATCAACAAGTCTTGGGAAAATGCACATAGAACTAAGAATGGCCACTATGCTCTCAAGAAAGTGCTCATAGAATGTGTGGAGACTCAACAAGGAAATGAAAAAGGTTTTGAAAAGTTTGAAAGGCTTCCAAACGTTGAAAGTATGGTACTCGTTAGCTTTGAGCTCTCATTGCCCCTATCATAAGCATCTTTAATGTGGTTAAGGTGAAAGTGACACAACTAAGAGGATATGCTTGACAAGTTATAAATCAAAGTCTCATGCCCCTTACTTACGAAGACCGATCCTCGTGCTACTCAACTTCACTCACGAGTAAGCTCTTGTCATTGTAAGTATATAAGTATCATAGAGAACTACCAACAGGGTACCCCTTGCACATGATACAGGAGCTATCCCATAATCCAAATGACAAGGCAAGGAGACAATGAGCATCTCAGCGATCTTTTTATTTACTATGTGCATAGATTTTTATTGAGGATGCTTCATAGAATGCTCATTATGGTTATGCTGCAAGTTTCCACCATGATTAGGCATGGCTTAGGCTAGCGGCCCAGGCGTTTCTCTAACATACATACAAACTCCATGATCTTACAAGTTCCACTTTTATTTCACACCACCGGGATCCATAAGCAAAAGAACATGATATCAACGAGGTACTAAGTACCAATTCAATGTTGAAAGCGTTCCCCATGATACATGGTTCTGCTAACTTCAAATTATAAAGTGCAAGCATATACGCAACAAAGAAGGACACAATGGTTCAGGTTTATTAAATGCAAGAAAGTAAAGTGTGCCATCAAGTTCGTGAGAGCTTTACTAACTAACTTTCTCATAACAAGCAAACATTTTATTTGGAAGAAAACAAGGCATATTGAATGTGCACGGAAGTAGAAAATGATGCTAATAGGTAGGTATGGTGGACACTTTGGCAATATTTGGTTTAGGGAGTTGGAAACATGAGTAAAACACTCAGTGGAAGTGAAGGCTAGCAATAGTAAGGGAGCGACAAACGAGAGAGCAATAATGGCCATAATCATGCAGAGCGACAAAACATCATTAATGAAAGCATAAAGTGATACTACAAGTTGAAAAATAAAGGTTCATAAAGGCTTATGGTGACTTGGGATAGTCATAACATGGTGTGAACATGTGCCAAGTCAACCCAAATAAAGCATCAAAGGAGAATACCATTATACTATGCTTTTAATATGCTAAAACAACGCATGATTCATCCAAGGCACATTAAGCAATCTCAATTGTTTATAACAAGTCACGCTACAACAAAGAATACTAAGCATAAAGCTAAAACAATATCAAGCATGGCATGACAAAGCACAGGCCACAGTCAAAAACAAGCACTCTTTACCACTTAAGCATGAGCTTTCCTACTCTTTTCCAAACCAAACCAGAATATTTGAACACCAATGCATGAAAGAGGGGGTCCAACCAATTTATTCAGAAAACTAAGAAAACCACGCAAACTAAAAACCAAAACTAAAACGAAAAAGAAGACGCTCCAAGAATAAGACCACTGTGCATGAAACAATAAAAATGAAGCGTTTGGAAGAAACCTGGGATTTTTATTGACGAAGAAGGGGATGCCTTGGGCATCCCCAAGCTTTGACGCTTGTACTTCTTGGATATTTCTTGGGGTGACACGCGTGGCATCCCCAAGCTTGAGCTTTAGTCCATCCTTCATCTCATTACCCATTCCTTCCATACACCTGACATTTTTCCTTCATACAAAACTTCACACAATCTTTATTAGCAACATTAGTGCACTTAAGATAAATAAGTCTTAAGGTTCAGTTCTAACACCAATAAACTTCCATTAGAACACTAGATACTGTATCACTTCCCTCAAAAATCTCAATTCCCCAAAAGAACTAAAGAAGGAACCAACAAGAAGCAAATGCAGAAAATGACAGAAATCTGTCAAAACAGACCAGCAGGTAAAGACGAATTTTTGCGAAGACCTTCTGTTGCTCAAAAAAAAGTGTTGAACTAGCAAAAGTTAGAAAACAACCTAGGGCAGAAGCACGAAAAATTACAGCGCAATCCGACATACAGAGCTCTCTCACGAATTTTTACGGTGAAGCACAGAAATCTGTTTCAGGACAGCAACTTTCCCAATCATTACTTCTCTCTCATTAGAGGTTACTCTTGGCACAAAAAGCAAATAAAAAGGATAAGGAGAGGTTATTACTGAAGTAATAACTTCTAAGACTCATCTAAAACTTTTGGGTTATGTCCCAATAAGTACTTTTCTTTAACGCCTTTAAGTTAGGCATAAGCAAAAACTTAAATGGATAGAATAGAAGTAACCAGAGATAATCATAGTGAAAAGATTGTTTTGTTCAATGAAATCCTTTTGTTAACAAGGTTGATCAAGTCTTGCTACCAAAACAATTGCATCTGAAACAAAACTTTGTATTCCACTAATAATTATGTTACCTCAACCTTGATAGCAATGGTCCCAATCATAATAGTTTCAAAAAATTCTCTTGGTATGGAACAATATATTTCTCCAACTTGAATGCCCTCAACATGTTCAATTGAATTCAAAACCATAAGTCCTATCAATCTTCTTGGGGAAATAGATAGTATGTTCCTTGTCATTGACATTGAAGGTCACCTTCCCTTAATTATAATTAATAACAGCTCCTGCAGTATTTAAGAAAAGGTCTCCCAAGAATAATAGACATATTATCATCTTCAGGCATAAAAGTTTGAGAAGATGCTCTCATAAGGAATATGAGTTGGAGTAAAAGAGAGCATCAAGAAGCAAATTCAAAACACATTTAAGTCTAACCCACTTCCTATGCATAGGAATCATGTAAGCAAATAAATTCGCAAAGAACAAAGTGACAGGCATAGGAAGATAAAACAAGAGTAACTTCAAAACTTCCAGCACATAGAGAGGTGTTTTAATACCATGAAAACTTTTACAACCATATTTTCCTCTCTCATAATAATTTTCAGTAGCCTCATGAAGAAACTCAACAATATAACTATCACATAAAGCATGATCTTCATGATCTACAAGCACTAGAGCTTTATTATAAACATTTTCAAGCGAAACCTGAGGAACATAACATTCACTCTCCTTTAGTAAGCAAGGGGGACAATCAAATAATGTAAGGGATAAAGAGTTACTCTCCTTAGAAGGTAGGCATGGGTAGCTAATCCATTCTTCCTCCTTTTGTTCATCACTCTCCTCCTCTTTTTCATCTAATGAGATTTCAGGTTCATCAATTTCTTCTTCCATAGGATCCTGCAAGGCATTAGCCTCTTCCATTTGTGGAAAGCATCTATTAAAATATTCAAGAATATAGCCATTTTCATCCTTGTAATTATCAAAGAAAAATTTAAGTATACCATACACCTCATATTTGTAAGGTGAATCATCAATATTTTCAAGCAAACTAGCAAGTTCAAAAGCACCCTTCCAAGCAATAAATTCTTCAATTTGTTCCGCATCATAAAAGTCATAAATTCCTTTAGCATAGGAAGATATGGTATCATTATCACTATACTCACATTGAAAAGGGAGGTGTTTATACCTCTTTCTGCAACAAGACTCATCACAGCAATAAGTAACATTATAAGTAGAGCACACATTCCTAGCAATGGTATACAATCTATCAATTTGTTCCCATAAGTTTTTCCCTTTTTGTGACAAGCGGTGTTCCTTATAATAATATTTTTGATCTTCCGTGAACACACCTTGCCAATAAGCTTTAGTTTCAAAGAAACCAACCATTATCAACAAGCATGATAAAGCAAGACAATAACATACCAACGAAAATAACAACTAGAGTAGGAACCAATTTTTTTGTATTTTTGATAAAGAAACAAGCAAACAAGGAGAAAATAAACTTAGCTTGAACAATAGTGAATCCAAGTGAACTTGATAAATCAAGCTATGCTCCCTGGCAACGGCGCCAGAAAATAGTCTTGATGACCCACAAGTATAGGGGGTGTATCGCAGTATTTTCGAGGGAAGTGAAACCCAATTTATTGATTCGACACAAGGGGAGCCAAAGAATATTTATCAGCCTTAACAACTGATTTGTCAATTCAGCTGCACCTAGAAACAATCTTGCTCACAAAAGTTTATCAGTAGCAACAGTTTTGTAGTAGGAATAACAAAGTAACAGCAGTAGCAAAGCAAAGACAGTAGTAACGAAATCAGTAAACTGTGGGATTCGAGTGCGGTAGGCATAGGGATGGATGGACGGGCGTTGCATGGACAAGACAATTCACATAGCAATCAGAACATATGGAAATTGCAGATAAATAAATAAAGCACCCAAGTACTAGACAATCCTAGGCATGTGTTCCATATATAGTCATACGTGCTCGCAATGAGAACTTGCACAACATCTTTCTTCCTGCCAGCCCGTTTGCAGCGGGGCCTCTAGGGAACTACTGGAAATTAAGGTGCTCCATTTAATAGAGCACCGGAGCAAAGCATTAACACTCCGTGAACACAGGTGATCCTCACATCAAAGCCTTTCCCTTCCGGTTATCCCGATTTCTGTCACTTCGGGGCCGTAGGTTCCGGACAACAACGTGTGTATACAACTTGTAGATAAGACCAAGAACAATACTATCATAATGAATCAATAATAAGTTGAGATCTGAAATCATGGCACTCGGGCCCTAGTGACAAGCATTAAGCACAACAAGTCGCAACAAAGTCATAAAGCACTAATAAAAGATACTAGGCACCATGCCCTAACAATCTGATGCCATTACATGAACGATCTCATCCAATCCCTACCATCCCCATAGCCTACAACGGGGGATTACTCACTCATAGATGGGGGAAACATGGATGGTCGATGGAGAAGCGATGGTGATGATGATGGCGATGATCTCCTCCAATTCCCCATCCCGACAGGGTGCCAGAACGGAGTTTCTGGTGCAGTTTCGTGGAATCTGGTGGTGGCGGCAGAGCGGAACTCGTTCTGAAAAAATGTCGAACCCCCCGAAGTTTTTAGGTCAGAAGGCTTCTTATAGGCGAAGAGGGAGACCGAGGGGGTGCCTAGGGCCACCACACCATGCCCTGGTGCGGCCAAGCCCAGCCCATGCCTGGGGGTGGTGTGGCCAGGCCCTGGCCCTCCTCCGTCTCATATTCTGGCTCCGTGAGTCTTCTGGAAAAAATAGGCACTTTGGCTTTTGTCCCGTCCAATTCTGAGAATATTCATTTTCTGGCTTTCCTGGAACCAAAAACAGCAGAAAACAGGTAGCTGGCACTATGGCTCTTGTTAATAGGTTAGTCCAAGAAATCATATGAAAAGTACTCCAAAGCGTGGACAAAATACAAGAAAGTGGATAAAACCAAGCATGGAGCATCAAAAATTATAGATACATTTGCAATGTATCACCCTCCAGTTTTCTGACGCTGGCTTGCGCCGGCATTGGGCTGATCCTGATCTACAGCCACAACTTGTGGTGAGCTGTACCTGTAATCCTGACGGTCATCTCTCCTCTTACCCCGGAAGTCATTGCGTCATGATAATCCGGCACATTCACGAGAGTATTACTCATCGTTGGATTCACTGGACATCATCCGAGTCTGGGTTGGATCTCCCAAGGCATACGAATCAGCAATCCGGATTGTTTCAGCCAAGGTAGTTGGCATATCTCTTTGCAATCTTTACCAAAGCATGCTTGCATACCTACACCCTTTGGCGAACCACGCAATAGCTTGTGATTTAATCACCCCTTTGTAGGAATTTCTCACATTACACTAGCGAGTCAAGAACTCCTGGTCTGTTTCATTTGGTCTTTGCTTGCACAACGCTAGAGTTTGTGGCCTATTCGGCCTCTTGTATGTGCTTGAGAAGTTACTAACAAACATCTCCTCGAAGTCTATCTAGAAGTTGATGCTTCCCTCTAGCAAGTTATTCAGCCAGACCCTAGCTGGCCCTTCTAAAATTTGAGGTACGTACCTAACTGCCCATCTCAAATTTCTTCCGGCTATATTGACTGCAGTCGCATAATCAATGAGCCAATCATCCGACTTTGTGCTACCATCTGATGGGTTCGTAGCATGGAAAACAAAAAATTTCTACCGCAAGAATGAACAAAACCCAGATCTAATCTAGATAAAAGCCAAGATCTAATCTATTAGACATGTGCAACGAGATAGATCTGTACTAACCCTTGTAGATCCGAAAGCGTTACGAGATTAGATCTCGTGGTTGATGTAGTCGATCACTTGCCGATCTCAAGATCGTGTGGACGATCCTTCTGGCGCCGTGTTCCGGCAGTGCTTCCGCAGTCGGTCACACGTGCGGTGTCGAAGCAGACCTTCCTCTCCTCGTTCCAGCGTGCAGCGGAGGTAGTAGATCTTCTCCACGGAATCACAGCAGCACGATGGCGTGGTGGTGGTGGTGGAGTAGAGAATTCTACAGGGCTTCGCCTAAGCCTGAGTAGAAGAAAGGAGGAGGAGAGAGGCGGCGGAGATTTGGAGTTGTGGAGGAGGGCTTGGAGGTGGCGCCCCCACCCCTCTATTTAAAAGGGGGAGGCGCCATGGGAGGGGGAGTCCTAGTAGGACTCCCCTCCCTCCTATGGCCGGCGGATTGGGGAGGGGGGGAGGAGTCCTCCTCCCCCACGACTCCTTGTCTTGCCCTACAAGGACTCCTTGATCCCTTTCTTGGTTTTCAAGCAAACTCCAAGAAATCTTCCAGAACCTTCCGGAACATTCTGAAACCTTCTAGAATCCTCATACAAATACTCCGGAACATTTCCTAACTCAGAAAATGATCTCCAATATATGAATCTAATTCTCCGGACAATTCTGGATCTCCTCGTGATGTCCCGGATCCAATCCGAGACTCCGAACAACATTCGATCTCCAACGCACATTCCATATCTACTTAAAACAACTTCGAACCTTAAGTGTGTCACCCTACGGTTCGTGAATATGTAGACATGACAGAGACACATCTCCTATCAATAACCATCAGCGGGACCTGGAGATCCATAATGGCTCCCACATACTCAGCGATGACTTCGTGATCGATTGAACCATTTACATACGAAACCAATTCCCTTTGTCACGCGATACTATACTTACCCGAGGTTTGATCGTCGGCATCTCCATACCTAGTTCTACCTTGTTACTGATAAGTACTCTTTACTCGTTCCGTGTTATGTCATCCCTTGTGACCCAGTCACATGCTTGCAAGCTAACTAGATGACATTCCACCGAGAGGGCCCAGAGCATATCTATCCGTCATATGGATGGAAAAATCCCAATCTTGGTCCATGCGCTTCAACACATACTTTCAGAATACCCAATGACACCTTTATAACCACCAGTTACGAAGCGGCATTTGATGTCATCAAAGTACCCATCCGGTGATGGTGATTAACACAACCTCATGGTCGAAGGATTAGGTTACTATGCATTTAAAAGCTTATAGCAATACGAACTTAATGACTTGATCTTATGCTACGCTTACTATGGGTGTATGTCCATCACATCATTCTCCTAATGATATAACCTTGTTATTAATCACATCCTAATGTCCATGATCAGGAAACCATGATCATCAAGTAATTAACAAGCTAGTTCAACAAGAGGCTTACTAGGGACTCTTATATGTTTACAAAACACACAAGTATTAGTGTTTCCTAATAATACAATTATAGCATGGGATGTAAACATTCATCATAAACACAAATATATAATAATAACCACTTTTATTATTGCCTCTTGGGCATATCTCCAACAGTCTCCCACTTGCACTAGAGTCAATAATCTAGATTACATGGTAATATACCGAACACCCATGGCGTTCTGGTGTTGGTTATGTTTTGCCCTAGGGAGAGGTTTAGTCAACGGATCTGCCACATTCAGATCAGTGTGTACTTTGAAAATCTTTATGTCACCATCTCGGACATACTCGCGAATAGCGTGGAAACGTAGCTTGATGTGCTTCAGCTTGCTATGTGACCTTGGCTCCTGTGCATTAGCTATGGCACCTGTGTTGTCACAGTAGATGGCCATCGGGTCCAACGCACTGGGAACCACGCCAAGTTCAGTAATGAATTCCTTCATCCATACGGCTTCTTGTGCAGCCTCCGAAGCAGCTATGTATTCCGATTCAGTTGAAGATTTCGCCACAACGCTTTGCTTTGCACTCCTCCAGCTCACTACAACACCATTCAAAATAAATACGTATCCCGACTGTGACTTCGAGTCATCCGGATCAGTGTTCCAACTAGCATCGGTGTAACCGTTTACAACAAGCTGTTCATCACCTCCATAAGAAAGAACCATATCCTTAGTCCTATTTAGGTACTTTAGGATATTCTTGATCGCTGTCCAGTGCTCCATTCCAGGATCACTTTGATATCTGCTAGTCAAACTAACATCATGTGCTATATCCGGTCTTGTACACAGCATCGCATACATGATAGAACCTATGGCCGTGCATAGGGAATATTATTCATTTTCTCTCTATCTTCTGCCGTAGCTGGACTTTGAGTCTTACTCAAGGTCTTACCTGACAACATGGGCACGAACCCTTTCTTGCTATCTTCCATTCTAAACTTCTTTAGAACTTTGTCTAAGTATGTACTTTGTGAAAGTGCTATTAGGCGTCTTGATCTATCTCTATAAATCTTGATGCCTGGAATATATGCTGCTTCGCCAAGATCCTTCATTAAAAAACTATTATTCAAATAGGTTTTGACGCTATTAAGAAGTTCTATATCATTCCCAATCAACAATATGTCATCTACATATAGTACTAGGAATGCTACAGAGCTCCCACTCACTTTCTTGTAAATACAAGCTTCTCCATAAGTTTGTATAAACCCAAATTTTTTGATTACTTTATCAAAACATTGATTCCAACTCCGGGATGCTTGCTTCAGTCCACAAATGGAGCGCTGAAGCTTGCATACCTTGTCAGGATCTTTAGGATCGACAAAACCCTTGGGTTGTACCATATACAACTCTTCCTCAATGTCACCATTAAGGAACGCCGTTTTGACATCCATCTGCCAAATCTCATAATCGAAATGTGCAGCAATTGCTAACAAAATCCTCATAGACTTTAGCTTTGCTACTGGTGAGAATGTCTCATCATAGTCAACTCCTTGAATTTGTCGGAACCCTTTCGCGACAAGTCGAGCTTTATAGACGGTAACATTACCATCAGCATCTGTTTTTCTCTTGAAAATCCATTTGTTCTCGACAGCCTTACGGCCATCCGGTAAGTCCACCAAAGTCCACACTTGGTTTTCGTACATGGATCCCATTTCGGATTTCATGGCTTCTAGCCATTTGTCAGAATCTGGGCTCACCATAGCTTCTTCATACGTCGCAGGGTCATCAACGTTGTCCACCAACATGACGTTCAAGGCAGAGTCATACCAATCAGGAGTGGTACAAACCCTCGTTGACCTGCGAGGTTCAGCAGCAACTTCGTTTGAAGTTTCATGATCATTATCATTAGCTTCCTCTCCAATTGGTGCAGGCGGCACAAAAACATCTTTCGGTGCTGCGCTACTCTCAAATCCGAGAGAAGGTTCAATAACCTCATCGAGTGCTACTTTCCTTCTAGTCACCTCCTTCGAGAGAAACTCCTTCTCAAGAAAGGATCCATTCTTGGCAACAAAAACTTTGCCTTCAGATCTATGATAGAAGGTATACCCAATTGTTTCTTTAGGGTATCCTATGAAGACGCATTTCTCCGCTTTGGGTTCAAGCTTATCAGGTTGTAACTTCTTTACATATGATTCGCAACCCCAAACTTTAAGGAACGGCAACTTAGGTTTCTTACCAAACCACAATTCGTACAGTGTTGTTTCAACGGATTTAGATGGTGCCCTATTTAAAGTGAATGCGCCTGTCTCTAATGCATAGCCCCAAAATGATAGCGGTAAATCTGTAAGAGACATCATAGACCGAACCATATCTAAGAGAGTTCGATTACGACGTTCGGACACACCATTACGCTGTGGTGTTCCCGGCGGTGTCAACTGCGAAAGTATTCCACATTTCTTTAAATGCATGCCAAACTCATAACTCAGATATTCACCTCCGCGGTCAGAACGCAGAAACTTAATCTTCTTGTTACGATGATTTTCCACTTCACTTTGAAATTCCTTAAACTTCTCGAAAGTTTCGGACTTATGTTTCATAAAGTAGACATACCCATATCTACTTAAGTCATCCGTGAAAGTGAGAACATAACGATATCCACCACGCGATGCTACACTCATTGGACCACACACATCGGTATGTATTATTTCCAATAAGTCTGTAGCTCGCTCCATTATTCCAGAGAATGGAGTCTTAGTCATTTTTCCCATTAGAAATGCTTCGCATCTTTCAAGTGATTCAAAATCAAGTGATTCAAGAAGTCCATCTGAATGGAGTTTCTTCATACACTTCACTCCAATGTGACCAAGACAACAGTGCCACATGTATGTAGAATTATCATTAAATTTTATTCTTTTAGCATCTATGTTGTGAACATGTGTATCACTACTATCGAGATTCAGTAAGAATAAACCATTCATCTCAGGTGCATTACCATAAAAGATATTACTCATATAAATCGAACAACCTTTATTCTCGGACTTAAAAGAGTAACCGTCTCGCAGTAAACAAGATCCAGATATAATGTTCATGCTTAACGCATGCACCAAATAACAATTATTCAAATTTAAAACTAATCCCGAAGGTAGATGTAGAGGGAGCGTGCCGACGGCGATCACATCAACCTTGGAGCCATTTCCAACGCGCATCGCCACCTCGTCTCTCGCCAGTCTTCATTTATTCCGCAGTTCCTATTTCGAGTTACAAATATGAGCAACCGAACCAGTATAAATACCCAGGCACTACTACGATTACTAGTAAGATACACATCTATAACATATATATCAAATATACCTTTCTTCTTGATGTTGCCGTTCTTCGGATCCGCCAGGTACTTGGGGCAGTTACGCTTCTAGTGACGAGCACCCTTGCAGTAGAAGCACTCAGTTTCAGGCTTGGGACCGACCTTGGGCTTCTTTGCAGGTGCGGCAGCTTTCTTGCCGTCCTTCTTGAAGTTGCCCTTGTTCTTAGGCTTGCCCTGTCTCTTGAAATTGGTGGTCTTATTGACCATCAACACTTGGTGCTCCTTCTTGATCTCCACTTCAGCAGTTTTCAGCATGGACGATAGTTCAGGCAACGTCTTGTTCATGCAGTGCATATTGTAGTTCATCACAAAGTTCTTATAACTCGGTGGAAGTGATTGGAGGAGACGATGAATCCCCAACTCATTAGGAATCGATATTCCCAACTCTTGGAGCTTGTTTGTGTACCCAGACATGGTGAGCACGTGCTCGCTAACGGAGCTTCCCTCTTCCATCTTACAGTTAAAGAACTTTTCAGAGGCCTCATAGCTCTCCATGGCCGCGCAAGTCTCAAAAATTAGCCTGAGCTCCTTAATGATCTCGAACAGGTCGTGGTGCTCAAAACGCTTTTGGAGCTCCGCTTCTAAACCGTACAGGATGGCACACTGAACTGTGGAGTAATGATTTTTCCGAGTGGTGTAAACATTCTTTATGTCATCGGTGGCATCATCTGCAGGTGGGTCACCCAGCGGTGCTTCGAGCACATAGGTCAACTGACCAGCTCTGAGGACGATCTTCAGTCCACGGAACCAGTCCATGAAATTGCTTCCATTGTTCTCAAGCTTTTCTTTCTCTAGGAACGCATTGAAATTCATGGAGGGGGTCGCCATAATCTACAACAAATTTGCAAGTAGTTTACACTAAGTTGATGATGAATTGAGTTCAAGTTTAATACTTAAGTTAACTAGGTGAACTCCCTCTCAAAACAACATCCCTCACATTGTCTTAGTGATTACACGAACCAAGTCCACTACACAATGTCCGATCTTCACGAGAGAAGATGTAGTTTCATCGGCGAACAATCTTCATGTTCATCATATCATTTATATGACTCATGCTCTACCTTTCGGTATTCCGTGTTCCGAGACCATGTCTGTACATGCTAGGCTCGTCAAGATAACCTTAGTTTCCGCATGTGCAAATCTGGCTTGCACCCGTTGTATGCACACGTAGAATCTATCACATCTGATCATCACGAGATGCTTCGAAACGATGAGTCTTAGCAACGGTGCCAACTAAGGGTGAACACTTTATTACTTAATATTTAGTGAGAGGGATCATCTTATAATGCTACCGTCGCGATCTAAGCAATACAAGATGCATAAAGGATTAACATCACAGGCAATTCATAATTAGTGTGATGTGATATGGCCCTTTCTTCTTGCGCCTTTGATCTCCATCTCCAAAGCACGAACATGATCTCCATCATCACCAGCATTGCGTCAAGGTCAGTGGCGCCGCTTCATGGTTGTCCATCATCACTAGCAACTATTACAACTACTTGGAATAAAGCTATTACAAGATGAATAGACACGCAGGTCTTAACAGAATTAAAGACAACCATTAGGCTCCTGCCGGTTTCCATATTACAACAAGGATCATTGCATACATCAAATATAATCACAATCACATGATGGCCATACCACATCACAAAACCCCTGCAAAAACAAGTTAGACGCCTCTAATTTTCTTTGCATGTTTTACGTGGCTTGGGGCTTTCGAACAATAACGGATCTTACCTACGAAACTGAACCACAATGTTGATACAAGTGCTATCGAGTGCAAAGTGTAAATTGGATCTATACTATGGTGGGAGAGACAAACACCCGCAAAGCCACTTGTGCAAAGCAAGTTACACGTCAAGCATGGAGCAAGTCTCATGTGCGATGACATGTAAGGTTAGCCCGAGCCGCTTCATCCCACCATGCCGCAAGATGCAAAGTACACAAAGCAAAAGATGGCACGAGCACCAACGCCCACAACACCATTGTGTTCTACTCGTGCAACAGATCTACGCATAGACACGACTCTGATACCACTGATGGGTTCGTA
Organism: Avena eriantha; assembly: GCA_910589775.1. Classification (NCBI taxonomy): domain Eukaryota; kingdom Viridiplantae; phylum Streptophyta; class Magnoliopsida; order Poales; family Poaceae; genus Avena; species Avena eriantha. Next base: position 512,392,696 of record OU342740.1, on the reverse strand, counting down.
GCATGGAAAACAAAAAAATTCTACCGCAAGAACGAACAAAACCCAGATCTAATCTAGATAAAAGCCAAGATCTAATCTATTAGACATGTGCAACGAGATAGATCTGTACTAACCCTTGTAGATCCGAAAGCGTTACAAGATTAGATCTCATGGTTGATGTAGTCGATCACTTGCCGATCTCAAGATCGTGTGGACGATCCTTCCGGCACCGCGTTCCGGCAGCGCTTCCGCAGTCGGTCACACGTGCGGAGTCAAAGCAGACCTTCCTCTCCTCGTTCCAGCGAGCAGCGGAGGTAGTAGATCTTCTCGACGGAATCACAGCAGCACGAGGGTGTGGTGGTGGTGGTGGAGTAGAGAATTCTGCAGGGCTTCGCCTAAGCCTGAGCAGAAGAAAGGAGGAGGAGAGAGGCGGCGGAGATTTGGAGTTGTGGAGGAGGGCTTCGAGGTGGCGCCCCCACCCCTCTATTTAAAGAGGGGAGGCACCATGGGAGGGGGAGTCCTAGTAGGACTCCCCTCCCTCCTATGGCCGGCGGATTGGGGAGGGGGGGAGGAGTCCTCCTCCCCCACGAATCCTTGTCTTGCCCTACAAGGACTCCTTGATCCCTTTCTTGGTTTTCAAGCAAACTCCAAGAAATCTTCCAGAACCTTCCGGAACATTCCGAAACCTTCTAGAATCCTCATACAAATACTCCGGAACATTTCCTAACTCAGAAAATGATCCCCAATATATGAATCTTATTCTCCGGACAATTCCGGATCTCCTCGTGATGTCCCAGATCCAATCTGAGACTCCGAACAACATTCGGTCTCCAATGCACATTCCATATCTACTTAAAACAACTTCGAACCTTAAGTGTGTCACCCTACGGTTCGTGAATATGTAGACATCACAGAGACACATCTCCTATCAATAACCATCAGCGGGACCTGGAGATCCATAATGGTTCCCACATACTCAACGATGACTTCGTGATCGATTGAACCATTTACATACGAAACCAATTCCCTTTGTCACGCGATACTATACTTATCCGAGGTTTGATCGTCGGCATCTCCATACCTAGTTCTACCTTGTTACTGATAAGTACTCTTTACTCGTTCCGTGTTATGTCATCCCTTGTGACCCAGTCACATGCTTGCAAGCTAACTAGATGACATTCCACCGAGAGGGCCCAGAGCATATCTATCCGTCATATGGATGGACAAATCCCAATCTTGGTCCATGCGCTTCAACACATACTTTCAGAATACCCAATGACACCTTTATAACCACCCAGTTACGAAGCGGCGTTTGATGTCATCAAAGTACCCATCCAGTGATGGTGATTAACACAACCTCATGGTCGAAGGATTAGGTTACTATGCATTTAAAAGCTTATAGCAATATGAACTTAATGACTTGATCTTATGCTACGCTTACTATGGGTGTATGTCCATCACATCATTCTCCTAATGATATAACCTTGTTATTAATCACATCCTAATGTCCATGATCAGGAAACCATGATCATCAAGTAATTAACAAGCTAGTTCAACAAGAGGCTTACTAGGGACTCTTATATGTTTACAAAACACACAAGTATTAGTGTTTCCTAATAATACAATTATAGCATGGGATGTAAACATTCATCATAAACACAAAGATATAATAATAACCACTTTTATTATTGCCTCTTGGGATATCTCCAACACCATCATACGTCTTTGTTCCACATGCCAACTAAAAGTTCGGCATAGGCGGCTTCCTCATGATCCGAGGTCCAAAACATGCTGGACCTGGAGGACCCTGCACCTCAATCATTTCCGACCTATAGATCCGGTCCAGTTTCAGCCTTGCATCATTCGACTGCAAATTCCCATTGCCCAATCTCGATCCAATCACATGGTGCTCCGATCTAGGATATCCGGCATCAGCCATTGCCGAGTAACCGTCATTATACCTATCTTGACTCGGACGAGCATTTTGCTGCTGCATTGTTGGGCTAGCACTTCTCTCCTGCTGAGGTGCGCACTTTTGCTGCTGTTGTTGAGGTACATTTTTTCCCTGCTTCCGCCGGATTACTCTATCTGACATTTCCGTTGGCAACGTTCCTATGACCGGCATTGCCTTGGTCACGGTTACCTCGGCCAGCTTCACCCCGGCTGACACTGTGGCTGTCCTCATCAATTTGCACTGCCTTTCCTTTTCCTGCCCTTTCCAAGTCATACGGGACCATCTGTTAGTCTTTTCTCCCCGAGGTTACCACCTCCTCTCTTCTGGGCCGCCGTGTGGTGACGACGCAGCTCTAGTGGACCTTGCTAGGTTATTCCTGGCTGAATAATTCACATGTGATGCCCTAGGTTGTGCTGGGTTTGCCTTGTTTATTTCCTCATTCTGCTGACATGCTACCCTCAACAAGTGGTTAACTCTCTCATGTTGCCTCTCTTGGGCCTCTCCGGTTAAACCTTCTAACTCGGATGCAGCAGCATTGGCATCCCTGAGATTCTTTGCCAGGGTACTATGCCTCTCCAGCCCTGTTGTTACTATACTAGTTGTCTGACCCGGCTTAGGCACATACTCCTAGTCAATCTCCGTAATCAGGTTTCTCCCTCGAATTTGCACTCCGTCTATGCGGTTTTCTTTTGCATACTCCCGCAGAGTGATGTTCAGCGATTGTTGTAACTTAGCTACATTTTTCGCACCAACTAGCATTTTCTGCCTAGTTTCCTCTAACTCGGCAGTGCTTGAGCCGGATCTAACACTGTCGCTATGGGTGTTTCTAAGCTATCTATTGCCTGTTGTGGTACATTCTCTGGCCTCTCTAGTGGAGAAAATCTAGACCTTGCCTGTTTTGGCGTGGCATCTGGATTTGGTGTTGGGTCCTTGTTTACACCTGCATTAGGCGTTGTCATCATGACCTCAGCGCAGCCTGCGAGGCGAGAGATACGCGAGTCGCGAGCCACGCTGAGAGGTGGTTTGCCTCCCTCGACGATGTGCTGTGGATGAATGCAGGACTCGTCGATGCCGACGTAGATCTTGTGGGCGCCAAACCTGATGAGGAGGCCGTTGCATGGAGGAGGGTGCCTGCTAAAGCTTCCCACATTATCGCTCACGTAGTCCAGCGCTCCAAAGTGCTGAACCAGCCCGGAGACGATGTGTTCGCCGGTGCCGAATATGTTTCCTATCCGGATTTTTACTCCTGCTAGCGCTGTTAGCCCCACGGTGGGCGCCAACTGTCGTGGTGGCGGCACGGCAGATTCCATGTATAGGCTAAAGATGGGGGCGATGTGCACTAGAGGGATCCAGGGAGGGATAGTATGGTGATTCCACACACAGATGTTTGTATTACTCTCTTGTTGATGAAGGACTACAAGGGCTCCTCGTGTTGTTCCTGAGAAGGACACTAGTTCTCTTACTACCCACTTCTATGTTCTAGGGTTCTCCCTTGGACCAAATGATCGATCCCCCTCTATGAAGGCCTTGGTGCTCCTTATATAGAGGAGCCCAGGTTACAAATCTAGGGCACACATGGAGGCATATTCTCTGAATATGACCTTTGGTAAAGAAACATGCCTCTTTTTACACTTTAAACGTCTAGTTCAGACTCAGGGCTTAAGCCTTCCTGAGCCCCTCTACGGTGCAATGTCATCCGACACTGGTGGCGTCAGTCGACACTGGCTGCATCACCCTTGTCGGCGACGCCCCACTGGTCCTCTCCTCTGTCCACTTAGCTCATGCTATAGTGGACAGAGGCCACCTTTTGACCATCGATATTCCTTCCTTCTCTTGGAAGCCAAGTGATAACCTGGCTAGCGCCTGGCTAACCTAGCTACGTGGGTACCTGCGATCAAGTCACAAAGGCCTTGCCGACATATGCCATAAGTCGATCGGGCCAATGTTAGACGAACATCCTCCGGGCCTGGCCATTCTGTAAGTTGGCCTGCCCTGAAGTGACTCAGCCAGCTCTCGCTTTGACCTTGTCGTACCTCGGCTAACATGACCTTTATACCTCGGCCTGCCATCTTTAGCCTATACATGGCATCTGCTGTGCCACCACCATGAAAGTTGTTCTTAAACTCCACATTTTGTCCATGGTGTGCGCCAAATGTCGTGGTAGTGTCATGGCATATGCCTAGTATAGGCTAAAGTTGGGGCCGATGGACGATGGAGGAATCCGGGGTGGGATGATGAAGTGAAGACCTCATATGGAAGAACTCAGAGAGACACGATATACCTAGGTTCGAGGCTCTCCTAGTGAGATAACACCTCTACTCCTGCATCTAATCTCATATATCTTGCCATGCTTGTGGCTACAATGGCGCTCCTTGAGTTGTACTCTTATGCCTCTCATGGAGAGAGTAGAGGAAGAAGAAACAATGCTCCTAGTGAGCAGAGGGAGAGGATCCCTTTCGGGGGCTCCCCTGTATCATTACCCCTGGTGCTCCTTATAAAGGGGAGCGTAGGGGACATGGTATGTCATCACAAGTATTCCTATGAGATGTCTAGTGGGTCCTTGCTCGGTCATCCTATCCTTTAATGAGTCACTTGTCGAATTCCCTTCGGCATATTCCTTAGCATCTTAGGAGATGCCTAGCATGTTCCCTAGCATCTCCCAAGATGCCCAGCATATTCCTTAGCATCTTGGACCAACGGGGCAAGTCTGAGCCAGGGGCATCCCAAGACTGGCACCTGACGTAGGCTTGCCTTTACTTGGAGGCGTGTCGATGTAGAGGTCGAGGGGACGTCCAAATATTAGCAAAGTGGCATCCGGGACGAAGTAGTTCGGCCTGAGGAAGTGAAGTTCGGCCATGGGGGAGGATAACTCGGCCCGAGAGAGAAATGGGGCCTACCTGGACGGTGAATAGTGCCCTAGTCGAATTAAGAGGTGCCCAGTCGGGTTACTGTTCATTCGGCCTAGCAGAAGGAGAGCCTGACGGGTTAACCTCCAACCCAGCCGAGGTAAAAGGGAGGGCCCAGCCGGGTGAGCCAAAATGGCCCAACCTGGTCTCCCTCACTCGGCCCAGGCAGGGCAACGAGGAGGAGGCCCAGCCAGGGTGGCCCAGGCGGTGGAGTGGAGCTAGCGTCGTGGAGCGGCGTGGTGAAGTCCCATGGTGGTCATGTGACCCACACTCCGGCCCACCCGGGTGAATTGACGATGGGGCATGGAGGCGAGGTAGCGGCGACCCAGGGTAGGCCGCGTGATCCCTACCTCGGCCCACCTGGAGATGGTTATTCGGTGGAGAGGTTGCGACACGGTGGAGCGGGAACGACCCGTGGTGGGCCGGCCGGGGTCGAGAAGAAACCGACCCACCCAGGGTGAAGAGAAGCAGCACCTGATGTCTATGCACGCTCCTATTCTTGTAGATAGTGTTGGGCCTCCAAGTGCAGAGGTTTGTAGAACAGCAGCAAGTTTCCCTTAAGTGGATCACCCAAGGTTTATCGAACTCAGGGAGGAAGTGGTCAAAGGTATCCCTCTCAAGCAACCCTGCAATCAAGATACAAGAAGTCTCTTGTGTCCCCAACACACACAATACACTTGTCAGGTGTATAGGTGCACTAGTTCGGCGAAGAGATAGTGAAATACAATACATGACTGATTGTAAAAAGTGTTTCAATGCTTAGAAACAAGGCCTAGGGATCATACTTTCACTAGTGGACACTCTCATATAAATATCTTCTCTTCATTATGCTACCCTAAACTACTCTCTAGTTGGACGATGTAGGGCTATAACAGGACACCTTAAAGTTCGCATTCCCCATCTAGATAACCCCTCACTATCACCTTGAGCGCTAGATGGTTCCAACAAACACCACAATATCATAGAGACATCCAACTCAAATTATACTCATGATAAGTATTTTTGTAACCTTAGCCTAAGTGCCACACGGTGTGCACACTGTCAACTTCACACACGTGGGGATAAGCATAGATTAATTAAAGCACTTGAGTAGCAGAATAGATCTAGATTACAAAGCTCATGATCTCAATAAGATCACACATAGAGAGAGATGAACACATAACTACCGGTAGAGCCCTTAGCCTCGAGAGAGAACTACTCCCTCCTCATCATGTGAGTCAGCAACAACGATGGAGATGGTGGTGGAGTCGATGGAGATGGCTCCGGGGGCACTTCCATGTCTCGGCAGGGTGCCAGAACAGAGACTTCTGTCCCCTAAATCTCCTCTTCGGCGGCGACGGTGCTGCGGAACTTTTCATGGAATTCTGATCCTCTCTCTAGGGTTTTCATCTGGGGGGTTTATATAGGCGAAGTGGCGAGGTTAGAGGTGGGCTAGGGTGGCCACACCACCTGGTGGCGCGGCCAGGGGGACCCGCGCCATGGGGTGGTGTGGGCCCGCTATGGCCCATCTCCACTCCTCCTTCTGGCCTCCTTCGTCTTCTAGAAAAATAGGAATTTCGGCTTTTTTCGTCCAATTCCGACAATATTTCTTTATTAGCTTTTCTAAAACCAAAAACAGCAGAAAACAAGCAACTGGCACTGCGGCATCTTGTCAATAGGTTAGTTCCAGAAAATGTATAAAAATGCCTCAAAGTGTAGACAAAACATAAGATAGTTGATACAAAACAAGCATGTAGCATCAAAAATTATAGATATGTTTAGGACGTATTAGCGCCTGGCGACGCGGTGGAGCGGGAAGCTCCCAGGCGGTTGTTGACCCGACGCGGGAGTTCAGCGTTGACCCGGTGCGGAGGTTGGGCAGGCTGTGGAAGTGGGCCGACTTTGGAGGCCAATTCGTCCTGGGAGGTTGGATTCGGTTAGGGAGCAAAAAGGGACTAGGCCGAATTTACTTTCATTTGGCCTTGTTTGCCTTTTCCCTCTTTCCCCTTGGATTACTTTCTTTATGTCCGATCTCTTTACTCATACATGTCTTTCTTCCACACATATTCTTCATTGAGTTGTTTATTCCTTTATGGTAGTCCCTTTATACCACAACTCTAGGGTATCTGGGGTTACATCCCCAACATTAGTCCCCGAGCCTATGTGGGATTCGTAGAGTCGCGCATAGGCTTCATAAAAAGTATCTTCAGAGTTGTTACCGACATATAGTCCTTTTTCTCCATTTTAATATATCCTTGGCAAGAATTGACTCAAATTGATACATAGCCTTCTTAGGCATTCGTCATATGACCCTCTTTGGGTAAGTTTGTGACTTCTAGCCTGCTTTGGCTCTGGTCTTAACCCTCTTGGGTAAGTTTTTGACTTTTGGCCTTATTCGGCTCTAGTCTTAACCCATTTGGGTAAGTATGTTGGCTTCTGGCCTGATTTGGCTCTGGCTTAACCCATTTGGGTAAGTGTTTTGGCTTCTGGTCTTATTTGGCTCTGGCCTTAACCCATTTGGGTAAGTCTTTTGGCTTCTGGCCTGATTTGGCTCTGGCCTTAACCCATTTGGGTTAGTCTTTTGGCTTCTGGTCTGATTTGGCTCTAGCCTTAACCTATTTGGGCAAGTCTTTTGGCTTCGGGCTTGATTTGGCTCTAGCCTTAACCCCTTTGGGTAAGTCTTTTGGCTTCTGGCCTGATTTGGCTCTGGCCTTAACCCATTTGAGTTAGTCTTTTAACTTCTGGCCTGATTTGGCTCTGGCCTTAACCCATTTGGGAAAGTATTTTGGCTTCGGGTCTGATTTGGCTCTAGCCTTAACCCATTTGGGTAAGTCTTTCGGCTTCTGGGCTAATTTGGCTCTGTCCTTAACCCATTTGGGTAAGTCTTTTGGCTTCTGGCCTGATTTGGCTTTGGCCTTAACCCATTTGGGTAAGTCTTTTGGCTTTTGGCCTGATTTAGCTCTGGCCTTAACCCATTTGGGTAAGTCTTTTGGCTTCTGGCCTGATTTGGATTTGGCCTTAACCCATTTGGGTTAGTCTTTTGGCTTCTAGCCTGATTTGGCTCTAGCCTTAACACATTTGGGTAAGTCTTTTGGCTTCTCGCCTGATTTCGCTCTGGCCTTAACCCATTTGGGCAAGTTTTTTGGCTTGGGGCTGATTTGGCTCTAGCCTTATGAATTATGATCTGAGTTATCTCATCCGAGATATAAGTGGTAAGTTTATATGACTCAAATATGACATACTGATACGTCCAAAATGTACCTACTTTCCCGAACACTTTTGCTATTGTTTCTCCTCTAAACTTGTGTGATTTGGATGCAACTAACGTGGACTGACACTGTTTTCAGCAGAATTGCATTGGTGTCTACTTTGTGTGCAGAAAATCAACTATGAGGAAAAATCCCGGAAAATATGCCAAAAATCCTATTTCACCAGAAGACTCCCAGAGCCAAAATACGAGACGGAGGGGGCTGGGCCCATGCCACACCACCTGGCCGCGCGGGCAAGCCCAGGCCGTGCCAGGGGGTGGTCTGGCCGCCCCAGACTCCCCCTCGGTCTCCCTCTTTACCTATAAGTTACCTTCTGACCTAAAATCTCAGGGGGGTCGATGTTTTTCCAGAAGGAGTTCCGCTCCGCCGCCACCACCAAATTCCACGAAACAGCACCAGAAACTCCGTTCTGGCACCCTGCCGGGAGGTGGAATTGGAGGAGATCATTGCCTTCATCACCACGATCGCTTCTCCATCTACCATCCACGTTTCCCCCATCTATGAGTGAGTAATCCCCTGCTGTAGGCTATGGGGATGGTAGGGATTGGATGAGATCGTTCATGTAAGGGCATCAGATTGTTAGGGCATGGTGCCTAGTATCTTTTATTAGTGCTTTATGACTTTGTTGTGACTTGTTATGCTAAATGATTGTCACTAGGGCCCGAGTGCCATGATTTCGGATCTGAACATGTTATTGGTTCATTATTATAGTATTGTTTATGGTCTTATCTGAAAGTTGTATACACACGTTGTCCGGAACCAATGACCCCGAAGTGACAGAAATCGGGATAACCGGAGGCAATGGCTTTGATGTGAGGATCACATGTGTTCACAGAGTGTTAATGCTTTGCTCCGGTGCTCTATTAAAAGGAGCACCTTAATTGCCAGTAGTTCCCTTGAGGCCCCGCTGCAAACGGGCTGGCAGGACAAAAGATGTTGTGCAAGTTCTCATTGCGAGCACGTATGACTATATATGGAACACATGCCTAGGATTATCTAGTCTTGGATGCTTTATCTTATTTATCTGCAATTGTCCTATGTTCTGACTGCTATGTGAATTGTCTTGTCCATGCAACGCCTGTCCATCCATCCCTATCCCTACCGTACTCGAATCCTATTATTTACTGTTATTGTTACTATTGTCTTTACTTTACTACTACTGCTACTTTACTATTGATACTACAAAACTATTGCTACTGATAAACTGCTGTGAGAAAGATTGTTTCCAAGTGCAGCTGAATTAACAACACAGTTGTTAAGGCTTATAAATATTCTTTGGATCCCCTTGTGTCATATCAATAAATTGGGTTTCACTTCCCTCGAAAATACTGCGATACACCCCCTATACATGTGGGTCATCAAGACTATTTTCTGGCGCCGTTGCCGGGGAGCATAGCTTTATTTATTAAGTTCACTTGGATTCTCTATTGTTCGCTGCTATCCATCCATCATGGGTAAGTCTCGTGATGGCAAGGTTCCTATTTTACCATCCACTACAAGAAGAGGTACGATTCTGAACACCTCTATTGCTCTTGATTCACCATTTGTTATGAGTAAGTTCGTTACACCACCACATACACATACTACACACACTACTACTGCTGCTGAATCTGAAACTTCTGATGCTTATGATGTTGCTTCTACTGTGCTTGATAAGAGTGGTTCATTAGGTCCTTTCCTAGATGCTACGATTGCTAGAACTATAGCTGGAAATACTGAAACTCCTAATGAAGACACTACTACACCTATTAGTTCACCTGAGTCTAGTGAAAGTTATGATATTGAAGATGGTTATGTTGAAATGACCGATGAATTTATTAAAGAATGTAAAAACACCCATGATAGGAGCGCTGCTAAGAGTCTCCTTGAGAGGCGTACTATTAGACCCAAATTGTCTCCTGTTGCTAAGTTTGCTGCTTCTCCCATAAATAATAAAGATAAAGATTATGATTTCTCTCTCAATCTATCTTACATAGCTATTGTTGAGAAAGAACATTTTTGTGGGACTAAGAACGAAAGTGCGATAGCACATATGAATGAACTTTCTACCATGAGTGGCTTGTTTGTTGACGACATTAAGATGCGTACTTACTTTGTTGCTAAGATTTCCCCTTTTCACTGAAAGGAGAAGCTAAAACTTGGTTTAGTAATTTACCCCTGGATCTATTGATAGCCCTGATTGCTTGATTAGTACTTTCCTACAGAAATATTTTCCTCCTAGTGCTAGACATGCTATTTTGCAGGAACTTTTTGATTTTAAACAGGGAGAAAAAGAGATATTGCTCGAATATTGGGCAAGGTTTTGTGCTTTGATTCATGCACAGGCTGGAAGTCCATTACCTAAGAATGAGCTTCTTGATATATTTTACAATGGACTAACCGAAGAATCTAGGACATACCTAGATAGTTGGACTGATTGTGTTTTCAGGAATAGGACTCCTAAGGAAGCTGAGGAATTAATGGCTAAAATAAGTAAGAACTATGAAGATTGGACTCCTCCTGAACAAGCTATACCTGAAGTAATTGTACATGAACCTACTATACCAGTGTCTATTCCAACATCAAAGAAGAGGGGAGTTATTGAATTAAATGATGAAGTGATGAAGGAAGCTAAGAAATGTCTTAAGGAGAAAGGAATTAAAGCTGCAAATGTCAAGAACTTACCTCCTATTGAAGAGTTATGTAAGCCTATTCCCTACTCATCCACTATCAAGGTACACTCTCTCCAACACTTTGATGAAGGTGATATCCCTTACTCTAAACCTCCTGATAAATGCTTAGAAGAATTCGATATCTTTATTGTTAAGCAAGATAATTTTAATAAAAGGGTGCAAAATCATCTAATGGAAAACACTAGAGCTATTGTTGAGTTGAAAGATATTGTGGAAAGAACCTCTGATGATGTTATAATGATTGTTAAACACTTTCAAATGGTTCAAACTTAAATATATCAACTCGTTAAAGTGCAAAAAGACTTGCTAGTTAATGCTGCTAAAGAAAAACATGCTTATGAAATTAGAACTAGAAGTGGTGCTGCTACCCAGGATCCTCTATATCCTGAGGGGCATCCCAAAAGAATTGAGCAGGATTCTCAACAAGCTGAAAATAGTGGCTCTACTAGTAAGAAAAGGAAAAAGAAACATAAAACTTTTGTAGAACCCTCTGAACCTGCTATAGATCCTAATAGTATATCTATTTCCGATGCTGAAACTGAAAGTGGTAATGAAGAAAATGAAGTTCCTAATGAAGAAAAAGTTGAAGAAGAACCTGAAAACCACACTAAGAATACTAAATACACTAAAGAAGATTTTGTTGCTAAGAAACATGGTAGTGAAAGAGAGCCTTGGGTCCAAAAACCTATGCCTTTCCCTGATAAGAAACACAAGTCAAAGGAAGATGAACACTATAATAAGTTTTGTGAGTGGATGAAACCTTTATTCTTGCAAATTCCTGTGACTGATGCTATTAAATTGCCTCCTTACTCAAAGTATATGAAGGATATTGTCTCGAATAAAAGGAAGATCCCTAATGAAGAAATTTCTACTTTGCTTGCTAATTATTCCTTTAATGGTAAGGTTCCTAAGAAACTTGGAGACCCAGGGATTCCAACTATCCCTTGCTCTATTAAGAATAGTTATGTTAGAACTGTTTTGTGTGATTTGGGAGCTGGAGTTAGTGTTATGCCTTTCTCCCTCTATAAGAGGCTTCAACTAGAAAAATTAGTACCAACTGATATATCTTTGCAAATGGCTACCACTATTCCTGTTGGTATATGTGAGGATGTACATGTTCAAGTGGCTCATAATTGCTTGATATTAACTGATTTTGTTGTGCTTGAAATTCCTGAAGATGATAATATGTCTATTATTCTTGGGAGACCTTTTCTTAATACTGATGGAGCTGTTATTAATTGTAATCAAGGAAAGGTTACTTTCAATGTTAGTGACAAGGAACATACTGTCTATTTCCCCAAGAAGATTGAAAGGACTTATGGTTTGAATTCAATTGAACATGTTGAGGGCATTCAAGTTGGAGAAATATATTGTCCCATACCAAGAGAAAAATTTGAAACTATTATGATTGGGACCATTGCTATCAAGGTTGAGGTAACATAATCATTAGTGGGATACAAAGTTTTGTCTCATATGGAATTGTTTTGGTAACAAGACCTGATCAACCTTGTTAACAAAAGGATTCTGTTGAACAAAACAATGTTTTCACTATGATTATCTCCGTTTACTTCTATTGCTACCCATTTTAGTTTTTGCTTTCGTTTAGTTTTTTTTTTTGTTACTTGCTTGCATGTTAGAGTGTCTTAGAACTCCTACAGTTCTAGCCTTGTTTTGTCCTTGCATCTTTTTCCAAAAAATCTGTTTGTCAGAAAATCATTCTTCCATAGCTCAAAAATGCCCAAAAATAAAGTGTCTCGAAAAATTCCAGAAAATTCATATTAAATTTTTACGTGAAAAAGGGGCAGAGGAGTGCTTGAGAGGTACCAGGGGGACCTACCAGGAAGGCTCACCACCTGGTGGCGCGTCCTGCCATGGGTGGCACCATGCCATGGTGTGGATCACCCCTGGCCCTCTACTAACTCTCTCACCTGCCAGTTTCTTCTCTCCCTGAGTAAGCTCCAGTTCATTGCTCAAAATCGCGTTCTTGATGTGCTTGCTCTCGATTTTTTCAATCTCCTTGCTTAGCCCATCTTTGTTGCTGAAATTTGGAGCACTTGTTCTCTGGTATGTGACTCCTCCCCTTGTCCAAGTAGATTCGTGTTTAGTGGATTATATCTTGAGTATTTTGGTGCTGTAGGTGACAGGTTATGAGAGCTTGTAAGCTTGTTTGATGCTTAGAGATATAGTTTTGATGCATGTTTAGGCCTCTTACAAGTCCCTATGAATAGAATCCTTCATTATATTCACTTTGCAATAACTTGTTTAATAGGTGTTTAAATTTCAGAATAGAAGATGAATGAGCATCAACTAAACCAACATGAACTACGGGTGCCTGAGGTCATGAAGGTCCACCGGGAGGAGGAAGTTTTTCCTTCCATTTATCCGTGTTCTGAGTTCATGAGAGCTGCGGGAATTCTCCAAGATTTCCACACTTTGGTTTCTAATGCAGGGTTGGAGCACTTTTTGGAAGATGAACCTTGTCAATTTGTGAAGCTAGCCATGTCTCTGGTGCAGGACTTTCAATTTAGTCACTCTTTGCCTAACCCCATGGTCCACTACAAAATTTACAATATTGTTGTCGACCTTTCTCTCAATGACTTTTGTGCAGCTATTAAGGTACCTCAGTGGGGATCATGTAGAAGGATTAAGGAGCGGCCAGAACCACTCATGGATTTATACGCAGAAATTTGCCAAGGGAGCAACTTCTTGAAGGAGAATGGAAAAATCTGTAACATTCATCTTCCCTCCATTCGTTACTTTGCCTACTTTGTTGCCAAGTGTGTTCTTGCTAGGAAAAATGCCAATAAGTTATCTTCATATGATCTAGCATTTATCTCTGCTGCTCTTAAACGAGATATGTCTTACAACTTAGGTGCTTTGATAGCTTTCCGTCTTGCCGCCAACCGCGAGAAAGGTGGAATTTGTGGAGGCCTCATTGCTTCTTGTTTACTAGCATTGCATGGTTTAGTGCCTCATCATCTAGACCTACAGTTCCCCATAGAAAGGCTTGATTTTAATTCCATGATACAGCATAAATTTGTTTCCTCGTGGGCTAGTTTGAATGAGTTATATTATGAAATAACCTTTCTCAAAACTGGTTGGAGAAAGAGCAAGTCCGAGCGTGTTGTTCTTTTGCCTGCACCTGATTTGTTTAACCTTGATAACAGGGAAGGATGGTCCCTCACTGAGGAGGAGCTTGACACGTACTTGGGAGAGCTCTCCCAACAGGAGTAGGACACTAGAAGGGAGGTCACGGATGATTTGGTCCAGCCCTCGAATGAGGGGGAGTCTTCATATCAGCAGCCTGCTTATGATTGGGGAGCTTCTTCTTCTTCCCACGAGCCCAACGAGGACCATTCTTATCATGATCCGCCTGCTTCGAACCCTTACCCTTATCTGGATTGATACCCACTTAGGACAAAAGCCTAAGCTTGGGGGGAGGTACGCCGACATCGCACTCATCTCCTTATCATGTTGCGTTGGTACTTTGTATATTCATGTTTCGTTCTCTTTTTAGTTTTCGTTCTTTCTTTGCTTTTGCTTTCTAAAAACACAAAAAGACCAAAAATATTTCTGTTGTTTCTCTTTGGTTTGCTTCTTCTTCTTTGCGCCTTAGTTTGTTTTTTCCTTTTTTTTGCTTTGTTTGAACTATTCAAAAAAAACAAAAAAAAATTGATTTGCTTGTTTTTTCTCTTTGGTTCTTGTTTTAAGAATCGAAAACAACAAACATATTTGTATCTTCTTTGGTTTTGTGAGTTTGCTACAGGGTTCCGCAGTCCTCAGTTGATATTGGTTTCATATTATTATTCAAGCCACACAAGTGAAGAGCAATAATGAGGATTAATGACAACTTGAGGTGTGGTAAGAGGCTGGTAATGAACTCTATTTGTTTTCATTTTTGTACATATACTCATCATTGTGGGCATGCTTAGCCTGTCCTTGTAGGGTGTATGTTATCTTTGGATGCTTAGTAGTTCTTGCTTTCGTATGATTTGTTCCAGCTTGTTAATAGTTTGTAGCATGTCATATGAATATTTGCTTGCATTACTCTATTCATAACTTGGTATGACATCGTGGTATCCTCCTCTGAATGTTTCATTTGAATTGACTTGGCACATGCTCACGCATGCACATGAATGAAATAATCAGTTAAGCCTCTATGAATTATTTTGCCTTGAGGATCTTGAATCACTTTCATGCCATGTTTAGTCCTGTTTTGTTGCAAGCATGATTATGACAGCTATTGCTCTCTCGTTTGTCGCTCCCTTACTATTGCTAGCCTTCACCTTCACTGAGTATGTTTTACTCATGTTTCCAACTCCCCAAAACCAAATATTGCCAAAGTGTCCACCATACCTACCTATTAGCATCATTTGCTACTTCCGTGCATATTCAATATGCCTTGTTTTCTTCCGAATAAAATGTTTGCTTGTTATGAGAAACTTAGTTAGTAAAGCTCTCACAAACTTGATGGCACACTTTATTTTCTTGCATTTAATAAACCTGAACCATTGCGTCCTTCTTTGTTGCATATATGCTAGCGCTTTATGAGTTGAAGTTAGCAAAACCATGTATCATGGGGAACACTTTCAACATTTCATTGGTACTTAGTACCTCGTTGATATCATGTTCTTTTGCTTATGGATCCCGGCGGTGTGAAATAAAAGTGGAACTTGTAAGATAATGGAGTTTGTATGTATGTTGGAGAAACGCCTGGGCCGCTATCCTAAGCCATGCCTAATCATGGTGGAAACTTGCAGCATAACAATAATGAGCATTCTATGAAGCATCCTCAATAAAAATCTATGCACATAGTTGTTGGAAATATGCCCTAGAGACAAATAGTAGTAAGGACTATTATCATATTTCATATAGTTTATGATTAAGTTTATATCATGCTATAACTGTATTGAATGGAAACATCAATACACGTTTGATATACAAACAACCAGGGGTTCCCGGTGAAACTCTAGTCACTGGTTCATTGGTCAACAGATGATCAAGTTTCCTGATCATGTGACATTTATGCTAGTTGGAAATGAGGTCATCTCATTCTGAGAATGAGATGATGAACCAATACCCAACCTAAACATCGTGACCCGATCATGGCACGAAGTTCAAGTTACGATGATTAGAAATAGATCCTCGTAGACTATTCCTTAGACCGTGAGGCTATATCAATCACTGTCTCCCGAGAGTGCTTAGATAGCATCAAACGCCATCTGGTAAAACGGTGGTTATAAAGGTGTGTTCAAGTATTCAGAGGAAACCGTAGAGGCAATATATGTCAAGAGCGGGATTTGTCCTTCCATGTGACGGAAAGATACTCAAGGGCCCACTCGGAGAAGTTATATCCAATAGTTGTGCAACGTGTGATTAGATCACGGGGATATCACTTGTCAGAACGAGCCAAGTAGCATTGTTCAGTAACGAGATTAACACGACATGGTGATGTCAATGATCATATCTCGGTCAATGCAAGTATCGAATGACAAAGGGAATAAGACACGACTGTCCCAGTTCAAACGACGAAAGATCTTCATGGAACGCACAGGGGTCACATGGCCATCCAGGTCCCTCTATCGATCATTGGTGCGGGAGTGTTCCGACCATGTCTGGAGTGTTCCCAAATCGTGGGGTATCACGCCTAAGGGCTTGATGAAGCATAGAGAGCATTTATAGGATCGGTAGAATCGCCGAAGAAAAGAAGGGAGAAAACCAAAAGGGTTTCGGTAAATCCGGAGGATGTCCGGAGTGGAGGTGGAAGGTGTTCCATGGCCACGGAGATTAGATAATGTGTGAATGAATGTTAAATATTTATTTAATCATTTATTCATAATTATTTAATAAAGATAAAATCAATTAAAAAGGTCAAAGGCTTAATGGGCCAATTCCGGAGGGAGAGGGCCCATTAGGGGAAAGGAGAGAGGGAGAAGGGACCAAGGGGGAGGCCGGCTGGGCCTTGCCCCCCCCCCCCCCCCGCAGGGCCCACTAGGGGCTGGCCGGCGGCCACCCCACCCCATCCTCTCCTTTAGTCCCACCCCGGGACTCTACCTCCCTTCCCCTATATATAGTGGGGTATTTGGCCTAGAAAAATACACCAATAATCAATAAAGGTCTCCCCACTTTTGGGAGGACCTCCAATTGATATTTTCTCTCCCCCCTCTCTCTCTTGTGACCGTGGTCCCAAGTCTAGACTGCGCGAGCGACAGACATCTTCACAGCGGAGCACCGTCGCGCTGCGGGATTCGGATCCGAGAGCTCTACTTCCGCAACTGCTGCTGGATCGGGGACGCGAGAGTCATCGTCAGGCACTGGACGTGTGTAAATCCCCGCGAGGTGTCGCACTTGAGGCACTCAAGTCGTTGGAGCTAGAAGGAGCACACAGACTTCATCACGACCTTGAGGTCGGCTTCGACTCGTCTACATCAACCACGCTCTCCTGAGCATTGCCAACGCTTTTCGGTCTTCAAGGGTAAGTTTGCTAAAAGCCCCTCTCGTTACTGTATTACTAATAGATAGGTCCTGGTAGCTTCAGGGGTTCAGGGGCATAGGGTAAAATTTATTGTTTTCATACGCGGAACCCCTGCAATAGTAAATAAAAAGATCGCTGAGATGCTCATTGTCTACTTGCCTTGTCATTATGATTATGGGATAGCTCATGTGTCATGTCCAAGGGGTACCCCGTTGGCGGTTCTCTACGATACGTATATTTACAATGTCAAGAGCTTACTTGTGACTGAAGTTGAGTAGCACGGGGATCGGTCTTCGTAAGTAAGGGGCATGAGACTTCAATTTATAACTTGTCAAGCATATCCTCTTAGTTTTATCACTTTAAACTTAATCACCTTAAATATGCTTATGATAGGGGCAATGAGAGCTCAAAGCTAATGAGTACCATACTTTCAGCATTTGGAAGCTTTTCAAATTATTCAAAACCTTTTCTTTTACTTGTTGAGTCTCCACATATTCTTTGAGCACCTTCTTGAGAGCATAGTTGTCATTCTTTGTGCTTGTCTCAAAACTTGATTATTTGTGTTATGACTTTGATGCTTGTATCTTTG
The DNA here is from genome assembly GCA_910589775.1 of Avena eriantha. NCBI lineage: Eukaryota > Viridiplantae > Streptophyta > Magnoliopsida > Poales > Poaceae > Avena > Avena eriantha. The sequence goes on along the minus strand of OU342740.1, from coordinate 512,374,873 downwards.
ACATCTTTACTTCTAGTCTTCACCTGAACTTCAGAGGTGCCTTAAATCAAAGGTAGGCGAGATACCACTCTATCATACCTTTTTATGAGCATTGTAATGTTGCTTATGTTTATAATTCATGCTACTTATTATTGTTGAGTTGGAATCTCTCATAGCTTGCATTGACTATTAAGTAAACTTAGTTGCATACTCCTTATTATGAATTGTCTAAGTAGTTGATCACATGCTGAGAATATATACATCATATGAAGCAAATGTATTCGTGAAAGTTATTTTATCGCACTCAGTTTTCAACTGAATTGCTTGAGGACAAGCAATAAGCCAAGCTTGGGGGGGATCTGATACGTCCAAAACGTGTCTACTTTCCCGAACACTTTTGCTATTGTTTCTCCTCTAAACTTGTGTGATTTGGATGCAACTAACGCGGACTGACGCTGTTTTCAGCAGAATTGCATTAGTGTCTGAAAGGGTAATTGCCCCTATGTGTGGTTTTAGTGATTAATGACAATCCCTATGGACTAATGTTTTCATTGAGTTTTATATGAAGGAATATTCCATAGGTCATGCTTGTAGTTCATGTGTTGGATTCAAGTATGGATGCCATGAAGATAAAGATATACCTTGAGTTTTGGCATCAAGATCATCAAATTGAAGAGAAGAATATGATATGTTCAAGATCTTGAGAGTGTGATCTCAATAGAATAATTCAAGATATGGCTCTAAGCCTGTGTCATGATAGCCTCATTAGTTGAGCTATGGTTGACTAAGATTTAGAGCATGTAATCAAATGAAGAATTCCTTATGTACCTCAAGATATTGAGATGGAGCATGAGAAGACTCTTGGTTGACCAATGCAAAGAGTGAAGAGTGATTTCAAGTTGGTCAACGCATGAAGCATAAATAATGTACCACATGGATCTTGTGGTGTGGTAAGCCTTGTCATTTATGCATCATGAACTAACACATTATATATGTTCCTTTGTGTTTTATATATGGGATAGGTATCTTTCCATGGGCATGCTTCAAAAGTGAAGATCTCAATAGCCCATTATGGGGGAGTAATATGCTTCTTTTGCATATCACAATCCTAGGAAATGTGAACATGAGGTGGTGCCACTTAGAGTTGATATTGTTGATTATCTTGTATCTAGGTGGCATGTTAGCTCAAACAAGGTCCTATTTTCTTATTAGAAGCTTTTATTGGTCGTCTTTTCGGTCTTTGCTTGAGTAAGAAATTCTTGGTGTGGCCTTCCTCAAATGCTTATCTCTATCGAGAGAAGAAAGATATCTAAGTTTGATAACATCTCTGCCAAACTCGGTTCTCAGGCCGGTTGAACCGGTTCCCAGACCGGACGGTCCGGTACCAGTCCCGGTCAACCGAACCCAAACCAGGATTCTCGGTTTCATATACCGAGTCTATCCGGGCTCACTCACAGTGAGCATCCCGGTTTGGATTCCGGTTGACCGGGTTGTACACCGGGCGGTCCGGTACCAGTTCCGATCAACCGAACCCAAACCGGGATTCTTGGTTTCATATACCGAGTCTATCCAGGCTCACACATAGTGAGCATCCCGGTTTGGATTCCGGTTGACCGGGCTGCACACCGGGCAGTCCGGTGTGTGGTCCGGTCGAACCGAACTTAAAACCGAGTTTCGCAGAAAATGCTACAAACGGCTAGATTTCTCCCTTGAGTATAAATACCTCTTCTTCTAGCTTGTCTTTACAAAAATTGTTGTGGCTCCCATTGTCTTCCTTGGTTTTTGAACATCTCTTTGATGGTGTTTTTGATTATCATCAAATGTGATTTTAGTGGAAGACAAACATTTTATTCTCGGAACCTTGTGCCATTGTGAAAAGTGTTAATGGTTTGGTTTATTTGTTGAAACCTTGCTCTCTTGGGAGTTTGTTATCTCATTCTTTCTTCTCTATGTTATTTGCTTGAATGAGATAAATCTTTGAGAATTTATGTTTTTATCTCATCTTTTATGCTCAATAGTTTTTGCTTAGTTCATTTGTTGAACTTCGTTGAACAAACCTTGTGTTGATTTGATTCTTTGATATAGTTTGGACAGCAAATGTGTTTTGTCACACCTTGTATGCCTTCTTGAATATTTTGGTGTTTTGTCCAAATTCTATATTCATTGGTTCTTGAAATTCTCGTGCATGCATGTTTACTAAATGGATATCTTATATCATATTTTGCTTTCTTTGATCCAATATATAGGGTATACTCCATCAAATCCTTAAACGGCTATGATGTGCATGAAATTCAAATTTCATCTCTAAATATGCACATATTTTTATGGAGTATGTCCTATGTGTTGTGGTTAGTCTAACCACTTTGGACCCAATAAGTTTGGGGACCAAGATGTACTTGAATGTTGTTTTAGGTACATTGGAGATGCAATGGATGCTTGTCTTATCTATAAGGAACGTGTTGTCACCACATGATAATTGGAGCCAAGCTAGGATGATCAAAGAATTCTTATCTACTACATCATACCATTGCTATCTCGGTAACAAGTATCTTATTCATGCATACTATTCTTCCATCCAATCTCTTGTAGGTTGCATCTTGGCATGATTTTATTTGTTTGTAAATGTTGCGGTTCTTGCAAGGATCTTTAAAAGACTTTTCTATCCTTATTGCTTATGTGAGTAATTTGAGATGATGCATATAATGGGGAGTATATAAAATCATGTTCATGCTTCACCAATCCCAAATATGCCTTCTAGCAATTTATTGCATATAAATTCCTCAACGTACTCATGTGCAATATTGTTGAAATTGCATTGAATCCTTCCTTTTGATACTTGTTGCCTTTCTCAAAATATCCCAACTAGCATTAGTTCCCTTAGTGTTAGTTGTGATGTTTTTGAGGTTTTCTTTTTCTTTGGTGAAGTTCATTGATATACCATAAGAGAAAATAGAGCCATGGGCTATATATGTGCACTTAAGAAAAATATCATTTTTTTGGTATATCTTATGACTTCCTCTTGGATATCATGTTTTCTTATCTTTATTAACCTCTTATGTGTGGATGTTTCTTTGTGGATTATTCCCATGATTTCCCAATTAGAAACTTATATACACAAGAGTTTTAATCTCTCGCCTTGATATCCTTGCCTTTTGCCAACCATCTCACTTATCCGCTTAGTTTTTAATGGTTTTGGTAAGGTCTTGATTTATGAGTGCTCGGTTTACTTTCATTGCATCTTCATGCACTCATATCTCATATTTGGTTTATTTTGCACTTAATCTTGTCTTGACAAGTGTATTGATTTATATCTCTACTCATTGTATCTTGGTTGTGTTCTAAATGATATAGAGGGAGTGAGGATTCCATGTTTGTGCATATTGTATTCAAATGAAACAACTAATTTATGCACAAACCTTGGGGAGCTTCCTTATTTCATTTAGAGAACTACTTGTCCACTTGATTATTTGGATCTTTTGATTGCTTGCTTCATCCGTTGAAGTTTCTTCACCTTGTTATCCTTTTAGCAATATTTGATCCTAAATATAGTTGATTTCCTCCAAGTATTCGTCATTGGATATGTGCATATGATTTCACTCATATTATGAGAAATGCACACCTTGGGAGGAACTTGAACTATATTGGCCTTCTAACTTTGTCATCCATTTTGGCACTTGTTGTCAATGGGGGAGAAGTTTAGAGGGTTTTAAGGGAAATGGTTTTCTACTTAAGACTGGTTTGTTCTTAAGTGTTTGCCTTTCATGCATTTCATCTTTATTATGTATTGCATGGTTGAATATATAGTGGAAACTCTCCCAAAGGTTATGCTTGACAATGTATGCAATGAAATTCAAGTTCATCACACGTGCATATATTGTGGGGGAGTTTGCTCTATATATGTTGGTTCTACTCACATCTCTTGCATTAGTTGTAGTTTGTGTGAGTAGAAACAGTTTTGATATGGGCTAGTATCTTTGTGTTACTTAACCATATCAAATACAACCTCTTGTATACAACTTATTCTCGGATAAGTTGCGTACTTGTTTCTAATATTCATTATATAAACCCTCTTATTGTGATTGTCATCAATTACCAAAATGGGGGAGATTGAAAGGGTAATTGCCCCTATGTGTGGTTTTGGTGATTAATGACAATCCCTATGGACTAAGTTTTCATTGAGTTTTATATGAAGGAATATTCCATAGGTCATGCTTGTAGTTCATGTGTTGGATTCAAGTATGGATGCCATGAAGATAAAGATATACCTTGAGTTTTGGCATCAAGATCATCAAATTGAAGAGAAGAATATGATATGTTCAAGATCTTGAGAGTGTGATCTCAATAGAAGAATTCAAGATATGGCGCTAAGCCTGTGTCATGATAGCCTCATTAGTTGAGCTATGGTTGACTAAGATTTAGAGCATGTAACAAATGAATAATTCTTTATGTACCTCAAGATATTGAGATGGAGCATGAGAAGACTCTTGGTTGACCAATGCAAAGAGTGAAGAGTGATTTCAAGTTGGTCAACGCATGAAGCATAAATAATGTACCACATGGATCTTGTGGTGTGGTAAGCCTTGTCATTTATGCATCATGAACTAACCCATTATATATGTTCCTTTGTGTTTTATATATGGGATAGGTATCTTTCCATGGGCATGCTTCAAAAGTGAAGATCTCAGTAGCCCATGAGAGGATGGCATCAAGTGGTGATCGCCATCAAGGTTGAGAAGGGCAAGTTCAAGATAAGTATCTCGAGAAGATCATTTGCCTGAAGCTTGCCGTCCATATTGGTGAAAATGGACATGTGAAGATGTGTCCTAATGAAGCTATCCCATAGTGGTGTATGGGGGAGCAAATTATGAATCTTCACGAAGCAACAATGATCAAGTGATGCATTCCGGCTTGGATGGAGCTTGAAGCGTTGTCATCAAGATCAAGCGGGATGCGCAAGGCAAAGGTATTTCCTTGCTAGTTTTTCCTTTTACCGGTCTCAAGGTGATTGTTGGGAGACCGGGTTATAGGATAGATAGCCGTACTATCAAGAGGGGCTTTCGGTTGGGTAACTTGATCACATCGTCATAGAGAGCTCAATCCTTTGCATACTTTGCATCTTCCTATTTTGTTGCTTCTTGGTATTTTCTCTATGTGAGGTTCTTGAGCTTGTTGCTAGCTCTTCAACAAGCCCAAGTTCAACGAAAACAGAATTCGTATGCATCTTGTATGGCGTTTTCGAGTTTGAAGGTTTTACCGGTTCTTCTTATAGGGAGGCTCCATACCTTTCCTCATTTGGTTCTATCTTCCTTTGTTGGACTATGATGTTTTCATGCACCATATTGTAGATCTTGTTGTCCTCGTCAAAACAAGCCCAAGATCATCGAAATCGGAGTCCGGTTGCAAAAGTTATTGCGTTTTTCGTGAAGTCAGTTTCATCCCGGTTGTGGATCCGGTTCAACCGAGCCCCACACCAGACGGTCCGGTTCCAGATCCGGTAGACCGGATCTCAGACCGGATTTTCCGGTTTTCGCGACCGAGTCTATTCCGGGTTGGCAAACAGAGGTATTTCGGTTTGTAGGTCGGTCCTCCGGCCTGGGGACCGAGTTTCCCGGTTCTAGGGCCGGTCCAACCGACTTTGGAACCGAGTTTTCGCTGTTTTCTCTCCAACGGCCATATTTGCTTTTTCCTATAAAAGGGGGTTCTTCCCCCAACGTTTTTGGTTGTTCTTGACCACGAAATTGACCTCCATTGTTGAACCTCTTAAGCTTGCTTCCTCTCCCTTCCCTCCTATGATTCTTGCATCTTTTTGAGGGCTTTGGAAGAGGAGATCTAGATCTACAATCCCCACCAATCAATTCCTCCTCTAAGTAAGAGGAACCCATTGGATCTAGATCTTGGAGTCATTGGTTGACTTCCACCATTGTTCTTCCTCTCTAATTCCTCCCTAGCACTTGTTCCTTTGGTGGGATTTGAGAGTGAGGGATTTGAATGCCCTTGGTGTTCTTGCTTTGCATTCTTGCATAAGTGTTGAGCTCTCCACTACGATTTGTTCAAGTGAGAGACCATGAGCTTGTTGCTCTTGGAGGGTGACCTCCTAGTTGGCTTGGCGATTGGTGCCGTGGTGTCCTCTTCGTGGAAGATTGTGAAGAGACCCGGGCTTCTCCTTCGTGGAGCTTGTGAAGTGGTTGTGGAGCTTGCCATCTCCAGAGTGGAGGAAAAGCCATAAGGAAAGGGTCTATTCCTTCGTGGGATAGACTCGGAGAAGAAGGTGAGCCTTCGTGGCGTTGGGAAATCCTTCGTGGAATCCCACACCTCTCCAACGTGACGTACCTTACTTGTAAGGGAACACGGGAATACATCTTCGTCTCCGCGTGCCTCGGTTATCTCTATACCCGAGCTTACTTTCCTTATGATAGCCATCGAGCTTGAATTACTTATATCTTGCTTATCACTTGTGGTATATTTATCTTGTGCTATCTTGCTTAGCTTATCTTGTTGCTGGTGCACTTAGTTGAGCCTAGTGTATTTAGGTTTTGTGCTTGTAAAATAAACGTTAGTTTAATTCCGCATTCTATCAAGCCAAAACCGTAATAGTTTTGAAATTGCCTATTCACCCCCCCCCCCTCCTCTAGGCGACATCTCTATCCTTTCAGTGTCTACTTTTTGTGCAGAAAATCAACTATCAGGAAAAATCCCAGAAAATCTGCCAAAAATCCTATTTCACTAGAAGACTCTCGGAGCCAGAATACAAGACGGAGGGGAGCTGGGCCCAGGCCACACCACATGGCCACGCGGGCAAGCCCAGGCCACGCCGGGGGTGGTCTGGCCGCCCCAGACTCCCCCTCGGTCTCCCTCTTCACCTATAAGTTGCCTTCTGACCTAAGAACTCAGGGGGGTTCGACGTTTTTCCAGAAGGAGTTCCGCTCCGCCGCCAGCACCAGATTCCACGAAATAGCACTAGAAACTCCGTTCTGGCACCCTGCCGGGACGGGGAATTGGAGGAGATCATTGCCATCATCATCACCATCGCTTCTCCATCGACCATCCATGTTTCCCCCATCTATGAGTGAGCAATCCCCCGCTGTAGGCTATGGGGATGGTAGGGATTGGATGAGATCATTCATGTACTGGCATCATATTGTTAGGGCATGGTGCCTAGTATCTTTTATTAGTGCTTTATGACTTTGTTGCGACTTGTTATGCTTAATGCTTGTCACTAGGGCCCGAGTGCCATAATTTCAGATCTGAACATGTTATTGATTCATTATGATAGTATTGTTTATGGTCTTATCTGCAAGTTGTATACACACGTTGTTGTCCGGAACCAATGGCCCTGAAGTGACAGAAATCGGGATAACCGGAGGGAATGGCTTTGATGTGAGGATCACATGTGTTCATGGAGTGTTAATGCTTTGCTCCGGTGCTCTATTAAAAGGAGCACCTTAACTGCCAGTAGTTCCCTCGAGGCCCCGCTGCAAACGGGCTGGCAGGACAAAAGATGTTGTGCAAGTTCTCATTGCAAGCACGTATGACTATATATGGAACACATGCCTAGGATTATCTAGTACTTGGATGCTTTATCTTATTTATCTGCAATTGCCCTATGTTATGATTGCTATGTGAATTGTCTTGTCCATGCAACGCCCTTCCATCCATCCCTATGCCTACCGCACCCGAATCCTATTGTTTACTACTATTGTTACTGCTGTCTTTACTTTACTACTACTGCTACTTTACTATTCCAACTACAAAACTGTTGCTACTGATAAACTGTTGTGAGCAAGATTGTTTCCAGGTGCAGCTGAATTGACAACTCAGTTGTTAAGGCTTATAAATATTATTTGGCTCCCCTTGTGTCAAATCAATAAATTGGGTTTCACTTGCCTCGAAAATACTGCGATACACCCCCTATACTTGTGGGTCATCACATACGTCCATGATCTGAGTTACTTGACTCAAAATCTGAGTTACCTGACTCAAGTCCGAATTACTTGACTCAAATCTGAGTTACTTGACTCAAATCTGAGTTACCTAACTCAAATACAAGTTATTTGACTCAAATCCAAGTTACTATTGCTGACATATGATATGGCCTTCTGATATGATGGAAAACTACCATAGATCTGGATCCGAGATATTGATCCGAGTTGTGATTTTGAGTTATAATATGACTTTATGATATGGTGTTATACTTCCATTGATATGGGTCCGGGATATAGATTTGAGATTGAATATGATGAGTTATTGATATGCTGGCACACTACCATCCAAGATATGGAGCAAACTGATTCAAATAGTAATTTGAGGTATAACGTAACCTGGTGAGATGAGTTACATTCGAGTTACCATGTAACTAGGTAGGTCGAAATAAAATCCGAATTACCCTCTAACTAGGAAAATTGAAGTAAATCCGAGTTACCATATAACTAGGCAAGCTGAAGTAAAATCCGAGTTACCACGTGACTAGGAAGTTGAAGCAAATCCGAAATACCCTGTAATTAGGCAAACTGAAGTAAAATCCGAGTTACCATGTAACTAGGAGGCTGAAGCAAATCTGAATTACCCTGTAATTAGGCAAACTGAAGTAAAATCCGAGTTATCATGTAACTAGGAAACTAAAGCAAATCTGAATTACCCTGTAATTAGGCAAACTGAAGTAAAATCTGAGTTACCATGTAACTAGGAATCTGAAGAAAATCTGAATTAACCTGTAATTAGGCAAACTGAAGTAAAATCCCAGTTACCATGTAACTAGGAATCCGAAGAAAATCCGAATTAACCTGTAATTAGGCAAACTGAAGTAAAATCCGGGTTACCCCCACTGAGTTAAAACTAGGCTACTTGGTAACCAGGTAAGCTGAGATAAATCTGAGTTATAAGGTAGCGTGGCAAGGCGAACCAAATACTAATATGAATTAAGGATAACCTGGCAAGCTGAAAATACCAATCCGAGTTAAACATGAGTTACCAGGTAACCCGGCTGACTAGTTACAAGGTAACTAGGTAAGATAAAGTACAATCCTAGTTACAAGATAACTAGGTGAGTTGAGTTAGATCCGAGTTATAATGAGCCTGAACGTCTTGGTGTGTTATCTTATCATCGAAGGTAGCCTAAAGACACAAAGCAGTTGATACATACGAGATCATGGCATATCTTAAGTCTTCTCTGAGTTATAGTTCTATGAACGGAGACGCCGAGTCCCCAAGATACTTTTTCTATCCTTAGGTGACTCAAATGACATGCTTGCTAGTCCCCGAGTTGAGTTATCTCATCCCTGGGGTGAACAACTAGGTGATTGAGGGTCCTTTGTTGAGTTACTTGATACTCACTATAAGCTTGGTGAGGAGGTTGAGTTATCTAGTTGACTCACTCCCATTTAGTCAGCTAACACTTATAGTACTGTTGGTGAAGAGGTTGAGGGGGAGGTTGAGTCACCTCAACAAGGGAGGCTTGTATGCCAACTCCCCTGCTCTCTGTATGTTGAGGAAGATTATGCAGAGACTTTTGATCGATGGTGAAGAAGAGCTTGATGAAGACGTTCCCATCCGAATGGTAACCCAACCAGCGCCTGTGACCAACCCCACAGTGGGCGCCAACTATCGTGGTGGTAGCACGGCAGATGCCATGTATAGGTTAAATATGGGGCCAATATGCACTAGAAGAATCCAGGGAGGGATAGTGTGGTGATGCCACACACAGATGTTTGTATTACTCTCTTGTTGATTAAGGACTACAAGGGCTCCTTGTGTTGTTCGTGAGAAGCATACTAGTTCTCTTACTGCCCACTTCTATGCTCTAGGGTTCTACCTTGGATCAAATGCTCGGTCCCCCTCAATGAAGGCCCTGGTGCTCCTTATATAGGGGAGCCTAGGTTACAAATCTAGGGCACACGTGGAGGCATATTCTCTGAATATGCCCTTTGGTAAAGCAAGATGCCTCCTTTTACACTTTAAATGGCTAGTCCAGACTCAAGGCATAAGCCTCCCTGATCCCCTCTACGGCGCAACGTCATCCGACACTAGCTGCGTCACCCTTGTCGGCCACGCCCCGCTGGTCCTCTCCTCTGTCCGCTTAGCTCACGCTACAGTGGATAGAGGCCACCTTTTGACTAGCGAGATTCCTTCCTTCTCTTGGAAGCCAAGGGATAACCCGGTTAGCACCTGGCTAACCCGGCTATGAGGGTACCTGCGATCAAGTCACAAAGGCCTTGCCGACATACGCCATAAGTCGGTCGGGCTAATTTTGGACGAACATCCTCTGGGCCGGGTCATTCCGTAAGTCAGCCTGTCCTAAAGTGACTCAGCTAGCTCTCGCTTTGACCTTACCCCACCTCGGCTAACACAGCCTTTATACACCGGCGTGACCCTACCCGGGGGTATCCCCCCAACAGCATTAGAAGCTGAAATATAATTATTGAACTTTTATCTTGGTAACCATTGTAGGGGGACACTTCATAATATTCTTCCTTTGCAACATGGAGTAAATCAGGTCCCTGCATATTAGAATCGAAAGTTTCATAGCAAGGTTCTATCTCTAGTTTATCATTAGTAATGCTCTCCTCATTAGTGTCTAGCCACAAGGCCTCCACAGATAAATTACAATCAGTTTTAGCATTATAAAAATCATTACTAGAGAGAAAGGAATCATAAAAATGTAGTATTTGCAGTGTGACGATCTTAGTCAACCTCACATTTTTGTTATTTCTCCTCTTTATGTTGTGGTTGTTGCAAATGGTTATCTTTGGGCACTACGGTTTTAGTCTGTGCCTTACTCTCTACCACAAGTGGATTATCACAAAGACGTTCTTGGTAATAAGATTGTAACTTTGGTAACAAGTTGGTAAGTTTTATATGAAGCATACTATCACTACTCTTTCTCATGATTGAATATTTTGAGAGTAGATCGTGGACACCTTTATAAACCAAATACTCTATGACTTCCTCTCTAGAGTGAGACACTAGGGACTCTTCAAGAATAACGGAACATTGAAAACTAAAGTGCCCAACTGACATACATTTACCAGAAGGCTCCTGATATGAATTACAAAAGGATTTTGCACAACCATCTAGCAGATCATACAAGTTAAAAAAATCCATACCAGTTGCAGTAGTATCTTCACTGCGGTGTATATCCTCTTCTTCTTTCTTCTGTGAGTCCTGCAAAAGGTTAGTCTCTTCCTCGGCTATCCGCTTGTGAGCAATCATTAATGTATCATCACAAAATTTATCAATACAATAAGAGTATATAAGGTACAATATTCCATAGATCTTATCGAGTACTTCATCTTCTCTTTTTATATCACTCATGTGACCTAGCAACTCACAACAACCAATAAAATTACTCTCTCATAAACCTCCATATTAGTAGAGAATTCGTGATTACCATTATAAAGTGCTAATTTGATATCAACGGTATTATTCTTACATTGATAATTAAAAAGATCTTTGGATCTGTAGTCTTCACAAGTAAAATTGTACGAGGTACATAATGTGCATGAATAGCCTTTCAAACCATTCACCCATTCATCTAATACCCTTTCCCTCGTAATAAAATATCCAAAAATTCCAACTTTCTTCTCCTCTATTGCCAGCTTCATTTGTTTAAAAATAGCAATCTCGGAAGACATGATTAGTAGCAAATGTTTTTATAGTTTTTGTTTGATAATTTTTTATGGGTTTTTGGTTTTACAGTTTTTTTGTTCTTTTCAAATAAGTAAAAGCAGTAAAAAGTAATAAACAGAAATAACTTGAAACTCGTAAAAAAAATTTAGTACAACAACAATAAATTAACAACTAAGAACAAAGACCAAAAGCGCTTAGATCCCTAGCAACGGCACCATAATATAGCTTGATGAATGCAAGTGCACAAATCAATTGTAGCTAGTTTTGAAATAAGAGTGTCGATCCCACATAGAGCTATTAGTATAAGTCGTTATGCCCCTGTTACTATTCACTAGAGAGTACTTGTAAGTTATCTCTAATTCCAAGTAATGGTGTACAAAGAGTGTGTTTGAATAAGTACTAAAGTAAACAAGAACAAAGTAAATAACAAAAGTAAACTAAAACAAGAGAGTTTCTATGAAGTGCTATGTGATATGGTTGAGGGGTTCTCAAGGAGTGTAGAATTCACTAGTAGCATGATATTATTAATCATAATTAGGATAACCTATTTCTTGTGCATGACATGTTTGGAGATAGCTCCATAATAAGATGTTCATTACAAGGCTCGTAGGCAGTCACTTTGTTGAGCCAAGAATGAGGTCACCTCTAAATAACCACTATGATGTCTGAGAGCAGTCACGGACTACTCCTTGTAACTCTAGGTTTTGGCGCCTTTATAAGCCGGACTTCTAGGAGCCTATAGACACAAGAACAACTCACAATCTTTGTAACCTAGCCTATTGCAATTATAGTGATTAACAACATGAGTAGTATCTCGCAACCGTCGTGAGATCTGAACCTGGGTAATTTGTGTCACACACCCTTCCGGACGCTCATCGCTTCTCACCCTCATGGCTCTAGAAATAGCCATATTTTTTCGTGTTTAAATATTGTTTTTAGTCAAGCAGTTGATAAGAACCTATCTTGCCTTGCCACTAATGACTAATTATTGCAAATATATGCAAACCATTGCTTTGAATTGTGTTGTGTAGGAAATCACGCTTTTTAATGCCAAATTAGGAGTCAAAAATGAAGATTTTTAGGAAGTCCACATGACCAAGTAATCCAGGAGCAATTACCAGGCGTCAATAGCCATAAAAACCATTGGTACGGGTGGGGTCCACCCGTACGGTCCGCCCGTACCATGTGGAGGCGGCTTCGTCTCGTTAAACCCTACATATTTCGTTAAGACGCCTATATATTTCGAGGTCCTAGCCGTCGCGCAAAGTGTTGCCATTCTCAGATTGCATCACAACACCACCAAAGGAGATCCACACCATAGTTCATCCCATACATATTCCATCCTCTCCATTACCCATAGCCATTACTTTGTATTTGATATCTCCTTATGATTCGGTGACCATTGTAAGAATATTTGATTTCAATCTAAATATTTTGCATAATGTTTTCTATCCTTAATCTTATTGTTATGAATGAGTAGTCCTCACGGGCTGTAGGTTGGGGAGAAACATCGCAACAATTATGTGTATTGATGACTGCAAGTGCACAAATCAATTGTAGCTAGTTTCGAAATAAGAGTATCGATCCCACATAGAGCTATTGGTATAGGTCTTTATGTCCCTCATTACTATTAACTAGAGAGTACTTGTCAGTTATCTCTACTTTCAAGTAATGGTGTATAAAAAGTGTGTTTGAATAAGTACTAAAGTAAACAAGAACAAAGTAAATAACAAAAGTAAATAAAGCAAGAGAGTGTCTATGAAGTGTTGTGTGATATGGTTGAGAGGTTCTCAAGAAGTGCAGGATTCACTACTAGCATGATATTATTTATCATAATTAGAATAACCTATTTCTTGTCTCATGACATGTGTGGAGAGAGCTCCATAATAAGATGTTCACTACAACGCTCGTAGGCAGTCACTTTGTTGAGCCAAGAATGAGGTCATGATGTCTACGCAGTTCTATTCTTGTAGACAGTTGTTGGGCCTCCAAGTGTAGAGGTTTGTAGAATAGCAGCAAGTTATCCCTTAAGTGGATCAGCCAAGGTTTATCGAACTCAGGGAGGAACTGATCAAAGGTATTCCCTCTCAAGCAACCCTACAATCAAGATACAAGAAGTCTCTTGTGTCCCCAACACACCCAATACACTTGTCAGGTGTATAGGTGCACTAGTTCGGCGAAGAGATAGTAAAATACAAGTGGTATGAATAATTATAAGTGGTAACATTGCTAGAAAATAGCTTGATGGCGTGTGGTTGACGTGGGAAAAGACTAAAGGCAAACTGAAATAAAGATGGAAGTAAGCAAACATGTAACAGATCTAATTGCAAACGGTGTTTCAATGCTTAGAAACAAGGCCTAGGGATCATACTTTCACTAGTGAACACTCTCATATAAATATATTATCTTCATGATACTACTCTAAACTACTCTCCGGTTGGACACTCTAATCCATGGTAGGGCTATCACAACACACCTCAAAGTAAGCCTTTCCCATCTAGATAACCCCACACTGTCACCTTGAACACTAGATGGTTCCAACAAACACCACAATTTCATAAAGACATCCAACTCCAAATATAACTTATAACAAGTAATTGTAATCTCTAGCCTAAGTGCCACCATGGTGTGCACGCTGTCACTTTCACACACATGGGGAGAGCCAAAGATCTATTAAAGCACTTGAGTAGCAAGGTAGATCTACTAGATTACAAAGCTCATGATCACAATATGATCATGCATAGAGAGAGAGATGAACACATAGCTACCGGTAGAACCCTTAGCATCGAGAGAGAACTACTCCCTCCTTATCATGGGAATCAGCAACGGTGATGGAAATGGTGGTGGAGATCGATGGAGATGGCTCCGCGGGCACTTCCCCGTCCCAGCAGGGTGCCGGAACAGAGACTTTTTGTCCCTCGAATCTCCTCTTCGGTGGCGGTGGTGCTGCGGAACTTTTTGTGGCTGGAGGCTTGATTATTTAGGGTTTTTGCATCAGGAGGCATCTTATAGGCGAAGAGGCAAGGTCGGTGGGCGGCCAGGGGGCCCACACCACCTGGTGGTGTGGCCAAGGCTAGCCCGCGCCACCATATGGTGTGGACAGTCTGGTGCCATACTCCGTCTCTGCTTCGTGTTTCTGTGTTGCTCCGGAAAAAGTAGCAACTTTGGCTTTTGTCCGGTCCAATTATGAGAATATTGATTTTCTGACTTTCCTCGAACCAAAAACAGCAGAAAACAGGCAACTGGCACTGTGGCATCTTGTTAATAGGTTAGTCCAAGAAATCATATGAAAAGTACTCCAAAGTGTGGACAAAACATAAGAAAGTAGATAAAACCAAGCATGGAACATCAAAAATTATGGATACGTTTGCAACGTATCAACATCTCCAAGCTTAACTCCTGCTCGTCCTCGAGTAGGTAAGTGATAAAAAAAGAATAATTTTTGAGGTGACATGCACCATCATAAACTTGATCAAAGTATTTGTAAAACATTGATAGCTGGGATCATAGTACTTCATCATAACATGAAAGACAAAGTTCTAACTATAAGACATAGCAACTATGTTGCAACATAAAAAGGCACAAACAAAAGATTCATGAATAACAATGCGTTGCAAGACGTTTGTTTGTTTCACATAAAGAAAACATAGCATAGTGGCATTCAGCTTGTCCCTCATAGAGTAGCAAACATAAATGCATAGGACACCTTCAAAGTTTATAAGAGTGACTAGATACAAATAGTTTAAAACAAGCAATATCAAAGTTATGCATCAATCAACAAGTCTTGGGACAATGCACATAGAACTAAGAATAGACACTATGCTCTCAAAGTAGGTGCATAAAGATAGAAGGTGGAGACTCAACATAAAAGTAAAAGAAAGGCCTTCATAGAAGGAAGTAGGGATTCAAGTCTCATAAAGAGCTTCCAAAAATTATGGTACTTTTTAGCTTTCAGCTCTCATTGCCCCTATCATAAGCATCTTGAAGTGATTAAGGTTAAAGTGAACAAACTATGGTGTATATGCTTGACGAAGTATAAGTTAGAAATCTCATGTCCCTTGAATACGAGGGCCGCTCCTCATGCTACTCAAGTTTAGTCACCGGTAAGTTCTTGTCATCGTAAGTACATGTGTATCATAGAGAACCGCCAACGGGGTACCCCTTGCCCGATGATACAGAAGAATCCCCATATCAAAATGACAAGGCAAGCAGACAACGAGCATCTCAGCAATCTTCTTATTTACCATGGGAAAATGGTGTTTTTTTCTCTCTTTCCTCTTTTCATATATCTCTTTTTTTCTCTTTTTCTCAATATTTGACTCTTTTTTCTATAAGAAGAATGCTTCATAGACAACTCGTTATGGTTACGCTGCAGGTTTCCACCATGTCAACATGGATTAGACCAGCGGCCCAGGAGTTTCTCTAACACATATACATAACTCCATGGACTTAGAAGCTCCCCTTTCATTTCACACCGACGACATCCATAGACAAAAGAGCATGATATCAACTAGGTACAAAGTACAAGTGCAATGTTGAAAGTGTTCCCCATGACAGCATGGTTCTGCTAATCCCCATACAATAAGTGCAAGCATATACAACATAGACGACACAATGGTTCAAGTTTATTAAGGGCAAGAAAAGTAAAGTGTGTCATCAAGTTCGTGAGAGCTTTAATCACTAGTTTTCTCATAACAAGTTTAATTCGGAAGGTAGATAAAAACATGAATATACTTGGAATAGCATAAGCTAATAGGTAGGTATGGTGGACTCTTTGGAATAAGTTGGTTTTAGGAGTTGGATGCATGAGTGGATTTCATACTTGGTTATGGAGGCTAGCAAAAGACTGGGAGCGACCAACTAAGAGAGCAATAACGGCCATAATCATGCAGAGCGACAAAACATCATTAATCAAAGCATAAAGTGATATTACAAGTAGAAAACTAAAGGATCATAAAGGCTATGGTGACTTGGGATAGTCATAACATGGTGTGAGCATGTGCCAAGTGAACCCAAATAAAGCATCAAAGGAGAATACCACAATACTATGCTTTAATATGCTAAAACAACGCATGATTCTTCCAAGGCACATTAAGCAATCTCAATTGTTTGGAACATGTCATGCTAAGAAAAGATCACTAAGCGTAAAGCCAAAACAATATCAAGCATGACATGACAAAGCATAGGCCACAGTCAAAAACAAGCTCTCTTTACCACTTAAGCATGAACTTACCTACTCTTTTCCAATTCAAACGAAACTATTTGAAAACTAATGTATGAAAGAGGGGGTCCAACCAATTTATTCAAGCAAACTAAGCAAACCAAGCAAACGAAAACTAAAAATGAAAACGAAGACGCTCCAAGAACAACACAACCGTGCATGAAACAATAAAAATGAAGTGTTTGGAAGAAACCTAAAATTTTATTGATGAAGAAGGGGATGCCTTGGGCATCCCCAAGCTTTGACGCTTGTAATTTTTGAATATTTCTTGGGGTGACATGCGTGGCATCCCCAAGCTTGAGCTTTTGTCCATTCTTTATCTCATTATATCATTCTCTCCATGCACCTGAAATTT
The DNA here is from genome assembly GCA_910589775.1 of Avena eriantha. Classification (NCBI taxonomy): domain Eukaryota; kingdom Viridiplantae; phylum Streptophyta; class Magnoliopsida; order Poales; family Poaceae; genus Avena; species Avena eriantha. Next base: position 512,357,696 of record OU342740.1, on the reverse strand, counting down.
TTCCTTCATACAAAATTTCACACAATCGTTAGTAGCAACAATAGTGCACTCAAGATAATAAGTCTTTAGGTTCAGTTTCAACACCAATAAAACTTCCATTAAAACACTAGCTACTGTAGCACTTCCCTCAAAAAGCTCAATTCCCCAAAAGAACTAAAAAAGGAACCAACAATAAGCAAATGCAAATAATGGCAGAAATCTGTCAAAATAGACAAGTAGGTAAAGACGAATTTTTTCGAAGACCTTCTGTTGCTCAAATCGAAAAGTGTTGAAATAACGAAAGTTAGATAACAACCTGGGGCAGAATAAAAAAGTTCACGCCTAAAAAGGACGTACAGAGATTTTACACAATTTTTTACGGTGAAGCACAGAAATCTGTTTCGGGACAGCAACTTTCCCAAGGATTACTTCTCTCTCATTAGAGGTTACTCTTGGCACAAAAGCCACACAAAAATGATAAGGAGCGGTTATTACATAGGTAATAACTTCCAAGACTCAACTAAATTTTTTGGTTATCTCCCAATAAGTACTTTCCTTTAACGCCTTTAAGTTAGGCATGATAGTTTGAGAAGATGCTCACATAAGAGATATGCATTGAAGTAAAAGAGAGCATCAAGAAGCAAATTCAAAACACATTTAAGTCTAACCCACTTCCTATGCATAGGAATATTGTAAAGAAAGAAGTCATGAAAGCACAAAGCAACAAGCATAGTAAAGCAAAACAAGTGCAACTTCAAAAATTTCAACATAAAGAGGGGAAACTTAATATTGTTGAGACACATAAAACCATGTTTCCCTCTCTCATAATAGCTTTCCGTAGCATCATGAATAGAATTAAAAATATAACTATCATATAAAATATTCTTATCATGAGCCACATGCATAAAAGAATTAATACTCTCCACATGAACATAGTCATTCTTATTAATTGTAATGGGAGAAATTTCAACAAAATAGCTAGCATTATTATTCTCATCACCATAATCATCAAATATAGGAGGCATATTGTAATCATAATTAATTTGCTCCTCCATAGTAGGTGGACTGAGAATATCATATTCATCATTGTAATCATCATATATTGGAGGTATAGTATCATCAAAGCAAATTTTCTCCTCCATGCTTGCGGGACTGAAAATATCATGCTCATAAAAACCAGCTTCCCCAAGCTTAGACTTTTCCATAGCATTAGCAATAATGGTGTTCAAAGAATTCATACTAATAATATTGCTATTAGCACGCAAATAAAGTTCCATAGGTTTTTTAATTTTCTCTTCAAACATTTCATGTCCTAACTCAAGATAAATACTATAAAGCTCTCTAAGTTTGTTGTTCTTTTCCATTAAGCCTAACTAGTGAAATTAAAATAAGAAACAAAAAGACAAAATTGCAGAATCTAAAGGAAATAACTTCGAGCACTCACATTGGAGGATGTGAGTACCTTTTACCTTACCTCCCCGGCAACGGCGCTAGAAAATAGCTTCATGTCTACGCACTTCTATTCTTGTAGACAGTTATTGGGCCTCCAAGTGTAGAGGTTTGTAGAATAGCAGCAAGTTTTCCCTTAAGTGGATAAGCCAAGGTTTATCGAACTCAGGGAGGAAGTGGTCAAAGGTATTCCCTCTCAAGCAACCCTGCAATCAAGATACAAGAAGTCTCTTGTGTCCCCAACACACCCAATACACTTGTCAGGTGTATAGGTGCACTAGTTCGGCAAAGAGATAGTAAAATACAAGTGGTATGGATAATTATAAGTGGTAACGGTGCTAGAAAATAACTTGATGGCATGTGGTTGACGTGGGAAAAGACTAAAGGCAAACTGAAATAAAGATGGAACCAAGCAAACATGTAACAGATCTAATTGCAAACGGTGTTTCAATGCTTAGAAACAAGGCCTAGGGATCATACTTTCACTAGTGAACACTCTCATATAAATATATTATCTTCATGATACTACTCTGAACTACTCTCCGGTTGGACACTCTAATCCATGGTAGGGCTATAACATCACACCTCAAAGTAAGCCTTTCCCATCTAGATAGCCCAACACTGTCACCTTGAGCACTAGATGGTTCCAACAAACACCACAATTTCATAAAGACATCCAACTCCAAATATAACTCATAACAAGTAATTGTAATCTCTAGCCTAAGTGCCACCATGGTGGGCACGCTGTCCCTTTCACACACATGGGGAGAGCCAAAGATCTATTAAAGCACTTGAGTAGCAAGGTAGATCTACTAGATTACAAAGCTCATGATCACAATATGATCATGCATAGAGAGAGAGATGAACACATAGCTACCGGTAGAACCCTTAGCATCGAGAGAGAACTACTCCCTCCTTATCATGGGAATCAGCAACGGTGATGGAAATGGTGGTGGAGATCGATGGAGATGGCTCCGCGGGCACTTCCCCGTCCCAGCAGGGTGCCGGAACAGAGAATTTTTGTCCCTCGAATCTCCTCTTCGGTGGCGGTGGTGCTGCGGAACTTTTTGTGGCTGGAGGCTTGATGATTTAGGGTTTTTGCATCAGGAGGCATCTTATAGGCGAAGAGGCAAGGTCGATGGGCGGCCAGGGGGCCCACACCACCTGGTGGTGTGGCCAAGGCTAGCCCGCGCCACCATATGGTGTGGACAGTCTGGTGCCATACTCCGTCTCTGCTTCGTGTTTCTGTGTTGCTCCGGAAAAAGTAGCAACTTTGGCTTTTGTCCGGTCCAATTATGAGAATATTGATTTTCTGACTTTCCTGGAACCAAAAACAGCAGAAAACAGGCAACTGGCAATGTGGCATCTTGTTAATAGGTTAGTCCAAGAAATCATATGAAAATTACTCCAAAGTGTGGACAAAACATAAGAAATTAGATAAAACCAAGCATGGAACATCAAAAATTATGGATACGTTTGCAACGCATCAGGTCACCTCTAAATAACCATTGCGATGTCTGAGAGCAGTTACCCATATGGACCACCACAATTAATGGTCTCCCTATGGATATCGTAATTAGCTTAGGGAATCTCTCTTAATCCTCCTTTGACCATGCAGGTTGCTAGCCGATGCCTCTAGTCACAATAGTTCTGGGCACACTTCCAAACACGTCTAAAGGATTTTACCCTCTTCTTTAGTCCCGAAGGCAAATAATATGTGGCCGACTACACATACCATCTAAAGAGAGAGATCAAACACACATCATAAATCTTTCATAGACCAGTAAGTCATTTGGACACAAGTATAGATCATCTTTATTTCAATTCATAATAGTGCTAGGGTTTCACCATCTCTCCCCAAGAACAAGACAACTACGCATACATGAAGGGGATAAATATCATAGCAACTGTATGTATGAAATATGAAGGTACAATTGAAAAATACAAGTGCAAATCCACAATAGAGATTGGACTATAAAAAAGTAAACAAAGGGGATTGATGTTGAAGACGATGTTGATGAAGATGGCGATGAAGATTGATGTGTGGCCCTTCAAGATAGAAGTCTCCTCTCTCCCTTGAGTGGTATGGTGGTGTAGATCTTGTGGGTGGTGGATGTGGAGACGGCGGAGCGGCAGGGTTCCGCCCCTATGGCGTATGTGGACTCTCCCCCTTGTTCTAGGGTTTCCCCCTCTTTAAATAGGCATCTGGAGGTCGATTTTGCGAACCGATGGATATAGGTGCTGAATATGCCCATTGGGCCATCACAAATGTTTTTCCGTTTAACAAAACGAAGCCGTCAGAGGGTGGTACAACCGTCTGGTACGGGCCGGCTCTGTCCGTACCAGTGGTCGTTATGCCCTCAGTACTATGTAGTGTCTTGGTCACCATTTCTTCAAACAAACTCCGATTGTGGTGTTCTTTGGCTCGTTGGATTCATATGGACAAGGGATACAAAACCATGGCCTTGGATCTTCATTTGGAGTTTATGGGAAAATTCACTTCTTCCTCTCATGAAATGGCTAAGTCTGGTGCCTACATCTCCTCCATATTGCATCCTCTCGGCACCTTTTATCCATGATTGTTCATAGCACCTACACATAAGTCAAAGACAAGGAAAAGGTAATAAAATCCTACTAAACTACTAATTATGCAAAGTCCATGTGGGAATGAATGAGAACTAGTAATCATACATAATAGGCATAGTTGTAGATAGATATAGCATGTAATGAGTGTGAAAGGACAAGGATGTCGCCTAAAGGGGGGTGAATAGGCGGTTTAAAACTTTTACGAGAGTGGCTCAACAAAGGCGGAATTAAACTAGTGTTTACTTTGTTAAGCACAAAACCTATAACAACTAGGTTCACCTATGTGCAACAACAACTTATGCTAGGCGAGACAAGCAACTATGTGATACCAAGATATTAACTTCAAGCACGAAGGCTATCACAAAGTATGGTGCATAAGTAAGACCTCGGGTATAGAGATAACCGAGGAACGCAGAGACGACAATGTTTTACCGAGTTCCTCCCAACAATGGCGTATGTCTCATTTGGAGAGGGGTGGTTTCAAACCACCAATGCCACAAAAGGCCTCCCTTGTTCTCTGGTGAATCTCACCCCAACAGGATCGATCCACCCTTCCACTATATCGGAAACCTTCAAGGTGGTAGATGACACCTTCACAACAAGTTTGAGGCACACATCCACAACTGAATTGGAGGCTCCTGAATCCAAGCAAGCTATCACAACAATCAAAGACAAGCTTGTAAGAACCAAATCAAGTCCTAGGGTTTCCTATGAAACCCTAGAGCAAGGGGCCCTCAAGTGAATGAGGGGGAAATGAAGATCTCTCTTGGTGCAGCTATAGATCAAGGCCTCCACCTTCAATTCCCCAAAGATCAGGGAGTTTGGGTGGTTGGAGAGGGAGATCTTGGAGATTTGGTGGCTCCCTAATGGTGTTCTTCTTTTTCTAGAACGAGCAGCTTGAGGTAGGGGATGAAGACCCCTATTTATAGGCCCACTGGTTTGTGACTGTTTTCTGCCCATTGGGGAACTTTTACACCAGAGACTCCGATGTGCAGACCGAAGACTCCGGTCTACACCGGAAACTCCGGCTGATCTCTGGTCTATCTCCAGACTGGCATTTTCAATGACTTGGGCATTGTCTTGATGCTCACACTAGAGACTTTGGTACGAACTCTGGACGAGGGACACCGGAGACTCCGGTGTTTCCACACCGGAAACTCCGGTCTGAGAAACCACACCGGAGATTCCGGCCAACATCTGGTCTGTCTCTGGACCCCCTAACATAGTGACCTTGGGATTCCACTTTGATCTACTCCGGAGACTTGGGGGAAACTCTAGACCACACTAGAGACTCCGGTCTGTACACATCGGAGATTCCGGTCCAAAATCCTTTCGTAGACAAAACTGACAGAAACAATAAAACTATAACGAACATAACATTTGCATCTGGACTCCGATTGACCCGGAACCAATTTTATTGGAAAGGGGATGATAAGAGCTACCCAAAAATTTCATGTATTATGATGTGAGATACCTCTCTTGGTGAGAAACCAGAAAAACCTCCAAGATAAAAAACGTAATAAGGTATAAAGGGAAATCTGTTTTTTATGAACTAGAGCTTGTTATGAATATTACCACAAGCTCTAGAACCTCACATGGATAAGATCCAAGTAACAACCAAGAAAGATGATGGCAAGTATGCAAAGGTTTGAGTGCTCTCAGAAGGATATGATCAAGTTGCTCACTCGAGAGCCCCTCTTAATAGTACGGTTATCTATCCTATAAACTGGTCTCTCCAACTAACACCACAATACCGGTAGGAAGGAAACCCTATCAAGAACATACCTTTGCCTTACACATATTCCATTTGAGCTTGATGGTGATGATCTTCTACCCCTCAAGATGGAACACCTTTCTTGATTGCGCTAGCTTGCTGAAGACTTGCAAATTGCTCCCCATACTCCACTATGGTAGAGCTTCTGTTTTGGGTATATCATCTTCCCATATCCATGATCACCATAGGAAGTTGCTCCCCCATACTCCATGATGACTGCAAGTGCACAAATCACTTTGAAATAAAGTTATCGATCCCACAGGGAGCAGGAGTCTGAAGTATAATAACTCTTGAATTAAATATTGCAATAGAAATGCTAAATAAAGTTCTAAGTAACAATATAAAATGCGAGTATTGTGTAAAAAGGTGTTTTGGGGTTTTTAGTATAAGAGAACAATAGGTAAAGTAAAACAACTGAACATAGAAAGTAAGTATCGCGTATGTAAAAGAGATTGGAACTGCAATAGAGAAAAAGCGTTCTCAGGGAGTAGATGATACACCACTAGCATTATAAAGAGCTAAAGTAAAGATTATTATCATGAACATTCTCAACTATGTATGTGTGGGAGGAATTCCATATTTGGACAAATAGGCAGCAACCACTACTCACATCATCCTCATAACCACAATAGTCAGCAATCGATATCAAGCAAATTACCGCGCCATTAAGGGATGTAATCCCGTAGGACGTATCCCATGACATGGATAGTGTTCCGTGAGTTTCCTCGGTTCCCAAGTTGATACGTAAGGGGTGCCAACAGCTTTATAGTCACGGTAAGTGCTAACACACCTTCGTCTACCAACAAGTAGTTCCCTCCATCAAGTCCCCATGAGAGGCAAATATTGAGAGGTCAACTTCTCTCAACATCAAGATGAAGACAATCTAACACATGGTCATAACGATGAATATCATAATAAACTTTATCTTATTTCAGTCTCATACTAGGGTTTCTTCATCTCCCCAAGAACTAATGATCTAATTAGACATGGAGGCAATCAACATCATGGCAATAACAATAGAATCTATCATCGATAAATAGTACTTGTATAAATCCACAATGAGTACAGGAATTACAACAAGATCTAGACAATATGTAGATGGGATGGATGGAGATGGTGGTGATGCAGCGGTTGACGATGAAGATCGATGCCTTAACCTCTCAGATCTATGCATGGCGAAGATGGATCCCCGGTGGACGAGTTCCCCCTCTAGATTCCTTCCGGAGGTTAGGTTTTGGCGATTTCTGGTTGTTCTGTATGTCGTCTCCCCTTCTAGTTGCACGGGTGAAACTATTTGAGGAGGCGGTGGCGGCACCAACTATATGGTGGGAACTATACGTCCAGAAAATTTATTCCCGCCGTATAGTTGGTCGTTAAACCGTCTGTATACTTTGATCGCTTCAGGTTTTCTTATGGTGTTATTGATATTTCCCAAATAAGCGATTTACATTGTTTTTGACTCCTTTTCTCCCCAATACAACTGCTCCAAGAATTGTGTCCATTGTATCCATCATCTATCCTGATCCTAGTGAAAATAGACATAAAATGTGCACGCCAACGCTGTAAAATACCAAGATCCTATATCTACAGTGCAAAATAATAATATAAAACATGATGCAAATATGCAGCCATTAACTTTCCCAAGCTTAGACTCTTACTCATCCGGGCAAGTTTAGCTTAATGGATGTGATCCTCATATTCATGAAGCTAAGTCGATAAAATAAATGAGGCAGTTGCTACATGTGTTTACCATATATGATACATAGGAATAAGTTCATGAATAGTACTTTACACGAACCATCTGAATAGTATTAGCAGGCTTCCACACCTTAGTGATCAACAATTCACAACAGATGAATCTCAACATGATGTAAAAGTATTTGGTTCAACCGAATGAGTTAGCGAGGTAGTCCCAAGTGTTTTTGGATTACCATATTCACTTGGGATTTAAAATCTCAAATGTTTCTTTGTCGTACTGCAATATAGTGGTGTATGCCTATTTTCTCTTTACACATTCGCTCTTTTTTCTTTCTTTTCTTTCTTTTCTTCTTTTCTTATTTTCTTCTCTTTTGTATATATGCTCACAGTTTTGTTTAAGTGTTATGTAAAGGAGCTAGCCATACATTCCACTTCATGTAGGAATTCAAAGTTTAATGATCTCAATTACCAAATACCAATTGTATATGAAGCAATCTTTATAGCTTGAATATTTTACATCGTCTTGATCTCACTATACTTTGATAGCACTTTTTATTTTCCTTTGTTCATGGTTTAGTTTTCAACTTAACTGATTAGATAATTTTTCTTTGTAAATCAAACCATGAACTTACAACATATTGACCAAATTATATTTGTATGTTCCATTAATACCAATGGTGTGGAAGACTCCTATTGCTATCATCAAGTGTAAGTAAAATTATACTCAAGCGATTCATATATCCAATAGGACAAACACAAACTCAATATTACTCCATATATGATAATAAACTCGGAATTTCATAAAAGGGATCGACTATTCCTGAAGGGAATTCTAATGATGCAAACTTTTATTTCTAATTTGAATTAATGCAAAACTAAAATAGTAATGTAAAACTTATAAGATAGATTACAAGGTCTTAAAGATCTCCCAACCTTGGAATCCAAGCTAGGCGGGATCAAATAATACCTTGCGATTATTTGATACCGTGATTATTGTAGATCACTTTGGTGCCATGGCACGCGATATCTTCTCTTCACGGGCCAGCCAGAGACGGGGGGATTGATTGATAACTTATAATTCTTTAACACACCACTTATAGACAAGATTATTCATCTCTAGCACTTTCACTTGTTCTTTAATCACCTCATTGTTATCTTGAAGGGTTTGTATCGTCTTAAGACTCATAGAAAAACCTGCTTCGGTTGTCTGCCTAATATCTTCATCAAGTTTATCAAGATAAAGTCATAGCAACCGAAGATGTTTGGGTGTCCTCGGTGTCTCCTTGTCCATCTCTTCAATCTTCAGCTCTAGGGCCTTCAATTCCCTCTTCCGGTATTCATTATCAGCGTCGAGGAACTCCATAGGGATGATCTTGATCTCCTTCCCTTGCTCGCTATTGCTCCCGATCTCCATGGGAACTTTTCCCCTTGGCTTCTGTCCCTTGGTTGTGTGTCCTCGTGTGTGAATAAGAGGTAGATTGGTTACTGGAGATTATGATTAGAGAGAGACAATGGCAGTATATAAGGAGGGTCAGTGGTCGGTAAAATTCGCGAGAAACACCAAATTCTCGCCCAAGAAAAGAATCTTAACTAATCAGGGAAAGAAATCACGGATTTGGAGGAGTCCTGCCGCGTAAAGACCACCTATACGGGCGCAGCCCGTATAGCTATGACCGTATAGTTGGTTCCGGGCAGATATTTTCAAATATCTCGAGTCCAGGTCGGTTAAGTTATGACTCGGAACCGACAATACCACTTTTTTTACTCGGAAAGACGAAAAAGTAAACGAAAATGTCTAAGAGTTTAACGACCAACTATACGGCTGGAATATTTTTTTCGGTCGTATAGCTGCAACCGTATAAATACAGACATCAGAAATCGAAAATGTCTGAGAGTTTAACGACTAACTATACGGCCGGAATATTTTCTCCAGTCGTATAGTTGGTATAGATACATATATCAAAAATAAAAAAATGTCTGAGAGTTTAACGACCAACTATATGGCCGGAATATTTTCTCTGGTCATATAGTTGCGACCGTATAGATCCATACATCAAAAACAATTTCGCAAAGAAGATACAGAGGATTTAACGACCAACATATGACGGGAGATTTTTATCCGGTAGTATAGTTGCGCCCGTATAGTTGGTAAAAACCTTCAAAAACTTCAAAAAACATGAGGAATTCAAAGACACAAATCTAAGAAGTAAAATCTATGAAAACAAATCACTTATTTGAGTAAGAACACTTACCTTGCACTTACCGTTTTACTTAGTCAGGGATGACAGGCTCCTCCAACAACAAAGACTTCTTGTCTTTTGGAGAAGTTGACCTTAGTTCATTTAACAATTCTCATAAATGAAAATCACTAGGACTAAAGTTTCTCTCAATAAGATTGGTGTCTTTCTGGGCGAATATAAACACTACATCCAACATCTTTATTTGTTTCCTCTACATAATCTGCAACTCAAATTCTTGAAGTAAAAGGATCCAACGAATCAGTCTTGGCTTATGATTTTTCCTTTCAAGGAGTTCTTCTAAATCATCACGATCCGTATGAACTCTTACTTTTGCATCAACTATAAAAGAACGAAATTTATTTAGGAGAAAAATACAGCAAAAAGTTCCATTTCTTCCTTAGGATAATTCGTTTGAGCACTATTAAGAGTTCTACTAGCATGATGTGTAATATTAAATCTGTGACCTATATGTTATCCCAGAGTTACTCCTACATCATCATCACTAGCTTCACATATTAAGTCAAAAGTCATATCCCAGATAGGTGGTTTGATGATAGGAGCATGGGATAAAGCATATTTAAGTTTATTAAAGGCTACAAGACATTTATCATCAAAATTAAATCTTACTCCCTTTTGCAGAAGGTTAGTCAAAGGTTTAGATATTCCAGAGAAATTTCTAATGAACCTTCTATAAAAACCCACATGACCAAGGAAACTTCTTATACCTTTTATATCCCTGGGTTGTGGCATTCTCTCTATGGCCTCAACCTTAGCTATATCCACTTCAATTCCCTTACCTGATACTTTATGTCCAAGGACTATACCTTCTTTGACCATAAAATGGCACTTCTCCCAGTTTAGAACAAGATTGGTCTCTTCGCAATGCTGCAAAACTCTTTTGAGATTATCCAAGCAACTAGTAAACGAAGTTCCATAGACAGAAAAGTCATCCATAAATACTTCCATTACCAGTTCTTTAAAATCTGCAAAAATAGCACTCATGCATCTTTGAAAAGTAGCCGGAGCATTACATGAACCAAAAGGCATACGTCAGTAAGCATGTAAACTATAAGGAATAATAAAAGTTGGTTTAAGTTGGTCATCAGGATGAACAACTATTTGAGAAAAACTAGAGTATCCGTCCAAGTAGCAAAAATGAGTGTGGTTTGCTAACCTTTCTAAAGTTTTATGTATGAACGGTAAAGGATAATGATATTTCCTAGTTTATTTTTTCAATTTCCTGAAATCTATACACATCCTATGTCCAAAAATAGTTCTAGTAGGTATCAATTCATTGTTTTCATTAGGAAAAATGGTAAAACCGCCCTTCTTAGGGACATAATGAACAGGATTTACCCATTCACTTTCTTTTACAGGATAGATTATACCTACGTCCAATAGGTGTACTATTTATTTTCTTAACACTTCATTCATTTCAGGCTTGAGTCATCTATTAAATTCTGCAACTGGTTTAGCACCTTCCTCCATGAATATTTGATGGACGGTTATCATGGGACTAATGCCCTTCAAATCATACATTGAGAACCAAAAGGCCTTGCGATGCTCCTTAAGTATTTTCATGAGTTCTTCTTCTTCATCCCCTAAAAGTTTAGCACTAATAATAACAACAAATTTATTTGTATCATCTAAAAATATGTATTTAAGATTATCTCGTAGAGTCTTCAACTCTGTAGGTGGTAATTCTTCATCCCCTCTCTTTTCTGGCTCTTCGAAACCCTCATTAGTTGGAGGCCCTATAATGGGAAGTGAATCAAATCAACCTTCTAGTTCTTCTAGGGACTTGTCCTCCATAACTATTTCTTCATAATTTAAGTCTTCCTTTATTTCTTCTTTTTGATCACTAAAGAAGAGAGTTGCCATTCCCTCAATAGTTTTCTCTTTCTCTTCTTCTTGTATTAGCAGAGGTCTGTCTTTAAATTTGGAAAAGTTGAATTCTTTTTCCGCTTCCCCAAGCTTAAGAGACATAATCTCCTTTTTAAAATCAACTTTGGCACCTACATCACTCAAAAAGTTTCATCCAAGTATAATTGGGTGAAGAGTGTCAGCTCGCATATCAACAACTACAAAATCGATAGGGAAATTTTTATTTGTGTCAGTTGCATCTTCAACTACTCCCATTGGAATTCTAAGAGTTTTATTGGCTAACATGATTGTCATATTAGTATTTTCAATTGTAGCCAGTTCTATTTCTTCTTTTATTTCTAAATAGAAATCATAAGATATAACATTAACTTCGGTGCCAAGATCGCATAAACCATAATGCGAGGTTTCCTTAAATATGCAGGGAAGAATAGGCTTACCCACATCTTTTACCTTTGTTTTACCTTCAACCAATACGGAAGTCTCTTCATCAAGTTCAACTATGTTACAATGTGCATACATAGCCATAATTGCTTCCTTGGTTACCTCTTCATCTTTTGTTTCTTCTAGATGTTCCTCAACTTCTGGAACACTTTCCTCTTCCTTCTTTTCCTGTACTGCTTTGACATGTTCATATTTAAAAATATGCTTCTGTGCAGTGTTAGGGAAACGTATCTCATATGTTGGTTCTAGGGAGGACAATGTTGCTTTAACTTTTCTTTTCTTCTTAGGTTTGGGTGGTGGATCATACTTGACCAAACCCTCTTTTGGAGCTTTGATGTGTTCTGTAAAAGCTTTTACAACTTGCAACACAACATTTGAATCTAGATAAAGTTCTTTAGATAATTCTTTAATATGGCCTTTTTTATTATAGTCATGGATACAATCATGATCTATTTCTACGCCTCCTTCGCTTCCTAGACCAAAATTCCATGAAACTCTATGATCGCGAATCCTATTAAGTAAAGCCCAAGCTTTAGTTATCGGAAGATTCATAAAGGCTCCTTGCGTGAAAGAGTCTATTTCAATTTTATTAGGTTCAATTAAACTAGCAGAAAAGATATGCAATAAATACCATTCAGGCAAATCATGATGAGGACATAGATGAAGTAAATCTTTAAATCTGATATAATCTCTTACCAGTCCTTCATTAGGATGGTTCCTCCAAGTCATTATAAGACGCCTGATTCCAAAATATTTTGATAATGGATAATATTTTGCTAGAAACTCACAGGCTAAATTATCCCAAGTAGTAGTGGCTTCTGGGGTAGAGATCTATACCATGAGAGAGTTGTACTAGCCAAAGTCTGACTAAATTTTTTAACCCTTACCTCATTAGCAGTATATCCCGTCAATTGGAAAGTGCCACATATATCTTTGAACCATGCCATATGCTCATATGGATCAGGATCTTCTTCATCTCAAGTAAATTGCTTCTTGTGTAGAAGATCAAGTAATAGAGGATTTATTTCAAACCCCCCTTGTCTTCTCGTTGGAGTTGTCTCTTTTATTAATATCATAAGGCTTCCCAAAGTGGCTGAGTGGGTTAGCACTAGCCATATGCTCAAACTCCATCATGTTGGTGGAAACCTGTAACTCAAAACAAAACTTAGCAAGAAAAAAATAAATAAGCAAAAACTAAAAGACCTACAATGCTTAGCTCCCCAGCAACGGTGCCAGAAAATAGCATGATGACTGCAAGTGCATAGATCGTTTGTAGCTAGTTTCGAAATAAAGATATTGATCCCACAGGGAGCAGGAGTCTAAAGTCTAATAACTCTTGAATTAAATATTGCAATAGAAATGTTAAATAAAGTTCTAAGTAACAAGATAAAATGTGAGTATTGTGTAAAAAGGTGTTTGGGGGTTTTGGGTATAAGAGAACAATAAGTAAAGTAAAACAAGTGAACACAGAAAGTAAGTATCGCGTATGTAATAGAGATTGGAACTGCAATAGGGAAAAGGCGTTCTCACGGAGTAGCGGATACACAACTACCTTTATAAAGAGCTCAAGTAAATATTATTATCATGAACATTCTCAACTATGTATGTGTGGGAGGAACTTCGTATTTGGACAAATAGGCAGCAACCACTGCTCACATCATCCTCATAGCCACAACAAACAACAATCGACATCAATTTAATTACTGCGCTATTAAGGGACGTAATCCCATAGGACGTATCCCATGGCATGGATAGTGTTCCGTGAGTTTCCTCGGTTCCCAAGTTGATACGTTAGGGGTGCCAACAGTTTTATAGTCACTGTAAGTGCTAACACACCTCCGTCTACCAACAAGTAGTTCCCTCCATCAAGTCCCCATGAGAGGCAAATATTGAGAGGTCGACTTTTCTCAACATCAAGATGAAGACAATCTAACACATGGTCACATCGATGAATATCATAATAAACTTTATCTTCTTTCAATCTCATACTAGGGTTTCTCCATCTCCCCAAGAAATAATGATCTACTCAGACATGGAGGCAATCAACATCATGGCAATAACAATGGAATCTATCACAGATGAATAGTACTTGTATAAATCCACAACGAGTACGAGAATTACAACAAGATCTAGACAAGATGTAGATGGGATGGATGGAGATGGTGGTGATGCGGCGGTTGACGATGAAGATCGATACCTTAGCCTCCCAGATCTGCGCAGGGCGAAGATGGATTCCCGGTGGACGTGTTCCCCCTCCTAATGCCTTTTGGAGGTGAGGTTTCGGTGATTTCTGGTTGTTCTGTATGTCATCTCCCCGATCTAGTTGCATGGGTGAAACTATTTGAGGAGGCGGTGGTGGCGCCAACTATACGGCCAGAAAATTTATTCCCGCCGTATAGTTGGTCGTTAAACCGTCTTTATACTTTGATCGTTTCGGGTTTTCTTCTAGTGTTATTGATATTTCCCAAATAAGCGATTTATGTTGTTTTTGACTCCTTTCTCCCCAATACACCTGCTCCAAGAATTGTGTCCATTGTATCCATCATATGTCCTGATCCTGGTGAAAATAGACATAAAATGTATGCGTGAACACCGTAAAATACCAAGATCCTATATCTATAGTGCAAGATAATAATATAAATCATGATGCAAATATGCACTCATCACTCCACTGTGGTAGAACTTCTCTTTAGGGCATATAATCTTCCCATATCCATGATCACCATAGGATGGCAAGCATTAATAAAATGATCTCTTTGAGATGGCTCATCTTGAACTTGCAAATCATTTATTCTTACTTCATTATGTTGGTGTCTTGAAGGTACATAAGAGAATTCACTCCAACTTTATTCTTCAAGACACACTTTCTATAGGCCCAACTCTCACGTGACCAATCTCCAGGTCACTCAATGAAACCTTGGTCAATACTTGATCTTCTCTACTTTCTTCTTCTTCCAACTTTGAAGCCAACATATGGTTCAAGCATTGCCTACAGACAAATCAACAAGTAAAAGATCAATGCAAACATAAGTCCATAAAGATTGTCATTAATTACCAAAACCACACATGGGGGCACACATGCACTTTCAGAGTGACAATATGAGTAATTTATATACTTAAATATGCTTCAAAATTTGGACTTGGCATGTATATAATCTATGGGAGTATCATGTATTGTTTGAATAAGGTATTTGTATCTTTTGTTTCTTTGTCTCTTGCCTTGATCTTTGGACTTGTAGGTACCCAAGACCCCCCCCCCCCCCGAGATCGATAAAGGCTTGAGGTGAGATACTTGGCTACTGGCCTAGTGGCTATCTCATAGGAAACCCTGTGACAGAAAGGGTTGTACGGTCTTTGCTTAGCGACCCATTCGGGATCAAAAATAACATCTATTAATAAGTCTTTGCTCTATGTTTTTTACTTAATAACTGTCTATAGTCCGGTTCTTCGTGGTGCATCCGGTTAGATCAAAAGACTATATCTATGCATGTGGCTCGCGGGGGCTTTAGTATATTAGGATGTGCTTCCCACAAAAGATTATCTTTATTTAAACATTACACATGACTATGCCTATTATTATCTTTTATCCCATATGATGTGCAGCTGCAGGTGGATATTCAACCATGGCCTATCTCCATCCATTGAATCATCCCAGGATATAAAGTAAACTAGATTGCTCTGGTAAATGAAGATAAAATGAAAAAACAAAGTCTTGCAGACATGTCCTTTTTAATTCCTTTTAGCATTGTTTCCCAAGTTCAATTAAACCTAGGTCTACTAGGAAAAAATACTATTATACTACATCCATGAATCTGGATCGAAGGTATCACACCCCGACTCTCTAAATTCGTAGTTAGGACCCTCTCATGGCGTACAATACCACAACATCCATCTTCACCGCTGCTCAGATCTTGTAGGCTTGGGTATCAATATCCATCATCAATCGCTGCATCTCCATCACCATCATCATCAACAACGTCTCCATCACCAATGATGCCATTCATCTTGTTGTAATTCCAAACCTTATTGTGGATTTGCACGTGTATTCATTCATACCTACATGCTCCATTCATATTATTATGATGATGTTGATTACCTCCATGAGTGAGAAGTTCCCTTTGTTATTGGAGAGATGGAGAAACCCTAACACCATTATGAACTAAAATAAAGATTGTTTGTGCCTTTACTTGCATAAGTGTGTATTGAATCTTCTCTCTTGATATTATGTGAATGTCGATTGCATAGTATTTTCCCCAAGGTATTAAAAGGTGATTAGTGTTGGTGTATGGTTCGTGCTGGTGGTGTAACATGCGATATCATGCTACTTTTAGAGGCCATGCATCAACAAGGGATAACAAAGATCCAAGAGCTTTTATTCATAACCATACGGTAACCCTTGCCTACTAGTGAAATAATAAGAACTTGTTGATGACTAGTTGTGGTCGTGAAGGGTGAGATTACATAGAGTTTTGGGCCCATGTTTTACTTTGGGCTTTTCCCATGTTCACAATTACAAATAATACATGTACCCTAATCATGTCCTACAATTGCTAGTGGTGCATCTGAAACTCCCTGAGAACGCTTTAGGCCTATTGCATTTCCATCATGGTACCATCGCTTATTCTCTATTTTGCGACCTAGAATTGTTCTTACTTTTAATATGTTTTTTATCCTATATTCTCAGACACTTTTGATACACTCTTGTTTGGAATCAAACAAAACTTGCATATACACTTAGGTAAGTCCATAACGAGGGGCATAAAGAGCATTACGAAATATCTTTGGATTCGAAACTCTTACTTTGAATCTAGCTACATACAACTTGTACATTTGCTTGCATCAACCGATCCTTATCTTGTAGTGCCAGAGGCAGTGGTAGTTGCGGTGGTAGTACTAGACTTTAGTGTTTAAGTGTCTAGGTCCTCACACACATGTGGCTCTCCGTGTCTCGGATGTCATCTCATGCAGTACTGATTGGGGACCCTTAGTACCAATCGTGGGAGTAGGGTAGTAATACCAGCCATGGAGCTTCCGCTTCTTCCTTCTTTTCTTCCAAGCTTCAACCTTGTCGGACATGAGTCCTTGCATTCTTGGGGTTTCTCCCACTCTTCCATACTCCACCTTATCAACTGAATATACCCATGGGACGGGGTATGAAACAGTATACCATACAATAGGTGAGGAATTGGACTCGCATAAATGAAGGAATTCACTTTGAGGTCTATGGAGACTTGACATATGTAGGAATATTTGATGTGGTATTTGATATCGCGACAACTATAGTCCATTCTCTATCACATGAATAAAACCCATGCCTTGAGTTTTTTAATGTATCTGCACATGAAGCCGGTGGATATGTAGAAGGGTCAAAAAAGGCAACATCGACAATATTTCCTCAAGCTTTATGAGGGATGGGTTTATTGGGGTGGTGGAGGTGGAGAGGAGGAACAAGAAGGAGGATCTCCCAATTGAAGGAAATATGCCCTGAGAGGCAATAATAAAGTTGTTATTATGTATTCCTTATATATGATAGATGTTTATTTTGCATGCTAGAATTGTATTGATCGAAAACATCAATACATGTGTGTTTAATAAACAAAAAGGTTTCCTAGTTATGCCTCTCTTATAGACTAGCTTGTTGATTAATAAGATGATCAAGATTTCCTGATCATGGACATTGGATGTTGTTAATAACAAGGTCACACCATTGGTGGAATGATGTGATGAACATTCATCCGAAGTATAGCATTACGATCAAGTCATTATGTTTATATTTCTATAACATCATACGAAGTAATGTTTATCCTTAGATCATGAGATCATGTTAATTGCTAACACCTTAAGAGTATCTTGATAATATCAAACGTCACACCGTAACAGGGTGACTATAAAGATGGGTTCAGTACTACGAAGGTGTTATGTTGAGGCTCATGGATCAAGAATGGAATTTGTCAATCCCGATGACGGATAGATATACTCTGGGCCCTCTCGGTGATATCACATTGAGATAGCTTGCAACAAGTGATGTGATCACTAGAATGTTATATCACGGGAACGAGAAAAGAGTGCATGTCGGTAACGAGAAAAGAGTGCATGTCGGTAACGAGATCAAACTAGGTATGGAGATACCGATGATCGAATCTCGGACATGTAATATATCGCGAGATAGAGGAATTTAGTTACAAGCGTTAAAGGTTCTCACAATCACAAAAGTCATCGTTGAATGTGTAGGAGTCAGTACGGATCTCCAGGTCCCGCTGCTGATTATTGATCGGAGAAGGGTCTCGATGATGTCTGCATTATTCATGAACCGTAGGGTGACACACTTAAGAGTTACCGGACACCATTTTGGAGCACATATGTTTCAGACGAAAGAATTGCAAAGCGCAGGAATTGTTTCAATAAAAACCGGAAATTGTTTTGGGTGAAATTGCAGAAAGTGGTTCTACATGTGATATTGAAATATTGCAAGGGGTTATATGTGAATGTTTGTTAATTAAAGTAATTAACAAAATTCTGAATAAATTTAATAAAAGAGTTTTATTAAATGAGAGAGCATTAAACTTGGAGAATTTTAATGCATTTAAAGTGGAGACTTTAAAAGGGAATGCGAAGAGGCATTTTAATGTGGAGGGGTTACCACCACATGAATGCGGGAGGTGAGGGGTCACCCCCCATGCGCCGGCCATCGAGAGAGGGGGTAACCCCCTCCTCCTATAAAAGGCCACCCATTCCCTCCTTCATCCTCACACCTCCTTGTGAAGGATCTCTCTCCCCCTCTAGAATTATTCTCCATGGTCTCGGATTAGCGAGATACATGTTCCCGGTGGCATTTCGTTTGGAAGGAGTTGCTGCTTCCGCTGGATCGCTGGAGCGAGGAGGTGGAGGTTGTCCGGTGGCTTGAACGTGTGTGCGAGTGCGGATGCGCTGCTGAGTTGCGGCGCTCGGACCTCCTCACGATCTTGAGATCGGCAAGTGTACGACTACATCAACCACGAGTTCCTACTCGTTAACAAAACTCGTTGTCCTCGAGGGTAAGTTCTCGTTGGATGTATGTCCACCCGTTGCTTTGTACCTAGTAGATAGACCTTGGCGTGTAGTTCACACCGTAGGAAATTTTTTGTTTTCTATGCTGCGGACCCAACAGTGGTATCAGAGCCTGATCTATGCGTAGGTGCTTTGCACGGGTAGTACACATATGTTTATATGTGGGCGATGATGATCATGTTATTGCATCTTCTATGTATTTTGGATATTGGTGGCATAGTGGGATGAAGCGGCCCAGACCAACCTTACATGTCATCGTACATGAGACCGGTTCCACGACTGACATGCAAATTGTTTTGCATAAGTGGCTGGCGGGTGTCTGTCTCTCCTACTATAGTCAATATCTGATTTACAACGAGTTGCTAATAACTTAGTTATCCTCGTTGTGGTTCATGTTCGTAGGTGAGAACGGTTCTATCTCCGAAAGTCCTAAGCCACGTAAAACTTGCAATTGATAAATTAGAGGCGTCTAGTTTAGATCGTTGTTGGGCTAGTGTGTTGATATGGTATTGTTGTAAGTAGATGTATAATAGATACTCTTACAACACATTCAACGTGTAAGTTCCATAGACCTTGGCCTTCCACACAAAGGAATGATAGAGATCCTACCACGATGCAAATGATAGAGATCAAATGCATGGACCATATCATCTCACTTTACACATTAGATGTTAGCATCTTATACTGCTAGTTTGGCGCTTTTGGTTGCATTGTAAGATGATCCCTCATTTAGATATCAAGATAAAATGTGTTCTTCCTTGAGTATGCACCGTTCTATGGATCGTGTTTCGAGACATCACGTGACGATCGGGTGTACTCGACTCTACGCTTTCATACAATGGGTGTAAGACAGTTTTACAGACGCGAGTACTAAGGTTCTTACTTGGCTAGCCTAGCATGTACAAACATGGCCTCGGAACACGGATCGAAATATTAAGCATGAGTCATATGGTTGATATGATGCCCATATAGATGCTCGCCTTTGAAGCTACACCGACTCACGTGATGATCGAACTTGGTGTAGTGGATTTGGTTCATGTAATCACCAAAAAGGCACGAGGGATGTCGTTTTTGAGTGGGAGTTCATTCGTAATTTGGATTAGTTGAACTCAATCTATCATAAACTTAGTCTAAATAAACTTTACAAATTCTATTGTAGATGGCACCACCTGCTTTTAATTTCAATGTGTTCATGGAGAAAGAGAAACTTGCCGCGAATGGTAGCAACTTCACCAACTGGGCTATGAATTTGAGGATTCTCCTCACTGCTGCACAAAAGCAATATGTGCTAGATGCGCCGCTAGGCCCCCCACCAGCTCCTGATGCCCCTGACGAGGAAAAGAATGTCTATGTGACTCGTTAGGAGGACCACAACTTAGTTCATTGCGGCATACTATATGGGCTTGAGCCAGAACTTCCAAAGCGTTTCGAAAATGGCAATGCCTTTGATACCATGGGAGAATTGAAAACGATTTTCTAAACCCATGCTGTCGTAGAGAGTTATAATGCTACTGAAAAGTTCTTTAGCTGCATGATGGAGGAGAACAGCTCCGTTAGTGAGCATGTACTCAAAATGTCTGGGTACGCCGATAAGCTTGTGTCCTTGGGAATAACGATTCCCATTGACTTAGGCATACATCGTGTTCTCCAATCTCTGCCACCTAGCTACCAGAGCTTCGTGATGAACTATAATATGCAGGGCATCAAGAAGACTCTTCTCGAGCTTCTGTCAATGCTTAAGACTGCAGAAGTGGAGATTAGGAAAGAACATCAAGTGTTGATGATCAATAGGACCACCGATTTCAAGAAGGACAAGAAAGGCAAGCACAAGGGAAAGAAGGGTGGCAAATCTGTTGCCATGCCTAAAAAGAAACCTCGAGCTGGCCCTAAGTCCGATACCGAGTGCTACTATTGCAAGGGGACTGGCCATTGGAAGCGCAACTGCCCCAAGTATTTGGCGGACAAGAAGTCTGGCAAGGCAAACAAAGGTATATGTGATATACATGTTATTGATGTGTAGTTGACTAGTACTCGTAGTAGCACCTGGGTATTTGATACGGGATCAGTTGCTAATATATGTAACTCGATTCAGGGGCTCCGGAACAAGCGACAACTAGCAAGGGATGAGGTCACAATGCAAGTCGGCAATGGATCAAGAGTTGATGTGATCACCGTCGGAACGCTGCCTCTCCATATGCCATAGGGATTAGTCATAAACCTAAATAATTGTTATTTGGTGCCTGCACTTAGCATGAACATTGTATCCGGATCATGTTTGATGCAAAGTGGTTGCTCGTTTAAATCTGAAAACAATGGTTGTTCGATTTATATGGATAATATCTTTTATGGTCATGCACCTATGTTGAATGGTTTATTTCTGATGGATCTCGATAGTAATATTACGCATATTCATAATGTTAATGCTAAAAAGATTAAACTTGATGATGATATATCTGCATATATGTGGCACTGCCGTCTAGGTCATATTGGCGTTAAACGCATGAAGAAACTCCATTCTGATGGACTTTTGGAATCACTTTATTTTGAATCATTTGATACATGTGAGCCATGCCTTATGGGCAAGATGACTAGAACGCCGTTTTCCGGTTCAATGGAATGGGCGACAGATCTATTGGAAATCATACATACTGATGTGTGTGGACCAATGAGTGTGTCGGCGCGAGGTGGATATCGTTATTTTGTTACTTTCATGGATGATTTGAGTAGATACGGGTATATCTATTTGATGAAACACAAGTCTGAAACTTTTGAAAAGTTCAAGGAATTTCAGAATGAGGTGGAAAATCATCGTAATAGAAAGATCAAATTTCTATGGTCTGGCCGTGGAGGAGAGTATCTAAGTTACGAGTTTAGCACACACATTAAAGAGTTTGGAATAGTTTCACAACTCACGCCTGCCGGAACACCACAACGTAATGGTGTGTCGGAACGTCGTAATCGTACCTTATTGGATATGGTTCGATCTATGATGTCTCTGACTGACTTGCCACTGTCATTTTGGGGTTATGCACTAGAAACAGCTGCATTCACTTTAAATCGGGCACCATCTAAATCCGTTGAAACGACACCGTATGAATTATGGTTTGGAAACAAACCTAAGTTGTCATTTCTTAAAGTTTGGGGATGCGATGTTTATGTGAAGAAACTTCAACCGGATAAACTCAAACCCAAAGCGGAAAAATGCGTCTTCATAGGATACCCTAAGGAAACGATTGTGTATACCTTCTATCATAGATCCGAGGGCAAGGTTTTTGTTGCCAAGAATGGATCCTTTCTTGAGAAGGAATTTCTCGCGAAAGGTGTGAGTAGTCGGAAGGTAGAACTCGAAGAGGTTATTGAACCTTCTCTTCATGAAATGGTGAGTGGCGCAGCACCAGAAGTTGTTTCGGAGTTGACTTCACCTAATGAAGAGAGAGCTAATGATATTGATCATGAAACTCCGAAAGAGGAAACTACCGAACCTCGCAGGTCAAGCAGGACACGTGCAGCTCCTGAACTGTACGGCAATCCTGTTGTGAATTTCATGGTTGATGAAATGGATGACCCTGCGACGTACGAAGAAGCGATGATGAGCCCGGATTCCAACAAATGGCTAGAAACCATGAAATCCGAGATGGAATCCATGTACGAGCACCAAGTTTAGACCTTGGTGGACTTACGTCACGATCGAAAGGCCGTTGAGAATAAATGGAATTTGAAAAGAAAAACGGATGCTGATGGTAATGTGACCATCTATAAGGCTCGACTTGTCGCAAAGGGGTTTCGACAAATTCAAGGAGTTGACTACGGTGATACATTCTCTCCCGTAGCGATGCTTAAGTCAGTTAGGATTATGTTAGCAATTGCTGAATATTTCGATTATGAAATATGGCAGATGGATGTTAAAACTGCGTTCCTCAATGGTAATATTGAAGAAGAGTTGTATATGATACAACCTAAGGGTTTTGTCGATCCTAATGATGCTAATAAGGTATGCAAACTTCAGCGATCCATCTATGGACTGAAGCAAGCATCCCGGAGTTGGAATCTCCGCTTTGATGAGGTGATCAAAGAGTTTGGATTTGTCCAAACTTATGGAGAGGCTTGTATTTACAAGAAAGTGAGTGGGAGCAATATGGCATTTTTGATATTATATGTGGATGACATATTATTGAATGGAAATGATATAGATCTTTTAAACAGTGTTAAAAGTTCTCTAAACAGCAAATTTTCGATGAAAGACCTTGGTGAAGCGTCATTTATATTAGGCATTAAAATCTATAGAGATAGATCAAGGCACCTAATTGGGCTATTGCAGAGTACATACCTTGATAGGATATTAAAGAAGTTTAATATGTACGAAAGTAAGAAGGGGTTCTTACGTATGTTGCAAGGCAAGACATTGAGTAAGACTCAAAGTCCGGCTATGGCGGAAGAAAGAGAGATGATGGATAAGATCCCCTATGCCTCGGCCATAGGCTCTATTATGTATGTCATGCTATGCACAAGACCGGATGTGGCACATGCTATTAGTTTGACTAGTAGGTACCAATCTGACACAGGTTCGGAACACTGGATAGCGGTAGAGAACATCCTCAAGTACTTGAGAAGAACTAGGGATATGTTTCTTATATACGGAGGTGAAGAAGAGCTAGTCGCTGAGTGTTATGTTGATGCTAGCTTTGACACCGATCCGGATGACTCTAAGTCTCAATCCGGATACGTATTTCTCTTGAACGGAGCAGCAGTTAGTTGGAGGAGTTCCAAACAACCTGTGGTGGCTGGATCAACGACGGAGGCGGAATATGTTGTTGCTTCAGAAGCGGCGCAGGAAGCGGTTTGGATGAAAGAGTTCATTACGGAACTAGGTGTGGTTCCTAGTGCATTGGACCCAATGGTGATCTATTGTGACAACAATGGAGCCATAGCCAACGCAAAGGAACGGAGGTCTCACAAGAATTCCAAGCATATTAAGCGCCGGTTTCACTCCATCCGCGAGCATGTCAAGGATGGAGATATAAAGATTTGTAAAGTACACACGGACCTAAATGTAGCAGATCCGTTGACTAAAGCTCTCCCTAGGGAAAAACATGATCAACACCAGAACTTCATGGGTGTTAGATTTATAATGTTGTGAACTAGATTATTGTCTCTAGTGCAAGTGGGAGACTAAAGGAAATATGCCCTGAGAGGCAATAATAAAGTTGTTATTATGTATTCCTTATATATGATAGATGTTTATTTTGCATGCTAGAATTGTATTGATCAGAAACATCAATACATGTGTGTTTAATAAACAAAAAGGATTCCTAGTTATGCCTCTCTTATAGACTAGCTTGTTGATTAACAAGGTGATCAAGGTTTCCTGATCATGGACATTGGATGTTGTTAATAACAAGGTCACACCATTGGTGGAATGATGTGATGAACATTCATCCGAAGTATAGCATTACGATCAAGTCATTATGTTTATATTGCTATAACATCATACGAAGTAATCTTTATCCTTAGACCATGAGATCATGTTAATTGCTAATACCTGAAGAGTATCTTGATAACATCAAACGTCACACCATAACAGGGTGACTATAAAGATGGGTTCAGTACTACGAAGGTGTTATGTTGAGGCTCATGGATCAAGAGTGTTGGTCAATCACGATGACGGATAGATATACTCTAGGCCCTCTCGGTGATATCACATTGAGATAGCTTGCAAGCAAGTGATGTGATCACTAGAATGTTATATCACGGGAACGAGAAACGAGTGCATGTCGGTAACAAGATCAAACTAGGTATGGAGATACCGATGATCAAATCTCGGACATGTAATATATCGCGAGACAAAGGGATTTAGTTACAAGCGTTAAAGGTTCTCACGATCACAGAAGTCATCGTTGAATGTGTAGGAGTCAGTACGGATCTCCAGGTCCCGCTGCTGATTATTGATCGGAGAAGGGTCTCGATCATGTCTGCATTATTAGCAAACCGTAGGGTGACACACTTAAGAGTTACCGGACACCATTTTGAAGCACATATGTTTCAGACGAAAGAATTGCAAAGCGCAGGAATTGTTTCAATAAAAACCGGAAATTGTTTCGGGTGAAATTGCAGAAAGTGGTTCTGCATGTGATATTGAAATATTGCAAGGGGCTATATGTGAATTTTTGTTAATTAAAGTAATTAACAAAATTCTGAATAAATTTAATAAAAGAGTTTTATTAAATGAGAGAGCATTAAACTTGGAGAATTTTAATGCATTTAAAGTGGAGACTTTAAAAGGGAATGAGAAGAGGCATTTTAATGTGGAGGGGTTACCACCACATGAATGGGGGAGGTGCGGGGTCACCCGCCCATGCGCCGGCCATGGAGAGAGGGGGTACCCCCCCTCCTCCTATAAAAGGCCACCCATTCCCTCCTTCATCCTCACACCTCCTTGTGAAGGATCTCTCTCCCCCTCTAGAATTATTCCCCCATGGTCTTGGATTAGCGAGATACATGTTCCCGGTGGCATTTCGTCTGGAAGGAGTTGCTGCTTCCGCTGGATCGCTGGAGCGAGGAGGTGGAGGTTGTCCGGTGGCTCGAACATGTGTGCAAGTGCGGATGCGCTGCTGAGTTGCGGCGCTCGGACTTCCTCACGATCTTGAGATCGGCAAGTGTACGACTACATCAACCACGAGTTCCTACTCGTTAACAAAACTCGTTGTCTTCGAGGGTAAGTTCTCGTTGGATGTATGTCCACCCGTTGCTTTGTACCTAGTAGATAGATCTTGGCGTGTAGTTCACACCGTAGGAAATTTTTTGTTTTCTATGCTGCGGACCCAACACCGATATCTTTGCTTACACATGTAATTTTCTATCCGACAATTAAAATAAATGAAGCATTATAATGTGAAATAGGCAACTTAGTGTGATCCTCCGCGTAGATCAATGTTTACGTTTATATAGTTCAAAACACATTAGTTGTGCTACAAATAAATAATCATTTCACTTGGTAGCAGATTTTTTCTAACCATTTTTTGAAATATTCTAATGTTCCATATAAAAATATGATAGTAACGATGGTACTAAAAAAATCCTACTTTTGGAGTAAGCACATTCTGAAGGAGATATGCCCTAGAGACAAATAATAAATAGGTGTTTATTGTCATATCTCAATTAGTTTATAATAGTTTCATATTGTGCTATAACTGTATCAAGTAGAAACATTGGTACAGGTGTGGTATGAAACAACCAAGTCCCTAGTAGCCTCTATTCATACTAGTTCGTTGGTCATGAGGATGATCTGGGTTTCAAGATCATGGGAATTTATGCCAATTGACAACGAGGTCATATCATTGGAGAATAATGTGATTGGACATTCCTCGAAGGATTGCGACACGATCAAGTCATATAGTTCATTGTTGCAATAGCTAAATCTAGTCTCCTTTTCCTTAGAACGTGAGCTCATATTACTCACTATTTCCCGAGGCTGCTTTGACTGCATTAGATGTCATCTGGTAATACAGTGGCAATAATGGTGTATGTTGGGTATTCCAAAGGAACAGTAGATGACATGTGACTACAAGACCGAGATTTGTTCACCCACATGACGGGTAAAGATACATACGGCCGGCTTGGTGAGATTACATCCATAAATGTTACAACATGTGACTCGGTCATGGGGATGTAATATCACGGTAATAAGTAAAATAAAACTTGTTGTTAACAAGATTGAACAAGGTATGTAATACCAATGATCGGATCTCGGACAAGTCGTATCAAGAAATAAAAGGAAATTGGATGCTACATTTACAGGTTCAAACGGCATTGTCATCAAGAATGCATAGGGGTCACACGGACATCTCTGGTCCGTCTATTGATCATTGATATATATCATGTCTAGAGCATTCTCGAGCCATGAGGGGATACACTTAAGGGTACAATGAGAGCGATCATTCGTAAGATGGAATCACAGTAGAGAAAAAGAAAGCCAGAATTGTTCCAAAGAGAGATCCGAAGTTGTTCGGAGAAGGAACAAAGGAAAAGACCGGAAAAGTGTTTTCGAATAAATAAGAATTTAAATATATGTTTATTATATGTTAATTATGAATTAATATATTCTAAATAAAATTTAAATGATGATTTATAAAAGCAACTTTTATATTAGGCTAAATCCCTGGAGGGAATTAGCCTAGAAGAAAAGCTGCAGAAAACAGGAAAAAGGGAAAGCAGCTAACAACCCACGTGGGCAGCAAATAATAGCCGCCGCATGGGGGTGGGTCGTAGCCAAACGGCCACCCTGTCGGCTAGCTCGACCCCGACCAACGTGGGCGCGTGGGGAGCCAGCCAGCTAGGTAGGCCGCGGCCAAATCCGGCCCATTCTGGCGGCTGAGCGGGCAAGGGCCCAGGCAGGACTACCAGGCGGGCCGCAAGGCGCACACCGTCCCAGCGCGAGGCGCCTGTCTACACCCAGATTTTTAATCCCAGGAGCCTGTTATCCCATACCTTGCAATCCCAGGATTACCATTTTTGCGAGACATAACAGATTGGATATCATAGTACATCATCCATTACAAACCATAATAAGGTCTTACACGAATAAAGGATCTCATGATCCAGTCTTAATACAACAAGCAGAGGAATAAATAATAAGCATAGCTGTGGGGTCCATCTTCAGTGGCACAGGCAATGCTGACGAAGGCAGATAGTCCTAGTTATCATAGCCGTCCTGCTGTCCTTCATCTTGGTAGTTTCCTTCATAGTCTGGCCATAGGAATAGCCAGGGAAAAAAGCCATGAGTACTCTTTAAGTACTCGCAAACTATTACTAACAAGTAAGGTAGTGCTAGTAGGATTGCTAACTCTAAGTTTATTTGTAAGGTTAAGTTTGAAACCTCAGCTGAGTTTAGAAATAGAGAAAGATAAAATAAAGTTCTAGAATCACTTAAGTTGGGAAGATAGTGTCATAGTCACAACTCTGTTGTGGTCAAGTCAAGATTCATCATTCCTTTCATAAGTCCTTTTGAAAACATCTGACAACGAAACAGTATGGCCACTCCAACTGTCCATAACCGCGGACGTGGCTATTCGAATAGTTTGACACTCTATAGAGGTGGTACACTTTCACCACAAGATTCGATATATCTGTCAGGGATAACCCCGAATCATCATACTTAGTATGCAGATAATCAAACATAACATTTCCTTTACACACCCTAGTATAAGCACCTCTCCTATGAGTATGGCCTCCCAACCATGACCATCTGTCATCTTGGGCACTGCATAGGTGGACAACATTGAGAGGTAGCCTCAGCTCAAACCTCTCCCGTGAGGGAACTAATACTAATGCATGTAAATTTCCGGCTAAGCCTTACCCAATTGGGGTATTGTGGTTGTACGGTAAAATTGGAATGGTATCGCATCCGAATCCAACCATCAGTTTTGTAAAAGGGGGTAAGGCTCATGCCTCAACATTTTCACCATCCTAAACCATTTGTGTTTCTCAACACATGTCAAAACATTTCAATAGAATGACTCATCATTCCAAGGTTTTCACAATTTATTTTCACCAAGTATTCCCATCTAAAGTGACTCAAGTTTTGGATTTAGCTCTAAGCTACTAAGTTAAGAGTGTTCACTAAGGTGGAATGCTAATCTCAATCTCATGCCCTAGAATGACATCTAAGGTTATCTAGATAGGTCAAGTTTTATACTTTTTATGCTACCTTCAAACAAGTACGGGACTTTGGTAAAGTAAAGAAGGTAAAGCTTGGAAATAAAACTTGGGGTAGGTAATATTCAAAGTGGTATAACCAAAGCATGCCTAATGCATCTTCTTAGGTTATCTAGCTTACTCTACTTGCTAACAATAGCTTGCCTTGGTTGGTGCAGTGGTTGAAGTTTCCTTCCTCTTCCTCCGGGTAGAACTCCTCCTCCTCGTAAGTTGGGTCGATACTATCTTCTATAAATACATACGGGATACACAATCACCAAACAATACTTAACTAGGCTACTTAGTACACTAAGGCACACATTTTATGATCTATTATCATCACAAGCATCACAAGGTTTTATTAACTAGCTTCATTCTTTTTAAATGAGAAAACAAATTTCTACTCATTGAAATTAACTAAGGTTTAATATTCTCCAATTAAAATATGGGATCATGTGGACACATGTCATCACCACATATTCTAACATATGGGAATGTGATTTAAAGGTTGGATCACATTTTAATAAGTTTAAGTTTAATAATTAGTGATTTAAAGTGACTAGAAATGCCTATATAGCATTATTTTGGTACTAGTCCAAAGTCACTGCAGGCAAACCTTAATATTATTACATATTCAGATAGGTATGGTTAAATGTGAATTTTGAGAGTTGGAATCAACTCAAAAGCTAATATGGTTGATTTTATAAAAATGTTGAAAGGTGCAAATGCTTTTGTCTTGTTATTTTTTACTATGAGAGATCTCCAACTCTAAATGTATTAAATCCAACGGGGTTGGATAGATATTTTCATAAGATTTCCAACAAAATTGGAATCACTCAATTTGGATTTATAAAACTCTCTGAAATGATTTTTAAACTAAGGGACAGAAGTGAGTTCAAACTTAAATAGAAAAATCTATATTTGAACTAACTAGGTCGCGCGGGAAAACTAAAGGGCCGGCCCAGTGGTGCTCCGCGGCGCGGATGACAACTGATAGGGGGGTCCCACATATCAGTGACTCCTTAAACGCAAAGCGGTATGGGGCAACGTGGACCGTGCGATTAGAACCTAGATCGATGGCTGGGGCTTGTCATCGACGACAGACAGGTCACTGGCAAGGTGTAACCCTAGCGGCTTGGTGGGGGTCTAGGGCGGCTTACCGGGGCTACGGCGAGGGTCGGCGAGGCGGGCAAACGAACAAGTCGAGGACAGCGGTTCTCCTGGTACTAGCGGCGGCTCGGGGGATGGCCTTGATCAACGGCGCCCTTCTCCTCCTTCCGCGGCAGACTCTGGCGAAATTCTGGCGCTGCGGATGGCGGCTTGCTCCGGTGGGGCTCTGGGAGTGTTCTAAGAGGGAGGGGATGAGAGTGGTGTGAGGAAACGGTGCTGGGGAGGCCTCTATTTATAGGCTCGGCGAGGCGGCAGAGGACCATGGGCGGTGCTCGCTGGTGACGATGGCACAACGAGCTAGAGGTATGGGCGGTGGGTTAGGACGGTGGGCGGTGCCCTAGCGAGTGTTATGGAGGTGCGTGTGTAGTGAATTGCGGTTGGGAGAGGTGAGTGGCGCAGCGCGCACGATGCGTCTGCCGACGGCGAATTTTGCGGTGGCCGGCGACTACGGGGCACGGTCGGGGGAACGGGCATGTCCGTTAGCTTCCTAGGATGGTGGTGATCATGTAGGCGGGCGGCTGGACCGATGCGGGGTCTGGTCGAGCAGGGACAGCGCGTGAACTGCGGGCGGCGTCGGGATGGAAGACATGGTCTGGGCGCGGAGGTTCTTGGCCGCTCCTTGCTCTGTCCGCAGGATGGGGCTGGCTTGGCGGTGGAGGTGGACCACGGGCGACGTGCTGGACATGGTGGGCGAGACTGGCGGTGGCTATGGCGCGCTATCACCGGTGAGGGGGCTCAATGGTGCTCGGCCTTAATGGCCATGACCATTTGGTCGTGTGCACAGTGGGTGGACGGGCTAGGGAAGGGTAGAGGGTGCACTGGGTGGCTTTGGTTGCAAAATGGGAGACCACATTGGTCCAAACACTGCTCACAATAGTGTTTGTGGTTTTTGTTTGAATTGTGCCCACAAGGTGTTTGTAGAAATGGCCGAAAGAAATCAAGTTTTGAATTTTGAGGTGAATTTTTGTGGAGTTGTTAGTCACATGAATAAGCATCTGTGGTTTCTTGGAATTTGAAAATGGAGTTCATTTGAGTGGTTTTTGAAATAGTGTGATCTTGATACCTACACTATATTCAATTTTCAAATGCCATTTAAAATTAGTGTTTCAAAGTTTTTGGTAGATCACAAAGTGGGCCTTGGTACATCACTACTTGTACTATCAAGGGGTGCAAAGATCCACATTTGTCTCTGTTAAGAATTGAGTTCTATGAATAGCCAAAGTAGGCATGGTAGTGAAAATGGCACAAATGACCATTTCCTTCTTTTATTCATTTTGATTTGTTTTTCTTTTTGATTTGTTTGGGAATGATATAGATGATGTTTAATTCACCTTATAATCATTTTACAATCAATGGATTACTTAAACATGGCAATTCAAAACAACTCCTATTTTAAATGCACACACATATGAATGCTTAAATATTTTCAAATGGAAAAGTTTTTGTTAACCCTAATTTTGATGATTTGGATCTTAATAACCTTGGATTAAAGTTTTGGGATGTTACAAACCTCCCCCCTTAAACAAAAATCTCGTTCCGAGATTTGCGAAAAAAACTAGTAACTAAAGAGATCTGGGAACTCAGTCCTAATGTAATCTTCTCGCTCCCAAGTGGCTTCCTCTTCGGTATGGTTGCTCCATTGAATCTTGAGAAATTTGATACTCCTAGTTCTGGTGGTTCTGTAGGCTTCCTCCAAGATACGGATGGGCACTTCACGATATGTCAGGTCCTTGTTGATATGAACAGCTCGGTGAACGATGTTCTTGAAAACTTCGGTCTTCTTCGGTACTTCTAGGCATTTGTGAAGTAACAAGATATGGAACACATTATGGATGGCTGACATCTCCTCTGGCATTTCCAGTTGATATGATACTTCTCCTCGGTGATTCAGAATCTTGAAAGGTCCGATATATCTGGGGGCTAACTTTCCTTTCAGACTAAAGCGTTGCGTTCCCTTCAATGGTGAAACCTTGAGATACACGAAATCTCCGACATTGAAAGTCAGGTCTATCCTTCTCTTGTCAGCATAACTCTTCTGTCTAGATTGGGCAGTCTTGAGGTGCTCACAGACTTTGTGAACCTTCTCTTCGGCTTCTCGGAGAATGTTGGGTCCGAAAATCTGACTCTCTCCTACTTGTGACGAATTCAAAGGGGTACGGCACTTTCTTCCGTATAGGAACTCAAATGGTGCCATTTGCAAACTAGCTTGATAACTATTGTTATATGAGAATTCTGCGAAAGGCAGGCAGTCTTCCCATTTTGATTTGTATTCTAACACACTAGCTCTCAACATATCTTCTAGGATTTGGTTGACTCTCTCAGTCTGTCCGTCAGTTTGCGGGTGATAAGCGGTGCTGAAGTTCAACTTGGTTCGAAATCCTTCATGGACTTTCTGCCAAAATCTCGAGGTAAATTGGGTTCCTCGATCTGATACTATGGTCTTGGGGGTTCCATGCAGACTAACAATTCTAGCAATGAACAACTCTGCTAGCTTCGAACTCTGGTAGGTTGTCTTGACAGGTATAAAGTGAACTACCTTGGACAGTTTATCAACGATGACCCAGATTGAGTCATTTAACCTACTAGAAGTAGGCAAACCGGTGATAAAGTCCATTCCGACGGAATCCCATTTCCATTCTGGAATCTGCAATGGTTGCAACAGCCCTGCGGGTCTCTGATGCTCTGCTTTGACTCTTTGACATATGTCACACTTGGCGATGTAGCTCCTGATTTCTCTCTTCATCTTATGCCACCAAAATTGCTCTTTCAAATCTTGATACATCTTCGTTCCTCCGGGGTGGATAGATTAAAGAGTATCATGAGCTTCCTGCATGATAACTTGCTTCAGCTCCGAATTTGCTGGTACACAGATACGTCCTTTGTACCACATAACTCCTTCTTCGTCTTCAGTGAATCCAGGTACCTTGCCCGTACCAATGCGACGTTTTATTTCGTCGATACTTTCATTTCCCTTCTGGGCTTCCTTGATTTGGCTGATTAATGTGGGTTGAAGTTCAATGCTAGCTAAAAATCCTTTGTTAACAAGCTCAGTTCTAAACTGCTCCAACTCCTCATACAAACTTGGTTGCTTCTCCTTGATCATGGTGTTTAGCCTACACGGCAATCTGCTAAGAGCATCCGCTACCCATTGGCTTTGCCGGGGTGATAGTGAATGTCAAGGTAATAATCCTTGATTAACTCTATCCATCTCCTTTGCCTCATATTCAGCTCCTTCTGAGTGAAAATATACTTCAAGCTCTTGTGATCTGAGTAAATCTCATAGCGATTACCCATAAGATAATGACGCCATGTCTTCAACACTAGAACTACGGCTGCTAACTCAAGATCATGGGTCGGATAGTTCTGCTCATGCTGCTTCAGTTGCTGAGACATGTAAGCTATGACTTTTCCTTCTTGCATCAATACACATCCGAGACCAATCTTGGATGCGTCACAATACACATCAAACGGCTTCTTGATATCTGGCGTGATCAATATTGGGGCTGAAATCAATCTCTTCTTCAGTTCTTGGAAACTGGCTTCACATTTGTCGGTCCATTCAAACTTCTTGTCCTTCTTCAACAATTGGGTCATGGGTCTGGCAATGCTCGAGAATCCCTCGACGAACTTGCGGTAATATCCCGCTAATCCGAGAAATGCACAGACTTGGGTTTGAGTGGTTGGGGCTTCCATTCTTCGACATCTTTAATCTTGGCGGGATCAACAGAGACTCCTCCGGCAGACACAATATGTCCTAGGAATCCTACTTCTCTCAGCCAAAACTCACACTTGCTGAACTTGGCATATAACCGATGCTCTCTCAGGGTTTCTAGGATGATCCTCGGATGTTGCTCATGCTCTTCTTCTGACTTGGATTAGATAAGGATATCGTTGATAAACACAACGACAAACTTATGTAGGAAATTTATAAAGATCTTATTCATGAGATTCATGAAATAAGCAGGGGCATTGGTTAATCAAAAAGACATAACCATATACTCGTATAAACCATAACGAGTAGTAAAGGCAGTCTTCATAATATCCGTTGCACGAATCTTAAGTTGGTGATAACCAGTCCTAAGATCAATCTTTGAGAATACTTGGGCACCAGTCAATTGATCAAACAAATCTTCTATCTTTGGCAGTGGGTACTTGTTTTTGATGGTGATGTCATTTAGCTTTCTATAATCTGTGCACAAACGGTTGCCTCCATCTTTCTTGTCGACGAATAACACTGGTGATCTCTGCGCTTGGTTGAATCAAGCATGTTGCTAACATAGCATCCAACTGCTTCTTCAACTCTACTAACTCTAAGGGGTTCATGCTATATGGTCTCTAGGCTATGGGTCCGGTTCCGGGGATTAGTTCAATAATGAACTCTGTATCCCTATCCGGGGGCATACCGGGCAATTCATCTAGGAATACGTCGGGGTATTCACAGACTACTCTGACTTGGTCTATGGTGGGTAGGGCTTGACTCTTGTTGCACTTGAATTGACGAGGTAAGGTTTCAGATATATGCTCTACTGTTACTCTAGAGCTACTGGTCATGGTGATGGCTTTCTTAGCACAGTCTATCAGTCCTTTATGCTTTGACATCCAATCCATACCTAGTACTACTTCCAATCCTTTGGTTCCAAGTACTATTAGATTAGCATAAAAATGTATCCCATGTATTCTGATAGGCATGGCTTTGCAAATTTTTCTAGCTTTTGTAGTTGAAACTAGGATTTGGACTATCATGACATGCTTCAAGTTGGTTGGGTGGATCTTACTAGTGCATGCAAATTCTTCGGTGACAAATGAGTGCGATGCTCCCGAATCAAACAACACTCTTGCTAAAACTGAGTTGACAGAAAACATACCCAGTACTACGTTTGGCGCTTCTTGGGCTTCTTCGGCGTTCATGTGGAAGAGACGGCCATTGCGGTTGTGAGGGTTCCCTGGGGCAAATCTTCTCCCTAGTTGAACACGACGTTGTTGTTGAGCTGGGGCATTCACATTGGCAGTGGCGGCAGTCTTCTTGGGACACTCATTGGAATAGTGACCCTTAACTCCACACCCGAAACAAGTTATCTGGGACTTGTCCTTAGCTGCGACAGGCACATCATTGCTTCCAGTTCTTGGTGCAGTATTGTTGTTGTTGTTTCTCTTAGGAGGGGCACGGTTGAAATTGTTGGTGTTGCCGGAGTTGTTGTTGTTTCCTCCGGACTTCACATTGCCTCCGCTACGGTTGGGGTAGCTTGGGCGAGACATTGGGGGTCGGTTGTTTCTTGGTGCATACCCTGCAGATGGGTTGGTACGGTACTTCTGGTGACTGCTGGATCCAGCTTGGTGCATCATACAACGTTTGCGGTTGTCGTTTGCCTGGTTAATCTTCCCTTCCATCTGAATGGCAGAGTCGACTAGCTCTTCGAGATCCTCGAAGCGGATGTTGACGAGAACAGTTTGCATCTCATCGTGTAGTCCGTTCAGGAATCTCTCTTTCTTCTTTGCCTCTGTGTTGATCTCATCAGGTGCGTACCTGGCAAGCGACAGGAATCTGTCACGGTACTCCACTACAGTCATTCCGCCTTGCTTCAATTCTCTAAATTCATCCCTCATTCGGGTGACTAGGCCCTGCGGCACATGGGTGTGGCTAAACTTGATTTTGAAGGCTTCCCATGTCATCACTTGACCATGGTTCATCAGGCGGATGTTGTTCCACCAAGCTCTTGCATCTCCTGCCAGATAGTGGGTGGCAAAGAGAACTTTCTTGTTGTCATCAACTCTGGCTACCTCCAAGTTGTTCTCCATCGTCTGCAACTAGTCATCAACATCTAATGGATTCTCCAAAGTGCTAAAGATTGGGGGTGTAACTACCTCGGTGAATTACGCTCTTAGTTAATGCCTGGATGAACGAAAGTGGTTAAAATAGTACGGTGGGGCCCAGGGCCACTCACGGTAGACCTTTCGGCCGTCCTAACCACTTTCAGTCAACGGGACAAGAACGAGCGGCGTAATCGGCAGGCGAAGGGATCAAATACATACACAAATGAGTATGTATGCAAGCCACATACAACAGTACATCAGAGCCATTCCATCTAAAAGAAATAGAAATATTGCAACGCCATACGGCAAGATCCAAATGTCCTAGATAGATATAATAATTTAGGATAGCTCCTCATACATCACACATCAGAGTATCAGGCGGAAGCGGAAAGCAAGATCCGAGTACGGATAAGAAGCAAATTGGCATAAGATGCCCCATAAATAAACACATCCCGCCCACAGATCACACGGATCCCCGTTCCCGGAATCTCTACACCGAATGATCGTTGCCCACCTCATCTGACTCTTCCACCCAGTATCCATCTTGCGGGTACACCTGTTCATCTGAATCAAACAATTTATCGTGTGAGACCCTAGGGGTACTCAGCAAGTCTTTATGCCACTAAAGGGGACACAACCTGGGGTGACGCAATTGCAGCAAAAGATAATACCTAACAATTCTATAGAGACTCGCTAACCTTCCGCCTAACCAATGATAGACGGAAGTCCGTGAATTAAGATCAACAGTTATAACAGTATAGTTAACAGATCCATCCTCCTCCTCGCTTACCAACGAGGAAGCGGACGAACAACCCCCATCATCCGTTGGCAGTTTTATTATCCATTCCATGAGTATTGCGCTATTTACTAGTCAAGTACTTAGTCAAATTAAAAGCGGTACTTTAGTTATACTTGTCTATGATCGAGAAACTGTGCTCCAAGTCGTCCATAACCGCGGACACGGCTTTCAGAAAGATTTACCCTGCAGGGGTGCACGAATAGCAACACACACTCGATCAACCTCGGAAAAACCAAATCAAAACCCAACGAGGCATTCACGACAAAGCAATCACAGGATTCAGAAATATTTCAGGGGGCCACCCCATTAAGCTACCCGCAACGAAGTTGGCCGGCTCCGAGACGGACCCAAGGTTTGTGTCAATGGCTGTAAACGACTGGGAACCCGAAAATGTGACTGGGCTTGTCGATACCGCGAAAACATTCCACAATCCAAAACAGTACAGGTGCTCCACGCACAATCTTAAATAAAGCAGTAACATGGCATAAGTACAGAATAGTAATAAAGCCCCAAACTACTTGTGGCCCCAAGAAATAAGATTGAATCAAGCTCTGGCTCAGGGGGGTCCATAGGCCTCCCGGATGTGGATAGTGCGAATAGTCAAGGAACAGGAATCAAGTACTCGGGGTCCTACGGGACACAAGTGAGCAGGAAAAACCAAATAGCAGATATTGCTCACCGGTGCCTCTTTCTTTAGTTATCCCATTACTACTCAGGTTATGTTGTTTAGGTACCTCGTTATCCATCCGACACTCACATACCCTGCTCATGCTTTTCTACGACTCGCATGGCTCAAACAACTCCTGTAGTAATGGCTCATGGGACCGGAACAGGCTTACTGTGGTTTAAAAGTAAAGGCTATGCAGTACTTGGGATTCAATTTTATGCAACCGCGACTCAATGATGCAAGAATAAGATAGAGGCAATAGGTACTGTATGTATGCAAGCATGTGGTAGTGCTTGCCTGGCAGCTCAGTTGAAGCGGGAGATGGATCTGGGTAATACTCCTGTGATTCCTGATAATTATCCTGCTGGGCGTCTATTCGAAGAAGAACCAAACAAACAAGGGCCAACATAAATAAAGTGCGCAAGCATATAAATTGAAATGCAACAAGCAACCAAGCATGCCATGATGAATGATGCACAATTTACATGGCATTGAAGTAGCACGGCAAAGGTGAGGTGTGGATACAAGAAGTAAAGCATTTTATCATTTATTTGCCCAAGTTTTATTGTCTTAAACGGTTCAGATTTTAGATGACAACATGATGCATGCTTCATTTCAGAACAAGGATTGCATAAATAGAACGGGCTCGTCGCGCTGATCGATTTAGACATATTATTTGTCAAATTTGGAGTTATAAAACAAAAGTTATTAATTAATTAAGTAAAGAGGGCATTTTCTTGTAATTTTAATCTACTCGAAATTTAAAGTGTTCAAAATATAATTTGAAGGGCATATTTGAATTCCTCACATTTTTCTGATTCCAAAACATATATTATTTGTATTATTTGGATTTGTATTTTAAAAATTATTTGAATCTGAAAAGAATTGAATTTAAATTAATTTGAAAAAGATTTGAATTTAAAACAGACTCAGGGAAATACTTTTTATACCCAGGCGATTCTAACCACAGACACTGACAGGTGGGCCTTTGTGCTGACTGGACCACGTGCGGGAAAAACTTTTGTCACCGCGGGCTCGCCTAGCCACAGTGACTGCGGGGTGGGCCAACTGGCGCAGGCCCGCGTGTCAGCGGTGGGCGAGACAGAGGCTGACAGGTGGGGCTGCGGCTGGAGCGCGGGTTGCGAACAGGATAAACCAGGGGGTCTTCTGCAAAAGCGCTAGCGCGGCTGACAGGTGGGGCTGTTAGGAGCGCGGGTCGTAGGAATCAAAAAGGTGGGGGGCTTTTTGCAAATCGACCACGCGCGGCTACTGTTCCTCTTCTCCTCGCGTCTGGCGGCAGGTGGGAGCGCGGCGCGGAGCGGGGACTCGAACCTGGGACGCGGGAGTCCGCGGTGAGGAGGCTAGCCAGTGCGGCTGGCTCGGGCAGATGTCAGGAGGGCGACGGGGGACTAGATGAGGGGCTGCGTGGCGCGGAAAAGCTTGCAGATGCCGGCGAGCGGCGCGCACGGTGGGTGTTTGACGAAACGCACAGCGGCGATAGGGCGGTACGGCGAGGCGGACCATGTCAGGAAGAAGGGGATGCTCACCGCGGGTCGCCTGGGGTGGTTGGCTTGGACGGGGGCGCGGCGGATCGTCGGCGAGGCTGGCGTACTGGCGGCTAGGGTTCCGCGAGGACGGCGAGGTACTGGCGCGCTGGGGAGCTTCTCCTTCGCGACGACGTGTACTGGGCGACGCGGGGGGATGTCCTCGATCTCCCAGGCCACTTCCACGACAAGCTTGACGGCCGGAACGATGAGATGGCGGCGGTAGACGGCGGTGACTGGCGGCAGGTGGGGACGATGGTGGAGAAGAAGGGGAAGGAGGGGGCGCTCTGGGGCAGATCTGGGCGAGCCCTGAGAGCTGTGGGGAGGGAGGAAAAGAAGGGAGAGGGAGGAGGAGAGGGAGGCGTGCACGGCAGGGAAAAGGGGCTCGGGTTTTGCCCTTTTTCCCTCGAGCACGTGCTCGGCCAGGCTGGGGCTGGTCCTGGGGGCTGGACGGCACGGAGGGGAGGCTGCAGGGTGGACCAGACCGGCGCAGCTGCAGGGTGGGGCTGGCGCGAGGGAGAGAGAAGAGAGGGAGGGGCTAGCTCGGGCTAGGGTTAGATATGGGTAGGGTTAGGGTTTTGCTTGGCTTAGGGAGAGGGGGCTAGCTGGGTTGGGGCCAGGGAGAGAGAGAGAGAGAGGGTCAGGTGGTGCTGCAACTAAGAGAGAGGGAGGGAGGATAGGGTTAGGGTTTAGGAGAAATTAGATGTAAGAAAAATTAAAAAGAGAAGAACTAGGTTTGAATTTTATTAGGTATTTATATTTGATGTAGTTGATGAGATCAAACCAAGAGTTAAGGTGAAGCTTGATCTTGCTTGAGACAAAGTAGAAGAGAAACAAGAAAGAAAGAGGAAGAAAATAATTAGGTGGAAAAGTTCTCATATGATCATACATGTAGATAATTAGAAATAAAAGAAAAGAAAGTGGTAAGATCATCCCAAGTGGAACATGGTGAGTATTAGAATTATCATGAGGTGGAGGTGGACAAGAATTCCAAGAAAAGAAAAAGAAAAGAATTGTGGAATAGGTCTCATGTGGTTCATGCATGGAGAATAGAAATAAGAGGGAGAGAAATGGGTGAGACTATGATGGTGGTGGAGTGGTAGATGATTTCCCAAGTTAGAATCCCTCAAATCCAAAGAAAAACCAATGGAGAGAAAGGTGGTGGAGAAGCTTGCATGGCCCATGCAAAAATAATAATGTCATTATTTATTATGTGAAAACAATAATAATATGATGGCATTATTCTTATGCATTTCCAAGAAGTGGAATAAAGCCAAGCAAAGAATTTAGAGGATTTAATCCACCCCAAACTACATGAGCTAGAATTAAAATATCAAAGAAAAAGAAAGACAAGCTCATTGTTAAAGGGATGGTGGAATTATAAAATGGTGGAAGAGAAAGGTGGTGGAATGGAATAAAAGATATGCCCCCAACTCAACTTGGGCATTTAGACAATATATCAACAACCAAATACAATATCAAGAGGCAAATACAATTAATAATGCATGTGAGAGAAGAACCAAAAGAAAAGGAGTTTTTATATGATGCTCAAATGCAAGGTGGCATGATGACATGAGCATGATATAATCATGATGCAACAATAATCTCTATGAAGTAGCCAATATCTTACTAGGACAAGTAGCATTACAATTGTTAGACAATTGGGGTGCTACAACTCTCCCCCACTAAACAGGAATCTCGCCCCGAGATTCTAGGAAGAGAAAGACTCAAAGAGGGTAGGATACTTGGCACGGAGCTCATCTTCACGTTCCCAGGTTGCTTCATCAATGGAATGGTGCGACCACTGCACCTTGCAGAACTTGATGGACTTGTTGCGAGTCCTTCTTTCTGCGACTTCAAGAATTTTTGTGGGGTGTTCTTGATAAGACAGATCTTCGTGGAGATTGATGAGTTCATGGTCCACGGTCCTGCCGGGATCCTTGAAGCACTTCTTGAGTTGAGAGATGTGAAAAACATCATGGACTTTGAGTTGTTCAGGAAGGTCAAGAGCATACGCAACTTCTCCTCTTCTTCCACGAATTTTGAAAGGACCGATGTATCTAGGAGCCAGCTTTCCTTTGATACCAAAGCGATGCGTGCCTCTCATGGGAGTGACACGAAGGTAAACGAGATCACCAGGGACATACTCCACGTCCGTGTGCTTTCTGTCATAATTGCTCTTCTGGCGACTTTGAGCAATCTTCAGATTTTCAAGAATGATGTGAACTTTCTCCTCCGCTTGAGTTACAATGTCGGGACCAAACAATATTCTTTCACCTGCGCCCGACCAACCAATCGGAGTTCTGCACTTGCGACCATAGAGAGCCTCAAATGGTGCCATCTTTAGACTTTTCTGGAAACTGTTGTTGTAAGAGAATTCAGCATAAGGAAGACATTCTTCCCACTTCATGCCGAAAGAGATAACGCAAGCACGGAGCATATCTTCCAGAATTTGATTGATCCTTTCAACTTGTCCTTGCGACTGAGGGTGGTAAGCTGTGCTGAAGTTTAACTTTGTCCCCAAAGCATTTTGGAAACTTCCCCAGAATTTGGAAGTGAAGATGCTTCCACGGTCTGAACTGATCTCAAGAGGAACTCCATACAGAGAAACAATTCTGTTGATATAGAGCTCAGCCAACTGAATTGCAGAAATTGTTTCCTTGACTGGAAAGAAGTGAGCTACTTTGGAAAGCCTGTCAATGACAACAAAGATTGCATTGTTGCCTTTTTGCGACCTTGGAAAACCAGTGATGAAGTCCATCTCTACTTTCTCCCATTTCCATTCCGGAGGCTTCAATGGCTGTAGAAGACCGGAAGGTTTCTGATGGACAGCTTTAACTCTCCGACAGACATCACACTCCGAGACATACTTGGCACAATATCGTTTCAAACCAGGCCACCAATATTGTGTTTTCAAGTCCATGTACATCTTAGTGCTGCCAGGGTGGATAGAAAGAACAGAATCATGCGCCTCCTTGAGAACTTGCTCCCTTAAACCCGGGAAATTCGGAACAAACATCCGGTGTTCAAAGAAAAGAGTGCCTTGGTCGTCTACGTGAAAAGACTCATACTTCGGAAGCTGAATGTTGGAGATGATCTTTTTAGTGTAAGGATCCCCAAGCTGAATGGAACGGACCTTTTC
The DNA here is from genome assembly GCA_910589775.1 of Avena eriantha. Classification (NCBI taxonomy): domain Eukaryota; kingdom Viridiplantae; phylum Streptophyta; class Magnoliopsida; order Poales; family Poaceae; genus Avena; species Avena eriantha. The sequence continues at coordinate 512,315,775 of OU342740.1, read as the reverse complement.
TTCCAAGAGAGGTGTTGCTAGAAGGTTCAGAAGATAACCTTGATCCACAATTTCAAGGTTGAGCTTGCGGAATTCCTCGCACAAGAGAGGTTGTTGTTCTTCCACCATGAGGTTGTTGACATAAGCTTTTCGGCTGAGAGCATCTGCCATGACATTAGCTTTGCCCGGGGTGTAGTTGATGGTCAAATCGAAGTCATTGATTGTTTCAATCCACCTCCTCTGACGAAGGTTGAGATCAGGCTGCGTGAAGATATACTTCAGACTCTTGTGATCAGAAAAGATCTCACAACGGTTGCCCAGCAAGTAATGCCTCCATACTTTCAAAGCAAAGACAACTGCTGCGAGTTCGAGGTCATGTGTAGGATAGTTGATCTCATGCATCTTCAACTGACGAGATGCGTAAGCAACAACTTGCTTTTCTTGCATAAGGACCGCACCCAATCCTTGCAATGAAGCATCACAGAAAATCTGGAAAGGCTTTGATGTATCTGGAGGAACTAAGACTGGTGTGGAAGTGAGCTTCTCTTTGAGTGTTTCAAAGCTTGCTTGACATGCAGGAGTCCAAAAATATTTCTTGCCTTTCTTGAGGAGATCGGTAAGAGGCTTCGCAATCTTTGAGAAGTTTTGAACGAAGCGACGACAGTAACTGGCCAAACCAAGGAAACTTCTGACTTCTTTGACATTTATGGGTGGAAGCCAATCCATAATTGTCTTAATAGTTTCTGGGTTGACGGCAATGCCCTTGGCAGAGATAACGTGACCAAGGTAGGTGACTTGAGGTAGCCAAAACTCACACTTGGAGAACTTTGCATACAGGCGGTTCTCACGAAGCTTGTTTAGGACACAACGAAGGTGTTCTTCATGTTCTTCTTTTGACTTAGAATAGACTAGAATGTCATCCAGATAGACCACAACGAACTTATCAAGATACTCCATGAAAACCGAGTTCATAAGCCTCGAGAAGGTGGCAGGTGCATTGGTGAGACCGAAAGACATGACCGTGTACTCATACAGGCCATAGCGAGTGGTGAAAGCTGTTTTGGGAACATCTTCCTTGCGGATCTTGATTTGATGATAACCACTTCTCAAATCAAGTTTAGAGAATACCACAGCTCCGGCTAGCTGATCGAAGAGATCATTAATCCGCGGAAGGGGATATTTATTCTTGATTGTTTTAGCATTGAGTGCCCGATAGTCAACACAAAGTCTATCAGTCTTGTCTCGCTTCTTCACAAAGATGGTTGGACTACCCCAAGAAGAAGTACTGTGCTGAATGAAACCCAACTTCTCTTGTTCATCCAACTGACGCTTAAGTTCAGCCAACTCAGCAGGACCCATTTTATAAGGCCGCTTGGAGATAGGAGCGGTACCAGGTTCAAGTTCAATCACAAACTCAACCTCACGATCCGGAGGCATACCTGGTAACTCTTCAGGAAAGACATCTGGAAACTCACAAACTACAGGAACACTCTGAATACCTTCCATAGCATCATCATTCAGAGCTGCCAAAGAATAAAGCTGAATTGCAGGAGTCAGACTTGGAGAATAGACTATATGGCCTTCAGGAATTTTCAGAGAAACCGAACGTTCAGCACAATCAATCACAGCTGCATTTGCTGTCAACCAATCCATGCCCAAGATAACATCAATATCAGAATTGCCCAGAACAATTAAGGAAGCCGGAAAAGAAGAACCACCAATCTCAATTTGATTGCCATGGCTGATCTTAGTGGATAACAATCTTGCCCCGGGAGAAAGAACCATTAACTTTTTATCCAGCTGGTCGATAACAAGCTCATGCTCATTTGCAAATTTGTGAGAAACGAAAGAATGTGAAGCACCAGAATCAAACAAAACTCGTGCAGGAACTGAGTTAACAGGAAGCATACCCATCACAACTCCAGGAACATGCTCAGCTTGAGCGGCGTTGACACAGTTGGCACGAGCAACCGTAGATCCCGGCTTAGTGTTGATGTTGAGAGCCCGAGGTGGAGGTGCACGAATCATAGGAGCACTTGCCGCGGTTCTTGGAGGTGGTGGTGGAAGAGCTTTGTTGTTCATTGGACAATTCCATTGCTGATGCCCTGTGTTTCCACAAGTATAACAAGCACCAGGTGGACGTGGAGCAACGTAGCCAGGGACTCCGCCAGGCGCTCCAGGGTAGTTGTGGTTGTAGCCCCTGGGAGCCGCAGTGAAGGAGTTTGGTGGCCTTGGTGCGTAGCTTGAAGGTCTTGGTGGAGCAGGGAGCGACGGTGGGGTGTTAGGAACCCAGACACGACGCTTAGAAGGAGCTGTCATAGCAGAAGAGCTTGCTGTATCACGGCTGTGTTTCTTTGACTCCTCAAACACTTGCCTACTTGCTTCTTCCTGCAGAGCTGTGTGTTGAAGTTCCAGGAAAGATGCTGGCCTTGCATGAGTGATTGCATATTTGATGGAAGCATTGAGGCCTTGCCGAAACCTCTTTTGCTTCTTCTTGTCATCAGAGATCTCATCGCCACCATAACGAGACAGGTTCATGAAGTTTCTGATGTAGGTGTTGACATTATCAGTGCCCTGCTTGAGGTTGAGAAACACTTCCTTCATCCTTTCCATGACAATTTCTGACAGATATTGCTCTTTGAAAGCAGCAGTGAACCGCTCCCAAGAAGGCTGAAAACCAGAAAGATCTGCCTTGAGGTAATTTTCCCACCAGAGAGCTGCATCTCCCTTCAGAAGGTGAGTAGCACACTTGACCCATTCTTGCTCGGGAACATCCGCAGTGATGAGCAACCTTGACACTTCACGAAGCCAATCATCCGCATCAAGTGGCTGATCAGACACTTCAAATTGACGTGGGTTGAACTTGAGAAAACTCTTGATGTCTCCTCGCTTGGGAGGTGGAGGTAGCGGAGCAAACTCATTCCTCCTCACACTTTCCTCGAAGCGCTGCTGGTTTTGCTGCATAGTGCCCAAAGCATTTGCAATACTTGCCAAAGCGGCCCCAAGTTCAGGTGGTATATCCTCCTCAGAACGGCGTGGTGGTGCCATCCTGTGATTGATATAAAACACAAGTCAGTACTATAATGGAGAATGATAATAATCCAAAATAGTACCAAAATGGAATTAATCAAGATTATAGAATGCAATTCACTCAGGTGATATGAAAATATCAACAAAGTTCAAAGCACTAGAAGATATTAAGCATAACACACACGACTGAACAAGGAGTGTGGTATACAAACTAACAAAGAAAAATTTTCCGCAAATTTTGGCATTAAAATACCACTAAATGCGCAAAACCACTTAACGAATCAAGATTAGCAACTCTACTAGTTCAATATACAAAAGCAAATGACAAAAGTAGTGGTATGGTCGCGACTCCATCCCGCACTCAAATCATTACTTCGCACATGAATCAGTAAAACACATATCCCAACAACTTCTTCTTAAGGTGAACCTAAAGATTGGTAACTACGGAAAAGAACACCCCAACAAGATAACGTCGGATAACAAAGAGTAAGATAGATCGCATCGGTGTACCACGAATCAGAATAGATCGCGTCGGTTTACAAAGGACTGTCGGTAGGGAATGTACCAACAGTTGATAACCAAAAGGCAGATAGAGATAACATTTGAATGCAACAGATAGACAAGGAATTCACACACACACACACACAAACATAACCTATGGTACTACGGAACCCAGAACACGTGAATCCTAGTTTGAAGTTTAGAAGAGGATTGAAAACGTTACACTTCCTTACCAGAAAATGGTGGGTGGGTGGGTAAGAAGAAAAATGGAAGCAATCTTACTCTCACGTTTGTTTTTCCCTAGTATACATAACTACCAAAATATTTGCTAGACAGACAACGACCATTTTGGCTGAGACCCTGAAGGGCGGGATGGCTCTGATACCAATTGTAACTACCTCGGTGAATTACGCTCTTAGTTAATGCCTGGATGAACGAAAGTGGTTAAAATAGTACGGTGGGGCCCAGGGCCACTCACGGTAGACCTTTCGGCCGTCCTAACCACTTTCAGTCAACGGGACAAGAACGAGCGGCGTAATCGGCAGGCGAAGGGATCAAATACATACACAAATGAGTATGTATGCAAGCCACATACAACAGTACATCAGAGCCATTCCATCTAAAAGAAATAGAAATATTGCAACGCCATACGGCAAGATCCAAATGTCCTAGATAGATATAATAATTTAGGATAGCTCCTCATACATCACACATCAGAGTATCAGGCGGAAGCGGAAAGCAAGATCCGAGTACGGATAAGAAGCAAATTGGCATAAGATGCCCCATAAATAAACACATCCCGCCCACAGATCACACGGATCCCCGTTCCCGGAATCTCTACACCGAATGATCGTTGCCCACCTCATCTGACTCTTCCACCCAGTATCCATCTTGCGGGTACACCTGTTCATCTGAATCAAACAATTTATCGTGTGAGACCCTAGGGGTACTCAGCAAGTCTTTATGCCACTAAAGGGGACACAACCTGGGGTGACGCAATTGCAGCAAAAGATAATACCTAACAATTCTATAGAGACTCGCTAACCTTCCGCCTAACCAATGATAGACGGAAGTCCGTGAATTAAGATCAACAGTTATAACAGTATAGTTAACAGATCCATCCTCCTCCTCGCTTACCAACGAGGAAGCGGACGAACAACCCCCATCATCCGTTGGCAGTTTTATTATCCATTCCATGAGTATTGCGCTATTTACTAGTCAAGTACTTAGTCAAATTAAAAGCGGTACTTTAGTTATACTTGTCTATGATCGAGAAACTGTGCTCCAAGTCGTCCATAACCGCGGACACGGCTTTCAGAAAGATTTACCCTGCAGGGGTGCACGAATAGCAACACACACTCGATCAACCTCGGAAAAACCAAATCAAAACCCAACGAGGCATTCACGACAAAGCAATCACAGGATTCAGAAATATTTCAGGGGGCCACCCCATTAAGCTACCCGCAACGAAGTTGGCCGGCTCCGAGACGGACCCAAGGTTTGTGTCAATGGCTGTAAACGACTGGGAACCCGAAAATGTGACTGGGCTTGTCGATACCGCGAAAACATTCCACAATCCAAAACAGTACAGGTGCTCCACGCACAATCTTAAATAAAGCAGTAACATGGCATAAGTACAGAATAGTAATAAAGCCCCAAACTACTTGTGGCCCCAAGAAATAAGATTGAATCAAGCTCTGGCTCAGGGGGGTCCATAGGCCTCCCGGATGTGGATAGTGCGAATAGTCAAGGAACAGGAATCAAGTACTCGGGGTCCTACGGGACACAAGTGAGCAGGAAAAACCAAATAGCAGATATTGCTCACCGGTGCCTCTTTCTTTAGTTATCCCATTACTACTCAGGTTATGTTGTTTAGGTACCTCGTTATCCATCCGACACTCACATACCCTGCTCATGCTTTTCTACGACTCGCATGGCTCAAACAACTCCTGTAGTAATGGCTCATGGGACCGGAACAGGCTTACTGTGGTTTAAAAGTAAAGGCTATGCAGTACTTGGGATTCAATTTTATGCAACCGCGACTCAATGATGCAAGAATAAGATAGAGGCAATAGGTACTGTATGTATGCAAGCATGTGGTAGTGCTTGCCTGGCAGCTCAGTTGAAGCGGGAGATGGATCTGGGTAATACTCCTGTGATTCCTGATAATTCTCCTGCTGGGCGTCTATTCGAAGAAGAACCAAACAAACAAGGGCCAACATAAATAAAGTGCGCAAGCATATAAATTGAAATGCAACAAGCAACCAAGCATGCCATGATGAATGATGCACAATTTACATGGCATTGAAGTAGCACGGCAAAGGTGAGGTGTGGATACAAGAAGTAAAGCATTTTATCATTTATTTGCCCAAGTTTTATTGTCTTAAACGGTTCAGATTTTAGATGACAACATGATGCATGCTTCATTTCAGAACAAGGATTGCATAAATAGAACGGGCTCGTCGCGCTGATCGATTTAGACATATTATTTGTCAAATTTGGAGTTATAAAACAAAAGTTATTAATTAATTAAGTAAAGAGGGCATTTTCTTGTAATTTTAATCTACTCGAAATTTAAAGTGTTCAAAATATAATTTGAAGGGCATATTTGAATTCCTCACATTTTTCTGATTCCAAAACATATATTATTTGTATTATTTGGATTTGTATTTTAAAAATTATTTGAATCTGAAAAGAATTGAATTTAAATTAATTTGAAAAAGATTTGAATTTAAAACAGACTCAGGGAAATACTTTTTATACCCAGGCGATTCTAACCACAGACACTGACAGGTGGGCCTTTGTGCTGACTGGACCACGTGCGGGAAAAACTTTTGTCACCGCGGGCTCGCCTAGCCACAGTGACTGCGGGGTGGGCCAACTGGCGCAGGCCCGCGTGTCAGCGGTGGGCGAGACAGAGGCTGACAGGTGGGGCTGCGGCTGGAGCGCGGGTTGCGAACAGGATAAACCAGGGGGTCTTCTGCAAAAGCGCTAGCGCGGCTGACAGGTGGGGCTGTTAGGAGCGCGGGTCGTAGGAATCAAAAAGGTGGGGGGCTTTTTGCAAATCGACCACGCGCGGCTACTGTTCCTCTTCTCCTCGCGTCTGGCGGCAGGTGGGAGCGCGGCGCGGAGCGGGGACTCGAACCTGGGACGCGGGAGTCCGCGGTGAGGAGGCTAGCCAGTGCGGCTGGCTCGGGCAGATGTCAGGAGGGCGACGGGGGACTAGATGAGGGGCTGCGTGGCGCGGAAAAGCTTGCAGATGCCGGCGAGCGGCGCGCACGGTGGGTGTTTGACGAAACGCACAGCGGCGATAGGGCGGTACGGCGAGGCGGACCATGTCAGGAAGAAGGGGATGCTCACCGCGGGTCGCCTGGGGTGGTTGGCTTGGACGGGGGCGCGGCGGATCGTCGGCGAGGCTGGCGTACTGGCGGCTAGGGTTCCGCGAGAACGGCGAGGTACTGGCGCGCTGGGGAGCTTCTCCTTCGCGACGGCGTGTACTGGGCGACGCGGGGGGATGTCCTCGATCTCCCAGGCCACTTCCACGACAAGCTTGACGGCCGGAACGATGAGATGGCGGCGGTAGACGGCGGTGACTGGCGGCAGGTGGGGACGATGGTGGAGAAGAAGGGGAAGGAGGGGGCGCTCTGGGGCAGATCTGGGCGAGCCCTGAGAGCTGTGGGGAGGGAGGAAAAGAAGGGAGAGGGAGGAGGAGAGGGAGGCGTGCACGGCAGGGAAAAGGGGCTCGGGTTTTGCCCTTTTTCCCTCGAGCACGTGCTCGGCCAGGCTGGGGCTGGTCCTGGGGGCTGGACGGCACGGAGGGGAGGCTGCAGGGTGGACCAGACCGGCGCAGCTGCAGGGTGGGGCTGGCGCGAGGGAGAGAGAAGAGAGGGAGGGGCTAGCTCGGGCTAGGGTTAGATATGGGTAGGGTTAGGGTTTTGCTTGGCTTAGGGAGAGGGGGCTAGCTGGGTTGGGGCCAGGGAGAGAGAGAGAGAGAGGGTCAGGTGGTGCTGCAACTAAGAGAGAGGGAGGGAGGATAGGGTTAGGGTTTAGGAGAAATTAGATGTAAGAAAAATTAAAAAGAGAAGAACTAGGTTTGAATTTTATTAGGTATTTATATTTGATGTAGTTGATGAGATCAAACCAAGAGTTAAGGTGAAGCTTGATCTTGCTTGAGACAAAGTAGAAGAGAAACAAGAAAGAAAGAGGAAGAAAATAATTAGGTGGAAAAGCTCTCATATGATCATACATGTAGATAATTAGAAATAAAAGAAAAGAAAGTGGTAAGATCATCCCAAGTGGAACATGGTGAGTATTAGAATTATCATGAGGTGGAGGTGGACAAGAATTCCAAGAAAAGAAAAAGAAAAGAATTGTGGAATAGGTCTCATGTGGTTCATGCATGGAGAATAGAAATAAGAGGGAGAGAAATGGGTGAGACTATGATGGTGGTGGAGTGGTAGATGATTTCCCAAGTTAGAATCCCTCAAATCCAAAGAAAAACCAATGGAGAGAAAGGTGGTGGAGAAGCTTGCATGGCCCATGCAAAAATAATAATGTCATTATTTATTATGTGAAAACAATAATAATATGATGGCATTATTCTTATGCATTTCCAAGAAGTGGAATAAAGCCAAGCAAAGAATTTAGAGGATTTAATCCACCCCAAACTACATGAGCTAGAATTAAAATATCAAAGAAAAAGAAAGACAAGCTCATTGTTAAAGGGATGGTGGAATTATAAAATGGTGGAAGAGAAAGGTGGTGGAATGGAATAAAAGATATGCCCCCAACTCAACTTGGGCATTTAGACAATATATCAACAACCAAATACAATATCAAGAGGCAAATACAATTAATAATGCATGTGAGAGAAGAACCAAAAGAAAAGGAGTTTTTATATGATGCTCAAATGCAAGGTGGCATGATGACATGAGCATGATATAATCATGATGCAACAATAATCTCTATGAAGTAGCCAATATCTTACTAGGACAAGTAGCATTACAATTGTTAGACAATTGGGGTGCTACAGGGGGATTGGTATTCTGGAAGTTCTTCAACTTGGATCCTTGATGATCCTGATTTCCATGCCCTTGGTTGTTTTGGGCCATCTGAGCTATGTGCTGCAGTGTTGCTAAGTTGGCCTGGCGCTCTGCCCTGCTTGCTTCACGGTCTGCAACTAACATCTGCATAATCTGCAGCATGGGGTCCTGCGATGAGCTGCTCCCTCCTAGCTTTCCACGAGTCATCTAAAGATTGAGATAGATAAAGGGGTAAGAGGGAAAGTTCTAAGGTTCATGGTTTTGGTTTCAAAGCTAAAACTTTGAGTTTGACTCGGTTTTGCAACTAACTTCATTTCATTCATTCAAACAAGGCACACGATACAAACACACACACACACCACAACAAGGAAAACAGATGGTTTTAAGAACCATTCTGCAAGCTACGATACATTGGGACCGATACATCTCATGCTACGACAGTGCTCTATTGCATCTACTCCTCATCGATGAAGTCGGAGTCCTCATCGTCGGTTTACAAGTCCACAGCATCCTCCCCCAGAAAGTCATCATCATTGCTGAGGTAAGAATCCATATCTCCCTGGATGTCTTCACCCTCCTCTTCTTCCTCCTTTGCTGCAAGTTGAGCTTCTTGCTCCTTGACGGTCTTCTCGAGGTTGGCCACTTTCTTGCAAAGACGGGCAATGGTGCGATCCTTGTTCTCGTGCTGGCGGCGAAGAGACTGGCGGTCCTTGATAAGCAGTGAGAAAGTCTAGGCCTTCGGTTTGGCAATGGCACAGTTGTGGTTGGCCAACTCCCTAGCATTGTCTAGTTCCTGTTGTCTGTCGTGCAGCAAGAAGTCAAGGTTCTCCACTTTACGCCTCAATTCTAGGTGACTTGGCATCTCCATTGGCATCCCCATGAAGTCACGCCTTGCATAGTGCGCAAAGCGGGTTCCTTGGATTTGGTTTACACTGAGGGCACACAAATGTGCGAGAGCTTCATGCATTACCCTAGCTAATCCATCTAGCCAGTTGTTCTCTCTGACGGAGAACTGGATTCTCCCAGACATTGGTGCTTCGATACTTCCTCGAAGATCAGCGGTGACAAGCCATTGCAAATCTCCTCCTAGGGGTCCAGGAAGTTGAGCTCCAAGAAACTCCAAATGTACGCGTCCCAAGAGTTCTGACAGTGAATCTAGATCCCTCTCGAAGATCAGCTAACCTCCGTTTCCCAACTAGTAGAACTTGCTGAACTGAGACTCCATCTACAAGAATTAAGGATGAAGAAGTTAGTGAAGTGATCAAGTGTGTCAAGTTTTAGGTAGTAATGTAAGAATTTGAAGGAACATGAATTTTTTTGAGAGAAGAATGAATTCACCAGGGTAAGAGAGGAAATAGTTTTTCATAAATACTCACTTTGGTTTTTGAAACTAAGTTTTTGGTTTAGATGTCCATTCTAACTAGGGTCTCCTATGGTCAGGATGGCTCTGATACCAACTTGCCAACACCCGGATTTTTAATCCCAGATGCCTGTTATGCCATACCTCGCAATCCCAGGATTACCATTTTTCCGAGACATAACAGATTGGATATCACAGTACATCATCCATTACAAACCATAATAAGGTCTTACACAAATAAGGATCTCATGATCCAGTCTTAATACAACAAGCAGCGGAATAAATAATAAGCGTAGCGGTGGGGTCCATCTTCAGTGGAACAGGAAATGCTGACGAAGGCAGATAGTCCTAGTTATCATAGCCATCCTGCTGTCCTTCATCTTGGTAGTTTCCTTCATAGTATGGCCATAGGAATAGCCAGGGACAAAAGCCATGAGTACTCTTTAAGTACTCGCAAACTATTACTAACAAGTAAGTTAGTGCTAGTAGGATTGCTAACTCTAAGTTTATTTGTAAGGTTAAGTTTGAAATCTAAGCTGAGTTTAGAAACAAAGAAAGATAAAATAAAGTTCTAGAATCACTTAAGTTGGGAAGCTAGTGTCATAGTCACAACTCTATTGTGGTCAAGTCAAGATTCATCATTCCTTTCATAAGTCCTTTTAAAAACATTTGACAACGAAACAGTATGGCCACTCCAACTGTCCATAACCGCGGACGCGGTTATTCGAATAGTTTGACACTCTGCAGAGGTGGTACACTTTCACCACAAGATTCGATACATCTATCAGGGATAACCCCGAATCATCATACTTAGTATGCAGATAATCAAACATAACCTTTCCTTTACACACCCTAGTATAAGCACCTCTCCTATGAGTATGGCCTCCCAACCATGACCATCTGTCATCTTGGGCACTGTATAGGTGGACAACATTGAGGGGTAGCCTCAGCTCAAACCTCTCCCGCGAGGGAACTAATACTAATGCATGTAAATTTCCGGCTAAGCCTTACCCAATTCAGGTATTGTGGTTGTACGGTAAAATTGGAATGGTATCGCATCCGAATCCAACCATCAGTTTTGTAAAAGGGGGTAAGGCTCATGCCTCAACATTTTCACCATCCTAAACCATTTGTGTTTCTCAACACATGTCAAAACATTTCAATAGAATGACTCATCATTCCAAGGTTTTCACAATTTATTTTCACCAAGTATTCCCATCTAAAGTGACTCAAGTTTTGGATTTAGCTCTAAGCTACTAAGTTAAGAGCGTTCACTAAGGTGGAATGCTAATCTCAATCTCATGCCCTAGATAGGTCAAGTTTTATACTTTTTATGCTACCTTCAGACAAGTACGGGACTTTGGTAAAGTAAAGAAGGTAAACCTTGGAAATAAACTTGGGGTAGGTAATATTCAAAGTGGTATAACCAAAGCATGCCTAATGCATCTGCTTAGGTTATCTAGCTTAGTCTACTTGCTAACAATAGCTTGCCTTGGTTGGTGCAGTGGTTGAAGTTTTCTTCCTCTTCCTCCGGGTAGAACTCCTCCTCCTCGTAAGCTGGGTCGGTACTATCTTCTATAAATACATACGGGATACACAATCACCAAACAATACTTAACTAGGCTACTTAGTACACTAAGGCACACATTTAATGATCTATTATCATCACAAGCATCATAAGGTTTTATTAACTAGCTTCATTCTTTTTAAATGAGAAAAGTAATTTCTACTCATTGAAATTAACTAAGATTTATTATTCTCCAATTAAAATATGGGTCATGTGGACACATGTCATCACCACATATTCTAACATATGGGAATGTGATTTAAAGGTCGGATCACATTTAATAAGTTTAAGTTTAATAATTAGTGATTTAAAGTGACTAGAAATGCCTATATAGCATTATTTTGGTACTAGTCCAAAGTCACTACATTCAAACCTTAATATTATTACATATTCAGATAGGTATGGTTAAATGTGATTTTTGAGAGTTGGAATCAACTCAAAAGCTAATATGGTTGATTTTATAAAAATGTTGAAAGGTCCAAATCCTTCTGTCTTGTTATTTTTACTAGGAGAGATCTCCAACTCTAAATGAATTAAATCCAACGGGCTTGGATATATCTTTTCATAAGATTTCCAACAAAATTGGAATCACTCAATTTGGATTTATAAAACTCTCTGAAATGATTTTTAAACTAAGGGACAGAAGTGAGTTCAAACTTAAATAGAAAAATCTATATTGTGCGATGACAACTGATAGGGGGTTCCACATGTCAGTGACTCCTTAAACACGAAGCGGTACGGGGCAACGTGGATTGTGCGATTAGAACCTAGATCGACGGCTGGGGCTTGTCGTCGACGACAGATAGGTCTAGGGTGGCTTACCGGGGCTCCGACGAGGGTCGGCGAGGCAGGCAAACGAACAAGTCGAGGAGGGCGGTTCTCCTGGTACTGGTGGCGGCTTGGGGGATGGCCTTGATCAACGGCACCCTTCTCCTCCTTCCGCGGCAGACTCCGGCGAAATTCCGGCGCTGCGGATGGTGGCTTGCTCCGGTGGCGCTCTGGGAGTGTTCTGAGAGGGAGGGGATGAGAGTGGTGTGAGGAAACGGTGTTGGGGAGGCCTCTATTTATAGGCTCGGCAAGGCGGCAGAGGAGCATGGGCGGTGCTCGCCGGTGACGATGGCACGGCGAGCTAGAGGTGTGGGCGGTGGGTTAGGACGGTGGGCGGTTCCCTGGCAAGTGTCACGAAGGTGCGTGTGTAGTGAATTGCGGTCGGGAGTGGTGAGTGGCGCGGCGCGCATGATGCCTCTGCCGACGGCGAATTTTGCGGTGGCCGGCGACTACAGGGCACGGTCGGGGGAACGGGCATGTCTGTTAGCTTCCTAGGACGGTGGTGATCGTGTAGGCAGGTGGCTGGAGCGAGGCGGGGTCTGGTCGAGCGGGGACAGCGCGTGGACTGCGGGTGGCGTCGGCATGGAAGACACAGTCCGGGCGCGGCGGTTCTTGGCCGCTCCTTGCTCTGTCAGCGGGCTGGGGCTGGCTTGGCGGTGGAGGTGGACCACGAGCGACGTGTTGGACATGGTGGGCGAGACTGGCGGCGACTGTGGCGCGTTGTCACCGGTGAGGGGGCTCAATGGTGCTCGGCCTTAATGGCCATGACCATTTGGTCGTGTGCACATTGGGTGGCCGGGCTAGAGAAGGGTAGGGGGTGCACTGGGTGGCTTTGGTTGCAAAATGGGAGGCCACACTGGTCCAAACACTACTCACAAGGTGTTTGTAGATATGGCCGAAAGAAATCAAGTTTTGAATTTTGAGGTGAATTTTGGTGGAGTTGTTAGTCACATGCATAAGCATCTGTGATTTCTTGGAATTTGAAAATGGAGTTCATTTGAGTGGTTTTTGAAATAGTGTGATCTTGATACCTACACTAGATTCAATTTTCAAATGCCATTTAAAATTAGTGTTTCAAAGTTTTTGGTAGATCACAAAGTGGGCCTTGGTACATCACTACTTGTACTATCAAGGGGTGCAAAGATCCACATTTGTTTCTGTTAAGAATTGAGTTCTAGGAATAGCCAAAGTAGGCATGGTAGTTAAAATGGCACAAATGACCATTTCCTTCTTTTATTCATTTTGATTTGTTTTTCTTTGGGATTTGTTTGGGAATGATCTAGATGATGTTTAATTCACCTTAGAATCATTTTACAATCAATGGATTACTTAAACATGGCAATTCAAAACAACTCCTATTTTAAATGCACACACATATGAATGCTTAAATATTTTCAAATGGAAAAGTTTTTGTTAACCCTAATTTTGATGATTTGGATCTTAATAACCTTGGATTAAAGTTTTGGGATGTTACAGAGCCTCTTACCATCGCTGCAAGCACGAGATAGGCAGGCGCGGGATGGGCCGCGCTAAGGCCTACCCGGTCGGTGCCTCCTAGGCCGTTGTCTGTTGCTGCTCCTCTTGGCTTGTTGGGCTGGTTAGAATCGGCCCAACCGGCCAGGACGAAATTTCCTGGAATTTTTCCTTTACTAATAGTCCCACATGGCTAACCTAATAGGGAGGGCACACCCCCTCCGCCTATATAAAGGGGTGCCCATGGGTGGGATTTAACAGACCAATATTTGGAGAAGTCCTTTGGTTGACTTTCTTCTTCCCTCTCTCTCTCTATACCTTGTGACCATGGCCCCAAGTCTGGGCTATGCGAACGAGGCACACCTGCAGCACGCCGTTGCACTACAGGGATTCCTAGTCGGATATCAACTTCCGCACTCCCGGCGGGATTGGGGAGATGGAGGTCTCATCATACACTGGATGTGTACGAAGACACGAGGAGCAACACTTGGGGCGCTTAAATGTCGTGAGCCGGAGCTGCTGCACGATGAAGAAGGAGCAAGGGGTGACCTATGAGGAGCTTCACAACCTTGAGGTCTACAAGGGTATGTATTCTATATGCTCGGTCGTTACCGCATTACTACATAGATAGATCCTAGGCAGTTTAGGGCGTTCCAACGTAGGATTATTTTGTTTTCTGCTGCGGATCCCCTTCAGTGGTATTAGAGCTGATCTATGTGTAGGAGTGTTGTACGGCTAGTACACACAACTATTGTGCGGGCATTAATCCCTTAGCTGAACGTGTACTTGTTTATATCATGGTATTGTTTGATCAAGCGGCTCGGACCGACCTTACGCGTATTCGTACACGAGACTGGTTCCACGCTCAACATACGGCTTGTATCGTATAAGTGGGTATCGAGTGTATGTCTCTCATTCAATAGTTGATATAGCATTTACAACGGAGGGCCCCGAAAGGGGTGTAGTAGAGATAACTGCTGGATCCATGTTGTTGTTGGAAAGTTCGTAGTTTAGAAAAGGTTATATTGCGAAAGCCCTAACAACCACGTAAAACTTGCAAAAGACAAAGTAGATGTGTCTAACTTTATTTTGCAGGATGGGTGATAACCCACAAGTATAGGGGGTGTATCGCAGTATTTTCGAGGGAAGTTAAACCCAATTTATTGATTCGACACAAGGGGAGCCAAAGAATATTTATCAGCCTTAACAACTGAGTTGTCAATTCAGCTGCACCTGGAAACAATCTTGCTCACAGCAGTTTATCAGTAGCAATAGTTTTGTAGTAGGAATAGCAAAGTAACAGCAGTAGCAAAGCAAAGATAGTAGTAATGAAAGCAGTAAACAATGGGATTCGAGTGCGGTAGGCATAGGGATGGATGGACGGGCGTTGCATGGACAAGAAAATTCACATAGCAATCAGAACATAGGGCAATTGCAGATAAATAAGATAAAGCATTCAAGTACTAGACAATCCTAGGCATGTGTTCCATATATAGTCATACGTGCTCGCAATGAGAACTTGCACAACATCTTTTGTCCTGTCAGCCCGTTTGCAGCGGGGCCTCTAGGGAACTACTGGCAATTAAGGTGCTCCTTTTAATAGAGCACCGGAGCAAAGCATTAACACTCCATGAACACATGTGATCCTCACATCAAAGCCTTTCCCTTCTGGTTATCCCGATTTCTGTCACTTCGGGGCCATAGGTTCCGGACAACAACGTGTGTATACAACTTGTAGATAAGAACAGAAACAATACTATCATAATGAATCAATAATAAGTTCAGATCTGAAATCATGGCACTCGGGCCCTAGTGACAAGCATTAAGCACAACAAGCCGCAAAAAAGTCATAAAGCACTAATAAAAGATACTAGGCACCATGCCCTAACAATCTAATGCCATTACATGAACGATCTCATCCAATCCATACCATCCCCATAGCCTACAGTGGGGGATTACTCACTTATAGATGGGGGGAACATGGATGGTCGATGGAGAAGCGATGGTGATGATGATGGCGATGATCTCCTCCAATTCCTCGTCCCGGTAGGGTGCCAGAATGAAGTTTCTGGTGCTGTTTCGTGGAATCTGGTGGTGGCGGCGGAGCGGAACTCCTTCTAGAAAACATCGACCCCCCTCCCCCCGAAGTTTTTAGGTCAGAAGGCTCCTTATAGGCAAAGAGAGAGGCCGAGGGGGTGCCTGGGGGGCCCACACCACCCCCTGGCGCGGCCTGGCCTGGCCCGCGCCACCAGGTGGTGTGGCCACCCCAGGGCTCTTCTCCGTCTCGTATTCTGGCTCCTGGAGTCTTCGGGTGAAATAGGATTTTTGGCATATTTTCTAGGATTTTTCCTGATAGTTTGTTTTCTACACAAAAAGTAGACACCAAGGCAATTCTGCGGAAAATAGCGTCAGTTCGCATTAGTTGCATCCAAATCACACAAGTATAGAGGAGAAATAATAGCAAAAGTGTTCGGGAAAGTAGATACGTTTTGGACGTATCAACTCCCCCAAGCTTAGCTTATTGCTTGTCCTCAAGCAATTCAGTTGAAAACTGAGTGCGATAAAAGAACTTTCACGAACACATTTGCTTCATATGATGTAAATATTCTCAGCAATGTGATCAACTACCTAGACAATTCATAATAAAGAGTATGCAACCAAGTCTACTTAATAGTCATTGCAAGCTATGAAGAGATTCCAACTCAAGAATAATAAGTAGCATGAAGCACGAACATAAGCAACATTATAATGCTCATAAAAAGGTATGATAGAGTGGTATCTCGCTTGCCTTTGATTATGAATGTCAAGGCACCTCTGAAGTTCAAGTGATGACTAGAAGTAAAGATATCAAGAATACAAGCATCAAAGTCATAACACAAGTAATCAAGTAATGGAACAAACACAAAGAATGACAACTATGCTCTCAAGAAGGTGCTCAAAGAATATGTGGAGACTCAACAAGTAGAAGAAAAACATTTTGAATAATTTGAAAGGCTTCCAAATGCTGAAAGTATGGTACTCGTTAGCTTTGAGCTCTCATTGCCCCTATCATAAGCATCTTTAATGTGGTTAAGGTGAAAGTGAGGTCCAATATGAGTTATATGCTTGACAGACTATAAACTGAAAATCCCAAGTCCCTTGAGTACGAGGGCCGCTCCTCATGCTACTCAACTTTAGTTACCGGTAAGTTCTTGTCATCGTAAGTATGTGCGTAGCATTGAGAACCGCCAATGGGGTACCCCTTGCCCGATGATACAGAAGAATCCCCATATGAAAATGACAAGGCAAGCAGACAATGAGTATCTCAGCAATCTTCTTAATTACAATGGGAAAATGGTGCTTTTTTTCTCTCTTTCCTCTTTTCATAAAACTCTTTTTTTTCTTTTTTTCAATAGCTATCTCTCTCTTTTTATAAGAAGAATGCTTCATAGATATCATTATGGTTACGCTGCAGGTTTCCACCATGTTAGCATGGATTAGACCAGCGGCCCAGGCGTTTCTCTAACACACATACATAACTCCATGGACTTAGAAGATCCCCTTTTATTTCACACCGACGACATCCGCAAACAAAAGAGCAAGGTATCAACTGGGTATATATTTACAAGTGTTGAAAGCGTTCCCCGTGATAGCACGGTTCTGCTAATCCCCAGCCTATAATTTGCAAGCATATAACTTTCATGGAGAGTTCACAATGGTTCAGGTTTATTAAGTGCAGGAAAATAAAGTGTGCCATCAAGTTCGTGAGAGCTTTACTAACTAATTTTCCCATAACAAGCAAACATTTTATTCGGAAGAAAACAAGGCACATTGAATATGCACGGAGGTAGCAAATGATGCTAATGGGTAGGTATGGTGGACACTTTGGAAATGTTTGGTTTAGGGAGTTGGAGACATGAGTAAAACACTCAGTGGAAGTGAAGGCTAGAAATAGTAAGGGAGCGACAAACGAGAGAGCAATAGCTATCATTATCATGCTTGCAACAAAACAAGACTACTCATGGCATGAAAGTGATTCAAGATCCTCAAGGCAAAATAATTCATCAAGGCTTAACTGATTATTACAGTCATGTGCATGCATGAGCATGTGCCAAGTCAATCAAATGAAACATTCAGAGGAGGATACCACAGTGTCATACCAATTTATGAATAGAGCAATGCAAGCAAGCATTCATAAGACATGCTACCAACTATTAGCGAGCCGGAGCTAATCATAAGAAAGCAAGAACTACTAAGCATCCAAAGAAAACATACACTCTACATGAACGGACTAAGCATGCCCACAGTGATGAGTATATGTACAAAAAATGAAAACAAATAGAGTTCGTTACTAGCCTCTTACCACGCCTCAAGTTGTCATTAATCCTCATTATTGCTCTTCACTTGTGTGGCTTGAATAATAATATGAAACCCAATAATCCACTAAGGACTGCTGAACCCTGTAGCAAACTCACAAAACCAAAGAAGAACGACAAATATTTTTGGTGTTTTCGATTTTTAAACAAGAACCAAGAAGAGAAAAACAAGCAAAGCAAAATCTTTTTGGGTTTTCGAATAGTTCAAACAAAGGAAAAAGGGAAAAACAAACCAAGGCAAAAAGAAGAAGCAAACCAAAGAGAAACAACGAAAATATTTTTGGTCTTTTTGTGTTTTTGTAAAGCAAAAGCAAAGAAGAACGAAAACTAAAAAGAGAACGAAAACATGAATATACAAAGTACCGACGCAACATGATAAGGAGATGAGTGCGGTGTCGGCGTACCTCCCCCCAAGCTTAGGCTTTTGGCCTAAGTGGGTATCAATCCCAAGCTGGCCAGGATGAAGTGTCACCATGGTACGACGAAGAGGTCCCCTCGTCCTGGTGCGAGCTCGAGTACGTCCCTCCGTAATGTGCGGAGTAATCATAGGAGGGCACATCCTCCTGGTGCTGCTCGTGGAAACCCAGCAAGCGAAGCTGCTCGTCCACCTCCTCCTTGGAGCGCGACCATGGTCTCCTGTGAACACTAAACAAAGCAGGTTGTGGCAAAAGGATCTCCCTTTCATCCCCGTCAGTGAAAAGCATCCTATATACTAGATTGTTCAAATTAGAGGTAGCAGTGACAAAGTGATGAGTTTTCATGGTAACAAGGTCAAGCCTCTGTGGTGCCAGCATAGCATCAAAGGGATCCACTGAAAGACCTAATGCATTGACTATGCACGATGCAATGATGCCCCCATAGATAGGCCCCTAGCAGCTAGGCGGCAAGCAATAAGCGAGCCAAGATTGTACCGAGAATGATTGTTAAGCGCAGCAACAAGGAAAGCTAAGTGATAGTTGGAGATGTTACTAGTGTTCTCCCTACCCAACACACTAGTAGCAATATAATATGCAAAGTATCTAAGAGCAGGGAGTTGGATATTTCTTATCTTTCCGCGCTGCGCCACGCGGTCATCATCATTGGTCACCCCTCGGTAAAGCTCCAATAAATAAGCGGGTCGCCCTTGAATTTTCTTCACGGTCCCTGTCATACGCACACCTACAATAATGCAAAATCTCTCCAAAGGCATGGTGAAGGGCATATCACAGATTTTAAAAGAGACAGCAGATTGATAGGGTGTGTTAGTAAATGAGAAGCTCTCAACAAAAGTTTTGGTGAGCATAGCGTATTGTGCACTCTCATCTTGCATATAAGAGGTCAAACCAACCCTCTAAATCAGTAGCAAGAAATCATCAAGAATACCTGCAGCTTGCAAGAAAGTAAAACAAGGAAAAGAGGATGGGTGAGCATCTCCATCATCCCTTTCACTGCCAATACGGTTTGCAATGAGGTCTTCATTGTATGATGGCCTAGCTTGAGAGGCTGTTCTTGAGGGCCTCGACCTCCTAGGTGCATCACTCTCAAATATCTCTCCAAAAGTATGGTTGTTCATGCTTGGTATTCTGAAATTTAAACACCTATTAAACAAGTGATTGCAAAGTAAATATAATGAAGGATTCTACTCATAGGGATTTGCAAGAGGCCTAAACATGCATCAAAAATATATCTCTAAGCATCAAACAAGCTTACAAGCTCTCAAAACCAGTGACCTACAGCAGCAAAATACTCAACATATAATCCACTAAACACAAATCTACTTGGACAAGGGGAGGAGTCACATACCAGGGAACAAATGCTCCAAATTTCAGCAAGAAAGATGGGCTGAGCAAGGAGATCGAAGAAATTGAGAGAAAGCACAGAAGGAATGCGATTTTGAGCTATGAACTGGAGCTTACTCGGGAGAGAGAAGAAAGTGGCAGGGGAGAGAGTTAGTGGAGGGCCAGGGGTGGCCCACACCAAGGCATGGCGCCACCCAGGGCTGGCCGCGCCACCCAGGGCTAGCCGCGCCACCCAGGGCTGGCCGCGCCACCACATGGTGTGCCTGCCTGGTGGGCCCCCTGGTACCTACCAGGTACTCCTTTGCCCCTTTTTTCACGTAAAATTTTAATATGAATTTTCTGGAATTTTTCAAGACACTTTATTTTTGGGCATTTTTCAGAAATAGAAGAATTATTTTTCTGA
This sequence comes from Avena eriantha, assembly GCA_910589775.1. Lineage (NCBI taxonomy): Eukaryota > Viridiplantae > Streptophyta > Magnoliopsida > Poales > Poaceae > Avena > Avena eriantha. The sequence continues at coordinate 512,295,459 of OU342740.1, read as the reverse complement.
CAGACAGATTTTTTTTTGGAAACATGATGCAAGGACAAAACAAGGCTAGAACTAAAGAAGTTCTAGCATGCAAGCAACTAACAACAAAAAGAAAACTAGACGAAAGCAAAAACTAAAATGCAAAGGATAGAAATAAATGGAGATAATCATAATGAAAACATTGTTTTGTTCAATGGAATCCTTTTGTTAGCAAGGTTGATCAAGTCTTTCTACCAAAACAATTGCATATGAGACAAAACTTTGTAATCCACTAATGATTATGTTACCTCAACCTTGATAGCAATTGTCCCAATCATAATAGTTTCAAATTTTTCTCTTGGTATGGGACAATATATTTCTCCAACTTGAATGCCTTCAACATGTTCAATTGAATTCAAACCATAAGTCCTCTCAATCTTCTTGGGGAAATAGACAGTATGTTCCTTGTCATTAACATTGAAGGTCACCTTTCCTTGATTACAATTAATAACGGCTCCTACAGTATTAAGAAAAGGTCTCCCAAGAATAATAGACATATTATCATCTTCGGGCATTTCAAGCACAACAAAATCGGTTAATATCAAGCAATTGTGAGCCACCTGAACAGGTACATCCTCACATATACCCACAGGAATAGTGGTGGATTTATCAGACATTTGCAAAGATATATCAGTTGGTATCAATTTTTCAAGCTGAAGCCTCTTATAGAGAGAGAAAGGCATAACACTAACTCCATCTTCCAAATAACACAAAGCAGTTCTAACATAACTGTTCTTAATAGAGCAAGGAATAGTTGGAATCCCTGGGTCTCCAAGTTTCTTAGGAACCTTACCATTAAAGGAATAATTAGCAAGCAAAGTAGAAATTTCTTCATTAGGGATCTTCCTTTTATTCGAGACAATATCCTTCATATACTTTGAGTAAGGAGGTAATTTAATAGCATCAGTCAAAGGAATTTGCAAGAATAAAGGCTTCATCCACTCACAAAACTTATTATAGTGTTCATCTTCCTTTGACTTGTGTTTCTTATCAGGGAAAGGCATAGGTTTTTGGACCCAAGGTTCTCTTTCACTACCATGTTTCTTAGCAATAAAATCTTCTTTAGTGTATTTAGTAGTCTTAGTGTGGTTTTCAGGTTCTTCTTCAACTTTTTCTTCATTAGGAGCTTCATTTTCTTCCTTACCACTTTCTGTTTCAGCATCAGAGATGGATATACTATTAGGATCTAAAGCAGGTTCAGAGGGTTCTACAACAGTTTTATGTTTCTTTTTCCTTTTCTTACGAGTAGAACCACTATTTTCAGCTTGTTGAGAATCTTGCTCAATTCTTTTGGGATGCCCCTCAGGATATAGAGGATCCTGGGTAGCAGCTCCACTTCTAGTTCTAATTTCATAAGCATGTTTTTCTTTAGCAGCATTAACTAGCAAGTCGTTTTGCACTTTAACGAGTTGATCTATTTGAGTTTGAACCATTTGAAAGTGTTTAACAATCATTTTAACATCATTAGAGGTTCTTTCCACAATATCTTTCAACTCAACAATAGCTCTAGTGTTTTCCATTAGATGATTTTGCACCCTTTTATCAAAGTTATCTTGCTTAACAATAAAGATATCAAATTCTTGTAAGCATTGATCAGGAGGTTTCAAGTAAGGTATATCACCTTCATCAAAGTGTTGGAGAGAGTGTACCTCAATAGTGGGTGAGTAGGGAATAGGCTTACATAATTCTTCTATAGGAGGTAAATTCTTGACATCTGCAGCTTTAATTCCCTTCTCCTTAAGACATTTCTTAGCTTCCTTCATCACTTCATCATTTAATTCAATAACTCCCCTCTTCTTTGATGTTGGAATAGGCACAAGAATAGATGGTTCGGGTACAATTACTTCAGGTGTAACTTGTTTAGGAGGAGTCCAATCTTCATAATTCTTGCTTATTTTAGCCATTAATTCCTCAGCTTCCTTAGGAGTCCTATTCCTAAAAACACAATCAGCACAACTGTCTAGGTATGTCCTAGATTCCTCGGTTAGTCCATTATAAAATATATCAAGAAGCTCATTCTTAGGTAATGGACTTCCGGCATGTGCATGAATCAAAGCACAAAACCTTGCCCAAGATTCAGGCAATACCTCTTTTTCTCCCTGTTTAAAATCAAAAAGTTCCTGCAAAATAGCATGTCTAGCACTGGGAGGAAAATATTTCTGCAGGAAAGTACTAATCAACCACTCAGGGCTATCAATAGATCTAGGAGGTAAATTACTAAACCAAGTTTTAGCTTCTCCTTTTAGTGAAAAGGGAAAAATCTTAGCAACAAAGTAAGTACACATCTTAATATCATCAGAAAACAAGCCACTCATGGTAGAAAGTTCATTCATATGTGCTACCGCACTTTCATTCTTAGTCCCACAAAAAGTTTCTTTCTCGACAATAGCTATGTAAGATAGATCGAGACAGAAATCATAATCTTCATCTATAATGTTTATGGGAGAAGCAGCAAACTCAGTATCAAGAGATAATTTGGGTCTAATAGTACGCCTCTCAAGGAGACTCTTAGCAGCGCTCCTATCATGGGTGTTCTTACATTCTTCAATAAACTCATCGGTCATCTCCACATAATCTTCTTCAGTATCATAACTCTCACTAGACTCAGGTGAGCTAACAGGTGTGGTAGTGTCTTCATTAGAAGTTTCGGTATTTCCAGCTATAGTTCTAGCAATCGTAGCATCTAGGAAAGGACCTAATGAACCACTCTTATCAAGCATAGTAGAAGCAGCATCATAAGCATCAGAAGTTTTAGATTCAGCAGTAATAGCAGTGTGTGTAGCATGTGTATGTGGTAGTGTAACGAGCTTACTTATAACAGATGGTGAATCAAGAGCAGCAGAGGTGTTCAGAACCGTACCTCTTCTTGTAGTGGATGGTAAAATAGGAACCTTGCCATCACGAGACTTACCCATGATGGATGGATAGCAGCGAACAATAGAGAATCCAAGTGAACTTGATAAATAAAGCTATGCTCTCGGCAACGGCGCCAGAAAATAGTCTTGATGACCCACAAGTATAGGGGGTGTATCGCAGTATTTTCGAGGGAAGTTAAACCCAATTTATTGATTCGACACAAGGGGAGCCAAAGAATATTTCCTTAACAACTGAGTTGTCAATTCAGCTGCACCTGGAAACAATCTTGCTCACAGCAGTTTATCAGTAGCAATAGTTTTGTAGTAGGAATAGCAAAGTAACAGCAGTAGCAAAGCAAAGATAGTAGTAATGAAAGCAGTAAACAGTGGGATTCGAGTGCGGTAGGCATAGGGATGGATGGACGGGCGTTGTATGGACAAGACAATTCACATAGCAATCAGAACATAGGGCAATTGCAGATAAATAAGATAAAGCATCCAAGTACTAGACAATCCTAGGCATGTGTTCCATATATAGTCATACGTGCTCGCAATGAGAACTTGCACAACATCTTTTGTCCTGCCTGCCCGTTTGCAGCGGGGCCTCTAGGGAACTACTGGCAATTAAGGTGCTCCTTTTAATAGAGCACCGGAGCAAAGCATTAACAGTCCATGAACACATGTGATCCTCACATCAAAGCCTTTCCCTTCCGGTTATCCCGATTTCTGTCACTTCGGGGCCATAGGTTCCGGACAACAACGTGTGTATACAACTTGTAGATAAGACCAGAAACAATACTATCATAATGAATCAATAATAAGTTCAGATCTGAAATCATGGCACTTGGGCCCTAGTGACAAGTATTAAGCACAACAAGTCGCAACAAAGTCATAAAGCACTAATAAAAGATACTAGGCACCATGCCCTAACAATCTGATGCCATTACATGAACGATCTCATCCAATCCCTACCATCCCCATAGCCTACAGCGGGGGATTACTCACTCATAGATGGGGAAACATGGATGGTCGGTGGAGAAGCGATGGTGATGATGATGGCGATGATCTCCTCCAATTTCCCGTCCCGGCAGGGTGCCAGAACGGAGTTTCTAGTGTTGTTTCGTGGAATCTAGTGGTGGTGGCGGAGCGGAACTCCTTCTGGAAAAACGTCGAACCCCCCGAAGTTTTTAGGTCAGAAGGCTCCTTATAGGCAAAGAGAGAGGCCGAGGGGGTGCCTAGGGGGCCCACACCACCCCCTGGCGCGGCCTGGCCTGGCCCGCGCCACCAGGTGGTGTGGCTACCCTAGGGCTCTTCTCCGTCTCGTATTCTGGCTCCTAGAGTCTTCGGGTGAAATAGGATTTTTGGCATATTTTCCGGGATTTTTCCTGATAGTTGGTTTTCTGCACAAAAAGTAGACACCAAGGCAATTCTGCTGAAAACCACGTCAGTTCGCATTAGTTGCATCCAAATCACACAAGTATAGAGGAGAAATAATAGCAAAAGTGTTCGGGAAAGTAGATACGTTTTGGACGTATCAATGGGCATGTGTTATGATATGGTTTTGGTTGTTACGAAGGTAAAGTAGTTTAATTTTCTGTTACTAAGTAGTGTAGTAATAGTCATCATTCCGATGGAGGACCTGGTGGTGACGCCGTGGACTTTGCGTCAAACCAAGGGCAAGATGGAGATCGTGCCAGAGCGCTCGATGGAGATCAAGGCGCAAGAAGAAGGACCGTATCATATCATAATATACATATGATGTTGATACCTGTTTTACATCTTATTGTGTGCTAGTATTAGTTACGCAGCGGTAGCAAATAAGAGAATCCCTATTTAATTCCAATGATCGTCTTCCCCTTGTGTGTGCACCACCAAGAAAGTTCTTCGTTATGAAGTCGGTCGTGATGGTTGGGGGCTAGACATATCTACGTTCGCATATAGTGGGTGTAAGCCATGTTGCACATCGAATACACACAAATTAGATTTGGCGAGCCTATCATGTACAGACATGGCCTCGAAACACAAGAGATCGAAAGATCGAGCATGAGTCACATGGATGATGTGATTGACATTAGGGAATGTCTACCTTTGAGGCTGCACTGATGGCCGTGATGATCGAGGGAGGTGCAAAGGATTGGGATCGTGTGATCACTAAAATCATCTAGGGGATGACAATTTTAGTGGATATCAATTATAAATTGAACTCTTATTATGAACTTAGTCTAGATGTCTATTTGCAAACATCTTAATAGATCATGGCCTATCCCATTGAGGTCCTTTGTGACCATGGGAAATCTATTGCTTGATGTGGAACTTAGCAAAAGGGTCTAACTTCATAGATTAATACCCACGCCTGAGGGATATCCTCGTAAAAGGTTATCTTCTCTTCTTGATACAATAACCATTAGGAGATAATTCGATGACTCCACAATGTTTGTGTTTTTTCCATGATCATCCAATAAACCATTCTCCATGCGATGGCGAGTTGGACTACAATTTTGTATTATGCAGGATATGGCACATAAGGTATGAGCCATTGGATGGGTTTTCCTCCATCATGGATGAAAAGAGAATATTTGTAAAATCACTTAGCAATTTTGCATTAGAGTTGAGAACTCATAGAAGGGCTTGATTGCAATGGAGGTCATGGATGAAAAGGTATATGTTAGATATACAAAGTTATAAGTGTAATTCTTGCAAAAACTCGTCGCAGTTTGCAAAGTATTTGATACTTGTCCTGCTTTGTGAAAACGAGATGATCTGCTTGAGAATTGCTGGATTTGAGGCAACGTGACATGATGATAGCAAGCAAAGCAGTCGATGGCTGCATCACCCCTTTCCTCAAAGTTTATCATTTGGAGTAGTGTACTTGAATATAATTTTGTAATCCTTGTTCGTGTGTCTTGCTTTTGGCAAGATGATTATTCATATGAATGAGTTACAAGACAGTTGTACTATTCTTATGAACAATATCGTTATGGTCACATTATGATTATAAATAAGTTATTCTCATCACTATGTTAATGATAATAGTTTAAGCAGTTATAAAGGATTAGAATGCTAAAAGATATCCAAAGTTTAATAATGAAATAACACTATAGTTTAAGTCATTTTGGTTATTGCATGTCCTTCATTCTAAATGAAGATCGGGGTCCTAGATGCTTAATCTGGAGACTTTGCAAAACCATGCCTCGTTGGGCAGAATGACTAGAACTTTGCATTCTGGTAAAACGGTGATATGCGAAGAAATGTTGAATCTTATACATATTGATGTATCGTATTTTTAAAAAGTAGTGGAAATCATTAGTTAATTGTGGACTTAAGTGAATAAGCATATTTACTTAATGAAACATAAGTTTGACACAATTTGAATTGTCCAAATGAGTTCACAACAAAGGAGGATATTGAATTAACAAGTCTCTTCGATTTGATCGACATGACTAAAGTATTTAAGTTAAGTTTAGCATAAAAGGGACTTGTGAAAGATGTTTCACAAATTATGATAATTGGACAAATTCAAAATTATTGAAATGTCTAAACATCATAATCATTTTGTATCAGATACATATTATCTCTTATTGGGGTTATAGTTATCGTTTAGAGTTAGAGATCAAAATAAGCAAACACTCTTTTAAAATATAAGGAACATCTAAAAAGATTCGTGGAAACAACACCATAAGAGTTATGGCACATTCGAATTTCTGGAAGTTTTGATAAATCAAAATCGTGGCGAATAGACAAGTCTTTGTAGAGCATTCTTAGGAAGCTATGAATGGATCTTCCAAAAGGGGCAAACATGTTATTGTCCAAAGTTGACGTGTCTTGATGAAGATACAGGTGGAAGAAAGTAAAAGATCAAAACAAGGTATTTGACCTTACCTCCTGATTGTTGAGGGGCGCATCGGAATTTGTTCCGTGAATCCAAACTCTATATATAGAGCAGAAACCAATGATAATGATCATAAAGTTTCAGTGAATACTTTTACTAAAGAAAGTAGGATTCAACTATATATTCTACAAGTTTGTGGAATTATATTGTTGATTCACTTGTCATGTTTTGAACAAGACATACCTACGAAATACAAAGAAGCGTGATGAACCTAAGTGCGAGAAATGAATGGTCATTGAAATCTCGTTAGTGGAATTCTCGATTTGATGGTGGTCAGAGATTTTTGGAATGCCCAAGATTATCGATAGGACCTGGATTTGAGTGGGAGCATATTAGCTAGGCTAAATCATAATATGTAGCTGACATATTTTGAGTGGGAGCTAAGAGAAATCCCTGGATCTCAAATATGGATGCAATATTTGAGTGGAAGCGTGAAATCATTCTAAGATATGTGGACAACATATCTGAATGATGTGATTGGTGTTAATAACATTTAAGTAGATAAATAAGGATGAAGTTGAAGTTATTAAACAATGAGATCTATCGAGATAGATTGGTGAGTTTAATAAAAATCAAATGTCGATTCCTTCCTGGACTTTATTCTAAAAGATGTTCAGAATGTCCTAAAACAAGATTCTGAAGACGCTCAAAATGGAACAAGGTAAGAAAGAAGTTCTTACTATATGAAGCATTGAGTTAGTATTGCAACTATGGTTAAAAGAAAGAAAGAGATGCGTTGCATCTCCTATGCCTAAGTCATAGGTTCTTCCATACAACCATATTGTATACTCGATGTAATGTGACCCCGAGGTTTTGGTTGGAAGGACTAGCTCTTAACTGTAAGAACATGCCTTGAAGTGATTCCTGATCACTAAACCAGAATTAAGTTTATACTTAAATGGCAAGAAGCAAAGTAAGTGGCATAGTTGCATTTCATGCACTAGAATCTACATAGATATATAAGTATAATGGCTCCATCTGATGTGATGTATAATGTTATGGCGGGGCTAGTTTGCTTTTAACGTAGAATGAAGTGTCCTAGGGCACAGTGCCCATGAGAAAGCCCTCGAGGTCGATCTAAAGTCACTGTAGGCTCCTGGAATCCGGCCTTGTTCTACTTCCATAACTGCCATATATACACAAAGGATTGCAAAGTGTGTTTCGAAGTTTAGATGACAACAGTGAAAATGACCGTCATTATAAACACTAGAAACAAAGTCTCACTTTGTTGCCAGACGAATACTTCGACCCATTATACGATAATGGTGTGAATGTCAAAATTAGGAAGACATTAACGATTTGCAAAAGACATAACGATCTAGTAAAACAGAACATGGACATGACGTTTCACATGAGCATGCATGATCTATAAACGCATATGTTATATGGTTTATGATTAGTAAAATGTGAGATAGATTATTTTGTACTCTAGTGCAAGTGGGATACTGAAGGTGATATGCCCTAGAGGCAAATAATAAATAGGTTTTTATTGTCATATCTCAATTAGTTTATAATAGGTTCATATTGTGCTATAACTGTATCAAGTAGAAACATTGGTACATTTGTAGTATGAAACAACCAAGTCCCTAGTAGCCTCTATTCATACTAGTTCGTTGGTCATGATGATGATCTGGGTTTTAAGATCATGGGCATTTATGCCAATTGACAACAAGGTCATATCATTGGATAATGATGTGATTGGACATTCCTCGAAGGATTGCGACACGATCAAGTCATATAGTTCATTGTTGCAACAACTAAATCTAGACTCCTTTTCCTTAAACCGTGAGCTCATATTATTCACTGTTTCCTGAGGCTGCTTTGACTGCATTAGACGTCATCTGGTAATGCGGTGGCAATAATGGTGCATGTTGGATATTCCAAATGAACAGTAGATGACATGTGACTGCAAGACCGGGATTTGTTCACCCACATGACGGGTAAAGGTACATACGGCCGGCTTGGTGAGATTACATCCATAAATGTTGCAACATGTGACTTGGTCACGGGGATGTAATATCACGGTAACAAGTAAAACAGAACTTGTTGTTAACGAGATTGAACAAGGTATGTGATACCAATGATCGGATCTCGGACAAGTCGTATCAAGAAACAAAAGGAAATTGGATGCTACATTTACCGGTTCAAACGACATTGTCATCAAGAATGCATAGGGATCAGATGGACATCCCTGGTTCCTTTGTTGATCATTGATATAGATCATGTCTAGAGCATTTCCGAGCCGTGAGGGGATATACTTAAGGGTACAATGAGAGCGATCATTCATAAGATGGAATCACAGTAGAGAAAGAGAAAGCCGGAATGGTTCCGTAGAGAGATCCGAAGTTGTTCAGAGAAGGAATAAAGGAAAAGACGGTAAAAGTGTTTTTGGATAAATAAGAATTTAAATATATGTTTATTATATGTTAATTATGAATTCATATATTCTAAATAATATTTAAACTAAGATTATAGACGTAATTTTTATATTAGGCCAAATATACGGAGGGAATTAGCATAGAAGAAAAGCTGCAGAAAAACAGGAAAAAGGGAAAACAGCTAACGACCCACATGGGCGGCAGATAATAGCCGCCGCACGAGGGCGGGTGGCAGCCAAATGGCCGCCGGGTCGGCCAGCTCGACCCCGGCCCACGTGGGCGCGTGGGGAGCCAGCCAGCTAGGCAGGCCGCGGCCAAAGCCGGCCCACCCGGGCGGCTGAGCGGGCAAGGGCCTAGGTGGGGCTGCCAGACGGGCCGCAAGGCGCACGCTAGCCCAGCGCGAGGCGCCTCTTGCCGTCGCCGGGGGTAGGAGATAGGAGGGCGCGGGATGGGCCGCGCCAAGGCCCACCCGGTTGGTGCCTCCCAGGCTGCTGTCTGCTATTGCTCCTCTTGGCTTGTTGGGCTGGTTAGAATCTGCCCAACCGGCCAGGACGAAAATTCCTGGAATTTTTCCTTACTAATATTCCCACATGGCAAACCTAATGGGCAGGGCACACCCCCCTCCGCCTATATAAAAGGGTGCCCATGGGTGGCATTAAACAGACAAATATTTGGAGAGTCATTTGGTTGACTTTCTCCTTCCCTCTCTCTCTATACGTTGTGACAATGGCCCCAAGTCTGGGCTGTGCGAACGAGGCACACATGCAGCACGCCGTTGCGTTGTAGTGATTCCTAGTCGAATATCAACTTCCGCACTCCCGGGGGGATCGGGGAGATGGATATCTCATCGTACACTGGATGTGTATGAAGACATGAGGCGCAACACTTGGGGCGCTTAAATGTCGTGAGCTGGAGCTGCTGCACGATGAAGAAGGAGCAAGGGGTGACCTGCGAGGAGCTTCGCGATCTTGAGGTCGGCTACGAGTACGACTACATCAACCACGTTCTTCTCCGAACGTTAATCGCGTATGGTCTACAAGGGTATGTATTCTATACGCTCCGTTATCGCATTACTACATAGATAGATCCTAGGTCGTTTAGGGCGTTCCAACATAGAGTTTTTTTGTTTTCTGCTGCGGATCCCCTTCACATTCTTTGGTTATACCACCTCGCTAAGGAAATAGTCACGCAAGCGGCAAGGCTTCCCAAAAAATGATGTTGCCTCTCCTCCTCACGGAAACAGGAGGCGACGGCGGCTCCCTTCTTCCAGATCTCAACCGACGAGAGCGCTGGTTCCCTCTCCCTCCGTTTGCCGCTCCGGTGGTAGGAGGGAGGGGAACCTCGTTTCTCCCCCTACTAGTTAGGGTTAAGGTACGTCTGTCATGGGGCGTCGTTGGGGTGGTGGGAGCGGCGCCCGGGCAATAAATTTGTCTCAACTCTACTCCCACACCGGCGACGACCCTCATGGCGACGCCTCGGAGTTGATGGCAAGGTGTGCTATTCGTTCCTTCAGATCGACAGCTTGGTCTTCTCGCTGTTCTTCAGATCTGTCGAGATTAGTTTCTCGGTGTGTCGTCGGTGTTCATCGTTCTTAGTGACGGCGCTGGCGGCCGGGGCGAGGTGATTTCTCTGAAGAGAGGATGTTGGTCCGAAGATGGTGGATCTGTCGTTCTTCTCCGACTTTGTCGATGAGAGGCATCAAATCTTGGTTCAAGACAGCACGGGGACGTCCCCCTGTCGACGTGCCACAACAATATGTTGAGAGGCTTCACTGCATGCAGCATGCCTGTTTATCGACTCACAAAGCCTCATTGGCGATTGTGCCTTTTTGGATCTTGCAGTGTTGGAGGTTCGACGTCTATTCCAGCGCGCGTCTCAATGACACTGGAGTTGGGCGACGGCTGCTGGCTTCGGTGGTTACAGGAAAACCTAGGGATCGTTTTGTATTTCTCGGTCTCTTGAAATTTTATCTGTATTGTTTTCAGGATAATTATTTTATCTCAGTCTGTCTTTTAGTTCCTACACTTGATTTTCGATTAATGAAATACGTGGTTGCTTACAAAAAGTCACACAGGCGGCACAAAACTATGACCACTTCACTAATACAACCCTCAAGTTAATCCCATTGCAGTTATGATGTTTAGTTCCCACACTTGATTTTCGATTAATGAAATACGTGGTTACTTAAAAAAAAGTCACGCAAACGGCGCAAAACTATGACCACTTCACTAATACAACCCTCAAGTTAATCCCATTGCACTTATGATGTTCCCCGTACAAATATTATTACCACCACAGCAAGCCCGAATAAGAAATACACTTCACATAAAGGGCCCACCTGTTCTGCTTCCTCTATAAGACAAAGCTCCCCCACACTAGTCTTCCCCTAGACACTTCGTCTCCCTCGTGTGCCTTTTCTTTTCTCGCTGTGCGTAAGCCTGTGCGCGTTTCACTCTTTTGGGTTTCATCTCCCGCTCTTTCTTCTTCTTATCTGCTCCGGCCAAGTGCTGGAATCAAGAAAAGACCATGCGGGCGGTGGCGGAGCAGTAGCCGGAGGGGATGGGGTGGGTTGCAAGGTGGCTTCGCGGGCTGCTCGGCGGCGGCAAGAAGGGGAACTCCGCCGAGCCGAAGAAGCGCTGGGGATTCGGGAAGTCCTTCCGGGAGAAAGAACCCGTGCGACCACCTACGCCTCTCCTGCAGCGGGCGGCGACGCCCCGTCGCACGTACGCGTCGTCGGACGATGGGGCCGACGAGCAGAACAAGCGGGCGATTGCGGTTGCTGCGGCGACGGCAGCAGTGGCCGAGGCCGCCGTGGCCGCGGCGCAGGCGGCAGCTGCCGTGGTGCGGCTGACTAGCAGTGGGCGGTGTGTGCCAGCAGGGGCGAAGCACGAGGAGTGGGCGGCCGTTCGGATTCAGGCTGCTTTCCGTGGCTATCTGGTTAGCAACTCCCCTCGATTCTTTGGTTCCTAATCTTTTCTTCCGTGAACCCACAAAGTCAACTTTCTGTAGGACGGTTTTGTTGCAAAAGTATTGACCTTTTTGTCGATTTTATTTGGTTTCTCTAAAAACCAAAATCGACTTTTGGTACTGTAGGTCAGGTTTTCAAGAAATTTCGAGTCTGAGGCACAAGTGTTTTACTAATTTTTTTTGGTTACAAAATTCTCTGATTTTTGTTTCCGGAAGAAATTAAGGTGCTCGTCTCCGCAAGCTAGTTACCGTGGTGTCGCTCCCTGCTAGGAGAGACCACGTTGTTCTTCTGCTCTGCCATTTCCATGTCTTTGCTGCTTCTTGGTCTTCTGGGCTCTTCTTTTATGGAAGCAAGGCATGGGCGTTCGCCGCTTTAAACCTGCTTCCCCTTCTCAAGAACCATGGCAGCCAAATTATTTTTTGCCGTTTGCGCATTGTTACCTGGTTACTGTTCTTGGAAGGTGCTGGTGCGGTAGTAGCAGTAATGGCGGTGGTGGTTGGCATGTCAACCTCCATCCTGCAATGCAGAGATGCCCATGGCGATGGGGACCAGTGCTGATTAACCTCTCTCCTGCTTGTCGTTGCGTGTGAAGGCGAGGCGGGCACTGAAGGCGCTGCGTGGGCTGGTGAAGCTGCAGGCGCTGGTCCGCGGCAACATCGTGCGGCGGCAGGCCGCCGAGACGCTCCGGTGCATGCAGGCTCTGGTCAGCGTGCAGTCCCGCGCGCGCGCCAGCCGCGTCAGCCGTTCCCGGCAGGGCGTGGCGCACCCGGTAAGTGGAACCGTCGCGCGAGTGTATGGCTTCGCTTCGCACGCCGCGGGTGACGATCGAACACGTTCTTAGAATATCTGGCTTTGCGTTGCAGGGGGCGACGACGCCGGAGAAGTACGAGCAGGCGGCGTACGACGGCGCGCCCAGGCACGGCCGTTCCGGCTCCCTGAAGGTAAATAATTCCTTGGTCTGTGTGTCACTGTTTCGTTCTGCGGATTTCCATCGCCGTGCGTGATGACAGACATTGATAGCAGTTCTTTGTGGTGTGTGTGTGCAGGGTGGGTCGTCGAAGACGCCGGGCAGTGAGAGGCTGGGCAGGGAGAGGTCGGAATCTTGCGGGAGGAACTGGCTGGACAGGTGGGTGGAGGAGAGGTACATGGACGACGAGAAGAACGCCAAGATTCTGGAGGTGGACCCCGGCAAGCCCGGCCGGCACGCTTCCAGGCGGCGGAGCGGCGGCAGCCACCTGCAGCAGTCGTCGTGCTCGACGAGGACCTCGGAGCAGAACAGCCGCAGCCACGCGCAGAACAGCTCGCCGTCGAGGGAGTCGACGGCCGCGCAGCAGTCCGTGCCGAGCCCGGCGTCGGTGGGCATGGGCGAGGCCCTGAGCCCGCTGCGCATGCCTGCGGAGATCGCCGAGCTGTACGACAGCCCGCACTTCTTCTCGGCGACGTCGCGGCCCGGGAGCTCGAAGCGGGGCGGCGTGTTCACGCCGACGAACAAGAGCGATTGCGCGCGCAGCCTGTTCGGGGGCTACTCCGACTACCCGAACTACATGGCCAACACGGAGTCGTTCCGCGCCAAGGCCCGGTCGCAGAGCGCGCCGAAGCAGAGGCCCGCGCTGTACGAGAAGTCCGGGTCGCTCCGGAAGGCGTCGGCGCACGCGTTCGCGCCTGGGCCGGGGCCGGCCGCGTCGTCCCTGCACGCCAGGTTCACCAATAAGGCTTACCCTGGCTCCGGCAGGCTGGACCGGCTTGGCATGCCTGTCAAGTACTGATCCTGCCGTTCCCTGCCATGATCAGTGTTGAAAAAAAATCGGTTGTGATCAGTGTGCCCCAAGCAGAGGGTGAAGTCAATTTAGCAGCAGTTTGTTTAGGTTTGAGCTTTTGTGGTGCTATATGACCGTGTCATATTACTTTCCTGTTATTGACTGGTTTGAGTGTAAGTTGCTACTGGTAATAGTAGTATCTGTGCGCGGTTTAACTCCCTTGACAACTATATTATATGTTCCTTTCCTTATATGTATATGCATGCCGTTAATCTTGCATGTATGCTTGTCTCGGCTATTTGGTGCGAGGAGGGCTAACACTCACATCCATACCATATCATGTGTCACCTGGGTCGAAAGATCGCATGTGACGGTAAGCTAGCACAGTTCGTCCAATTTAACATGTCATCTCCCGAGCTTATCATTAGCAAAAGGTAGCCTGCTTGCCGTGTCATTCGGTGGACCGTTTGGTAGGTCTGTCCAGACCCGGGGCCTATGTGGTGGGCTGCGGCTTGTCCTAATTTAATGGCGCTAGCTGTCCCGTAGCCGTTGGATCTACTCGCGTCCGCGATAGGCCGAGCAAACCACAGTTCCTTTTGGCTCCCACTAACCACCGCCTACCGGGCCTAGTAAAGAAAATCCGCACCACGGCAGGAGCATTGCATGATCGATACCCCTGCTAACGGACAGGGGAATGTGCTAAATTAGTACTACTCTCCCTGAAAAGTGAGCTTCGCAGTCCAAGTAAACTAATCAGATCAGCCCAAGCCATCGTTAACCGCGCACCAAGCGTGCACGTGACGCATTGACACCCGTGAAATTCCGAAGGCCGGCCGGTTCGCGGCGATCTTCGAGCAGGATGGTCTCGAAAACGAAGTCTTGGCGAGAGTTTTGGGAGGCGAGCAGGGCGACTTTTCTGTGCGTGGTGTCGAGAGACAGACGGCAGGCGTCGGTGACGGTGGAGGGTGCCGGCGGGGCAACGACGCCTCTGTGCTGGATTTGACATTTCCGAGACCATGACACCGCTGGTGGGAAGATTGATTATTTTAGGGTCATGGACGGCAGCAGTGCCTCGCCTCCTGGCTTTCGGCTCGTGTGATGATGGAGGCACAAATGGAGGCGAACAGGGCAGGCTAAGCGCGTTGTCAAAGGGGCTCGTCATTGGACAGGGAGTGTGGTTTTTAATCTCGTGCTTCATCCAGTTGCCGTGGCAGTTAGTTGGTGTCTTCGCCGAAGGCACAGCATGTTACTGTAGCCGATTGCGATCACTGAGAAGAAAAATGTCCGGCTGTCTCCGAATGTGGCCAATTTACACATCCCATACTAGCATGATGTTGATTCACTGAGTCGGCGATTAAAGTGATCTTTGGTAACGTGAAAAAAAACGGAACCAAGTTTTCGAAAGAACTAAGGGCACGTTAACTGAAGACCCAATATGAAGTGTCGGACACGCGACCTCGAGCAAGTGAGGGCGACCAAACCCTAGCCTGTCCAGCCCCACCACCTCCTCCACATCCTCTGCCACCGTCGACGGGAGCCACCGGGCAAAGCCCGCGTCGTGCTAGCGGCGGCGGGCTTCACTACCCGCGAGTTTGACGGGGGATGCAGGTAACCCCGACAATGGCTATGTGCCGAACACGGAAGATGACGATGTCGCTGTTCGGCGGCAATCGGTGCCGGGGTGCGGTGCTGGAGAATCTTGTCAAGATCGTCATCCGAGAGAGTATGAGTCAACGAGTCAAGTGTGTGCAAGGTAGCACGTTCGGTCACGTTCGGTCGGTGTTGTGCTTGTGAGTCGTCGTTGCGTCCAAGTACTCGTCTGTTTGAGGATCCGTTGTAGTTGAAGCGAATGAAAGTTGAGTGACTGTCCATTGTATGGACGAAGACGCAATTTGCGTGCCTCGATCAGATCGTCTATATGTGTCGACGAGAGGATCAAGTTCAAATGTGAAAGAGGTGGTAAACCAGTGAAGGGGAGCCTCTTCAATGAGGACATGTCTCTACATGAGGCTGGAGTGGGCGGTGTAGTCCACGAGGTAGTCGGCATGTATTGCGCTAGGGTGGACGACGTGTTCCACGGTTTGCTAGCGTGACTAGGTAGTCCGGATCATGCTTGAGTTGTTCCGTAAATTCGCCAAGTCGAAATTGGGAGAGCCAATCAGACTTATCGTGGTGCGAGACCTAGACAAGACGCAGATCTACAAAGGAATCAAGACCAGAGGAGCATGGAAGAGCAAGAGTCAAGATTAGAGAGAGATTGTTAGAAATAATCTTTCCTTACGTGTGTGTTAATCGTGTTGTGATTGGCTTTTGCCAAACCGAGTCAGGTTATGAGTAATACTAGGAGTTCTAGTCATGTTAGGAGTCAATTACGAAGGTTCCATTGCTAGTGTCCGTGTAGTGCTATGAAATTGTGTTCTAGTCTGAATAGGATTAGAACTAGCTAGATTAGTTTGAGTCTGTCTAGGTTTAGGTGTTTAGGTCGGTTGGTTCCACCCCTATACCAAGAAAGATTGTACAGTGAGATATTGAGAAAATAAAGAAAAAGAAGGGCGTGATATGCGCCTTGGCAATTAGATTTTCTCGAGCTTGTACGTTTATCTAATCTGATGTGATCAATCCGTGAAAATTCTAACAGGGAGCCGTCGGGCAAAACCTACATCGTGCTGGTGGCGGCGGGCTTCACTACCTACGAGTTTGGCGGGGGATGCAGGTAACCCCGACAATGGTTGTGCGTCGAAGACGGAAGATGACGATGTCGATGTTCGGCGACAATGCTAGGGATGGCGATGACGAGCGCAGGGTGCTGCCGCTCTGGCCGGGTTGAGCTAATCCCAAAGACATCTTGGCGTGGTGGCTCAAGGCATCCACGTGACACTGGCGGTGGGATGGGAAGTGTTGGGTGGCCATCATCGATGCTTCTTTGAGGTGGTTGTGCGGGACTTGCCAACGACTCCTCCCATGGCGGCACCTATGCCGCATGCGGCTCCGTGGTGCCCCTCTCAGGTGGCTTTTGTGGGCATGTGTAAGAATTATGATCTAGAGCCAATAATACTGATTATTATATAATCCCTTGTTCAATATATAGGTTCATCGAACTATACTATAACTGCTGTGAACTTTGATTGTGAGAATCAAAGGAAGCATCACATGCAGGTGTAGTAAAGATGAACCAACACGACGTTCCTAGTCCAGTCTCTAGCATTAGCTCATGTCGTTGATTGATGATCAAGTTTCCTGACCATAGGTAAAAAGTATATTTTCAACTATGATAGTACATTGCTAGAGAAACAAGGGAATGGTACAAATCCATATGATGATTACTATGAGATAGAATAATGTTGTTAATAGTAATATCATCGGACCATTATATTATGCATGAATCCTCGGGACCACGAGAATATCAAGCACCCTCATACCGTAAGGTTTGTCTTTGGTCTTGTCCCAACGCCATACTACAAACATGGTCATAATGGCTTTTCTGAGGCAAACACAAAAGTATGTCTGGGTACTTTGATAGTTTAATAAGTGAGATCGCGCTCCTCCTGATGATGGAGAGATATTCTCTGTACCCACTCGGTATTATGATATAATGTCACTCGATCATCTACGTAGACACCATCGTGATGAGATCATGAAGGACATCGAAATACAAACACGAGGTAAATAAAGTGAAATCATAACGAGGATAACCGGTATAGTGATCAAGAGTTGGCTCAAGAGGATACCAATATCTCGCCTCGGATTGTCACACAAATATCGCTAAGTGGAAAGATTAACATATAGATAATGAGCGGGTTCACTCAATGTGATCTTCATGCAGTGAAATGGGAACCATCATGGGTGTCCAGGCTCAACTATTGATTATTGATCTGATAAGTCTTTCAGAGTCAAGTCCACTTACTACCAAACCCGATCGGGTCACACACTTATTTATCGTATTACGATGAAGTTGTGCCTATCACCCATATGTTACGTTGCAGAAAGAGATGTTCGGAATAGTTTCTAGACATACCAGAATAGTTTCGGGATTCATTGAGACACCTAAGAGAGGAATCAGAACTGTTTCGGTGAAATGACCTAATTCAGGAAGGTTGTTCCAAGTTGTCGGTGATGGTTTTGAGGTTCATCATCATACCAATACACTGATTATGTCGGAGAGCTTTCGAAAATGTTCTAGAATATATATAGGATCGGGGTACCAGGAGCATCTGAGAGAAACCGGAATTGAGACAGAGTGTTGAAAGAGGTTCCGGTGGTAAGATTGGATAAGAGGGGCAGGCCCACCCAGGGGTGGCGCGTGGACAACTAGGGTCCAACCATGGCCGGCGCCCACTCCTCCCAGGGCTAGTGCAAGGTCCGAGTGGGTGCCACCTCCACTTTCCTAATCCGTGCATTGCATAAAACAGAAAGGTATCCAATTAGATCTCCATTTATGGAAGGTATTGATGTATCTTATAAATATGGACTATATTGATATGACCCATTATTCCCAAGATTGCAATATCCTAAAGAGGGAAGGATATGATCTCCTAATTGGAGGAGATAGGGGACCTTCCATAAGGAGGGAGATCTCCCCCTTGGCCACCGCCTCCTCCTTGCGCCACTGCTCCTAGGGTAGGAACCCTAGGGCATGCTCCCCTTCCCCTCCTCCTATATAAAGGCCCTCATGGACACTCCTCCAAAGCACACCACAACTCCTCCTTGAGTTCTCTCTCTATGTAGTGCAAGAACATAGTAGTGTCTCCGGAAGACTGCATGACGGGCACCATTGGCGTCGAGCTCTGCATGGAGGAACACTGATGGAGTGAAGGACTACATGTGTGAATCCATGGAGGGATTGTTTGTTCAATTCTAGCATCGAGCGGACATTCTCCTTGCGGCTGGGAGGGATACACCTAGCTGTGGGGATTAACTCGTTTGTATCAACATCTACATCGACTGACGTCCTCTTCTGCATCAACGTCGGTATGAGATCAAGATCTGTTCTTGCTAGTGTCTTCATGATTAGATCTCGGTTGTTCATGTAGGACAAATTTTTGTTTTACATGCGCGAACCCCAACAACATGGCTGCCCTCGATCTGGCGTGCTCGACGTGATGCCAGTGGGGCACCCTGGCAAGGCTAGGGCTTTCAGTGGAAAGGGCCGACACAGGAGCTCCATGATAAGAATGGAGTGCTCGGTTGTGGTGATGAGGTACCATGCTCTAGGTGAAAACCCTGCCTTTCGGGTCGGCGACGGCGACGCATGAGGGTGTTGTTTCTCTATGAGGTGTCATCGAGGAGTTTCGGCACCTCCATCGCCTAGGGTCTCATTCTTCGGGTGGAAACCTCAGATTTGGCTTGCCAAATCGGGCAACGGTGGAGTCTATGACGTCGTACCCTCCATCGAGGCATCATCTTGGAGACTTGACTCTCTGGTTCGAGCTGTAGTTCTTAGTCTTGGATCTCAGTGTTGGCCACATAGGAGGCGTTTTGCGATGCAGATGGCAGGTCGACCTCTTGAGCGGTATCACGGTGGCTTGCGCAACGCGGATCTTCCTCGGACAACCCGAGCAAGCCTCCGGATGAGCAATGGTAGACGGGCATCTGTGTTTGATGGCGGGTTGTTGAAGGCTGCATGCTTGCACGTCCGTTGAGGTTGCTGGTGTTATAAGCGCGACAAGAAGATAACGAAGGACGAAAAGAAAATCACAGCAAGAGGACACATATTTAACTTGAAAA
Source organism: Avena eriantha (assembly GCA_910589775.1). Classification (NCBI taxonomy): domain Eukaryota; kingdom Viridiplantae; phylum Streptophyta; class Magnoliopsida; order Poales; family Poaceae; genus Avena; species Avena eriantha. The sequence goes on along the minus strand of OU342740.1, from coordinate 512,275,870 downwards.
AACCTCTGCAATAAAGAGATGAGAAAACCACGGACGCGAGCCAAAGAAACTTCACTATAACAAGGAGTACTTACACAACGCCGAGGAATTTCACAGATGCAACTTATCTCAGCCGGCGGCTTAGAAGAGGTATATATAGCAGCGGAACCTAGGTCTTTAACAATCCGTACCGCTGGGGACATCGCTCCGCTCGTCAGAAGTTAATTTTCTTAATGAATTTGGATCATACTTGAACAGCTGGGACGTAGCCGTTACGCCCACGGTGTACCCTGGATTTGTGTTGAGGCTAGAGCAACAATGCTCCCTTCTGAGCCCTTGTTGTCTCATGGGGATTGAGCCGTAACACGTCTTTGCTACAGATGGCAGGCTCTTGGTAATATTGACGATGCACAAGTACCGTGGCTTTTATTGACGAGAACTTGTTTAGCGGAGGAGCTCGCTCTATGGCGTTCTCGGGAAACACTCTATGGATTTCGGCCGTTTAGTCGTAGTCTTATTTTGAGTGTTGGCTGTCTCGGTCTTTTCTTAGACTTGTGAATTAAATCAGTTTTCTATCAATGACAGATCTTTTACGTTTTCGCGAAAATACGAAGCGTGTCCACGAGATTCCGGTTCGGCCAACTGTAGCTTCACCAAGGGAATGTAAGTACTGAACGGAAGCAAAGCCCTGGTGATGTTCTTGACGCTAGTTCCGTTTCACGGCCATTCCCGTCCTGCGTAGGTTGTTGAGTGGTCACGACCCCAAAATATTTGTTGCCATCTTCAACAGCTACGCTCCTATAACATCCGTATAGTTGATTATTGTACACACTGTACCTTCCTCGACGCTGTCAGCGCGTCCGATATGCTGTGCGAATGCAAGTTCGGTGGCGCCCATGTCCTGCACAACAGTTCCTGTGGTACCTTCTAATTAAGCTGGATTTGGTGCCTGCACCAATAATTTAAGCACCCCATGCACGGCTGCTACCTGCTAGAGAGGAAATGGGACCATGGAATGCCTGGCATAGTGGCATGGGTACCGATGGGAACTGGGAAATGCTCCTCTACATGGCTGGCTCGCCTGTGTCGTGCTATGATCCAAGCAGCAACGAAAGCTCCGTCGAACCAACCATCGCCTTCAACTGACGTTTTTAGGCCCTGTGATGGAGGCAAAGACTGTTTTAGTGATTGGGCATGACCCTTTTGCCCGTTCTCCCCTACCTTTTCTCGACCAATCATGTAACGGCTTCGAAGCAAGAATCTTGATGATCCACCTGTCGTAATGATGCTATGGCCAGTTATCATCATCTTTGCTGAGTATGGTGCTGACATGAACACCGATCCGTTCCGTATCCGGTGGCATCCTTTGGACTCGATGGACTTTCAAAGATTACACCGTAAGAATTGACTAATAAAAGGGTATTACACAGGAGTCCATCAATTAAACAAGTGTAGGATTGATTTAGTGTCATTCTCGCTTAAATCATTCGTGGATTCTACTTACAAATAAGATTTAGTGGATGGATTTTTTTCTCCAAATTAAAACGCAAAGAAATCCTTAGAAAACGTTCTACTGATTCAGTCCCATAAAGAACAGTACACATATATAGAGATAATAAAGTCTCTAAAAGTTCAAATCAAGAGACCTTTTAAAATGCTCTAGCCAATTGATGTTGGGTAAATTTGACTTTAATACGGAAAGTTTTTAAAAATTGATTCAATAATCATTCTCACGCTTACTTTTTGTTTCTTTATTATACTTAGCTCAGTGTTCAGCCATCCAAGGAAACATCAGCACCCAGGGGCGAATTTACAATGTAGCCTTCATTAGGCTTGAGCCTACCATCCGTTTTCGCAAGAAACTATCAAATATGAGTGCCTCAACCATGGTAGATAATGAAAGGTCAAAGTTTTATTAGTGAAGGCAGCAAAAAGGTGTTAAGATGAGCTAAACTGAATATATTGACAACCTAAGCATTATTATGTAGGTGCATGGCTAATTGTGCTTATAAGTTTCGAAAATTCGTTGTAGGTTGAATTGTTTTATCTTTGGGAACTACGCTCTCGGTAGTTTGAGCTTACCCTATATTTTTATCTTGAATTCGCCAATGTCAGCACCAATATGTATCATATGCGCATACATTTTGACATCAGCACAAATTTTCCACTCTAAGTATTCCTTTTTCGTATTAATTTGTAGTTTTGTTAACAAGGAACATATCGAACCGCAAGGACACAAGGTAACCTGTTACATTTTGCATTTCGAACTTGCATGTCTTAATTTTTAACATCGCGGACTGTAAGTGAATGTTGCACATTTAGTTAAAATCATCATTCTTTTACTTGTGGAAATCATTTTTTATATTTTTATCTTGAAATATAATTTTTAACATCGCGGACTCTAAGTGAATTTTGACGAACTAGATCTTGTAATGAAGATAACCACAAGCTCTAAAACCTAACATGGAGAAGATCAAAATAACAACCAAGAAATATGATGCCAAAGATGAAAAGTTTTGAGCTCCCTCGAATCATACGATCAAGTTACTCACTCGAGAGCTCCTCTTGATAACACGACTATCTATCCTATAATCACAACAAGATGAGTAAAAGAGAAAACATATCAAGATCATACCTTTGCCTTGAGAATTTCACTTGAGCTTGAGGATGATGATCATGTCTTTCTCAAGTTGAAATGCCTTTTTTATTGAGCTCTCTCGCACTTCTTGATGAAGATTTATGAATTTCTCCTTTGTACTCCTATGGAAGAGACTTTCTTTAGGAATATCTTCAGATATCCACGATCACCATATGGAAGGCATGCTTCACACATTTGATCTCTACAATATGGATCATCTTGAATCTTGACTTCTCAATCTTGAATCAATTCTTCTTTTTTCAAAATGCAAATGTCTTGAAGATAACCATGATTGCACACTCAAATCTTCTTCTTCAAGACATGCTTCCAATAGGCTGAACTCTCACATGACCATTGTCTGGGTCTTCTCCTGAATATCACCATGTTCATCACTTTGTCTTCTTCTTTCAACCTTGAATCCAACACATGGTTCAAGCATTGTCTATAGACAATCCATACAAGTATAACTCAATGCAAACATTATTCCATAGATATTTTCATTAATTACCAAAACCACACATGGAGCACACATGCTCTTTCAAGAGTAATTCGTTTAGTGTTTTATTTCTTCTTGAGTAACGGGTACGTGGTAGTATTAAGAGGGGATTAATTCATGAGCTTGATGGGAATGAACCCTACGCTTTTGTGTTTTCATCCCATCTAATTTTCCCTCCAAATATAAGAGGGAGTTCCACCTTAAATATGCTTGATACACCCTCTTTGTGCTACCCGGTTGAAGCCTGAAATCTATTCTGGGTCTCGAAATTGTTTCCGCGTGAGTTCCGGGTTGATTGCAGCCGGACCAGAAGCTGGTATCTCTGCCCGGTGCCATGTCCAAAATTGATTTCCGGTTGCCCGTACAAAACCTGGATTTTTTTGGGTAGAACTGCTGACGTCATAAAGCATGTGTAACAGTCAGATTTTAGGTGGAACTTTATAAGCCACCCTTCTTCTACAAGGGGTACTTACCTTACTGAAAGAAAAAAATAAAAGAAGTTGAGGTCTCTCCTCCATTGATGTCCACCGCCACAAGCTTTGAATCTCCCCATTACTCCACCCAAATTCAAATCCCTTTAACAAATCAAAAGAGGAGATCTAGATCTAAGATTCCTCCAAGCCGATTCGTGATTCCCCTTGAGTTTATGAAGTTACTTGTTACTCTTGGGTTTGTTGGGAAACCTTAGGCACGGTACGTTACCCTTAAGCTTCTGGGTAGTGGGTTTGCTTCGGGTAACTCTGTGAAGATCTGGAGGCAACCTCAAGGTCTACCATGAGTGATTGAGTTTCTACTTCATGAGGGAGTTTTAATAAGAAAAGGTGAGACTTCGTGACGTTTGGGGATCCTTCGTGGTAAGCCACACCTTTCTAATGGTGATGTAGTTTCCTCCCAAGGAAGCGAATATGCTACATCTTCGTGCCCATCTGGCTGGTGAGCAATAGAAACTGTACGTATCAGGACTACCTCCAGGAAAATAGGATCCCACCCGGGTCGCCCCCGCTTGGGCGATCTCGGAGCCATCTAGCCGTCGCCGCCTTGTCCCTCCACCTCCATCCCACCAGGCCACTGTCGTTGTCGACGCCGGCGGCAGTGGTGGCACCCTTCTCGCCGAAGGCGGAGGGCAGGAGAGGGCTCGTGCGGCTGATCTCCATGGGCAGTGGGGTACGGCTTCAGCGGATCATGGATCTCTCGCGGAGGAGTGGATGGAGAACGGATGCGGACGGGCGCGGGCAGCGGTGGCCGCCGACGGCACAACGTTGTGCTGGCGGCGGCGCAACGCTAGAGGCGGGATGGGCCGTTCTGGACCCGATCCGGGCCCGATCTCGGTAATGTGCGGTGCCTGACAGCCATGCGACATCCTTTCCCTATTTTTTCATCTCGAGTTCGTCTTCTTCTCCGCTGCCGGCCGGTGGCGTGGGGGCTATGATGAGTGCATATTTGCATCATGTTTTACATTATTATTTTGCATTGTAGATGTAGGATCTTGGTATTTTACGGCGCTCACGCGCATATTTTATGTCTGTTTTCACCCGGATCCGGACAGATGATAGATCCAATGGATACAATTTTTGGATCAGTTGTACTGTGGAGAAAAGGAGTCAAAAATAACGTAAATCGCTTATTTGGCGAATATTAATAATACTAGAAGAAAACCAGAAGCGAACAAAGGAGACAGAGAGTTCAACGGCCAACTATACGACAGGAGCAAATTTTCCGGCCATATAGTTGGCGCTGCCTCCGCCTCGTCAAATAGTTTCACCCCGTGCAAATGGTTCGGAGAGACAACATACAGAACACCCAGAAATCGCCGAAACCTCACCTCCGGAAGGAATCTTGAGGGGGAACTCATTCGCCAGGGATCCATCTTGAACCTGCACAGATTCGAGAGGCTAAGGCATCTATCTTCATCATCCACCGCTGCATCACCACCATCTCCATCCATCCCATCTACATCTCGTCTATATCTTGTTGTAATTCCCGTACTCGTTGTGGATTTATATAAGTATTATTCATCTATGATTGTTTTCATTACCATTGCTATGATGTTGATTGCCTCCATGTCTGAGTAGATCTCTAGTTCTTGGGGAGATGGAGAAACCCTAGCATATGACTGAGATGAGATAGAGATTATTATGTTATACATCATTATGTGTATGTGTTAATTGTCTTCATCTTGATATTGGGAGTTGTGCACCTCCTTAACATTTGCCTCTTACGGGGACTCGATGAAGGTGATTACTTGTTGGTAGACGGAGGGATGATAGCGCTTACTATGACTATAAAGCTGTTGTCGTTCTTTACGTACTAACTTGGGAAAATCAAGAAGAACTTATAAAGCCATCTCCATGCCATGGGAGAAATCCCTTAATATCACAGTAATTCGATTCATGTCGATTGCTGTCTACTGTGGTTATGAGGATGATGTGTGCAGCGGTTGCTGGCTATTCGTCCATATATGGAGCTCCTCCCACATACATACATATTATGAGAATATTCGTTATAATAATCTTAATTGCTTAGCCTAAATTTCTAGCGGTGTATCCACTATTCCCCGAGAACGCCTTTTCCTTATTGCAGTTCCAAAGTTCTATTACACACGTGATTCTTACTTTCTATATTAAGTTTTGCTTTACTTTAAATTACCTCGTTCAACCAAAAATTCAAAAATCACTCTACTTCTCTTGCACCTTAAAGTTATTTCTTAAGTACTTCATTTAGTTGTAGTTAAAAGCATTTTAGTCTTTCACCTATTGCTCCTTGTGGGATCGTTATCTTTATTTCGAAACTAGCTACAAACGATCTGTGCACTTGCAGTCATCAATCTATTTTTCGGCGTCGTTGCTGGGGAGCTTAGCGTTATAAGTCACTTTACTTTTAGTTATTTACTTTCATTGTACTAATTTTTACTTGAGTTGCAGGACCGCAACAATGGACAAGACTCAGCATTTAAACCAGCTTGAGGCAGTAAAAAAAATGGGTTCATCCACAAACACTTTTATAGTTGTTAATAAAAGCATAAATCCGGATGGAGTCAAGATCCATCCTTTATTATTTGAATTATTGCAAGAAATTTGCAGGAACCAATGAAGAAAGTCCATATGGACACTTACAGTTCTTTGAAGATGTTCTCAGTTCCTTTATTTTCGATGACTATAATCTTGATATGGTTAAAACCTAGTTGTTTAGACAAACTCTCTCTAATAATGTTTGTGACTGGTACAGATCTTTTTGTGCAGAAGCACCAAGGACTTGGGAGGAATTGACAACCAAATTCCTCTCAAAGTATTATTCTAAAAGCAAAGCTCATAGGATGAGAGGTATTATTATCAGTTTCAAAAATAATCCTAGTGAGGGCTTATATGAAGGATATCTAAGGTACAAAAGCTACCTAGATATTTTCCCCCATCATCGTTTGCCTGATTGGTTAATCACCCATACCTTTTATGGAGGGCTAAATATTGAAAATATGATGAATCTAGACATTGCTTCTAATAGTTGTTTTCTATCATATACCTATGATGAAGCTTGGAATTAAATAATAAAAATGATAGAAGCAACGGAAAATCTTAAAGATAAGGAAAACATTACAAATAGTTTTTTCTGAATATGCTTGCATTAACGATTTCCTTGTAGATGAAAGAACAGATACAATGATTAAAAACCTCGGTATTGATTCTTACTCAGTAAAGAAATTTATTGAGAATTATGCAGGGCATTTGCAGGTACCTACGGAATGGGAACCTCGTAAACCCCTCAAAGAAAAGAAGCGTGCAAGAGCGCTAATGGAAGAGTTCTCCTTGATACCTATCTAGGGGATCTTCGAAAAAAGACAAAAAGAGGAAGAACAAATAAAGAAGAGATCAAAGAAACCAGAAAGGAATTCTGAAGCTACAAATATAAATAATGTTATATTAAAGGATCTTATGGAAGCATGAATAGTGGACGATGAAGTGGTTATGCTAGACCTTGAAACCTCAAAATTCATCAAAGGTAAGGTTCGAGGTAACGAAACTTCTAAACCAATGACCCCTATATATTATGAAGAAACTTTCTTATATGGAATTTGTGAGCCAATTTCCACTATAAATATTATGCCTTCATCGCTTTATGAGGAACTCCGCTACAATTTGAATAATCCAGATGTGGAACCGGTAGACACTACTATTAAATTGTCTAATATAACCAATATAAAACCAAAAGGAGTAATCAGAAATATCTATGTCTTTATTGGTTCACTCATGTACCCCCTTGATTTTCATATTGTTGATATGCCTCGAGATTCTTTTTGTCCAATTCTTTTAGACATGCCTTTTATTTCCATTACCAAAGCTCCAGTAGATAATAAGAAGGAAACTATTTCACTGATGTTTGGACAAGAGAAAATGACATTCCACTTCGCCAAACTAAAGAAGAGGCCATATGAAGTGGAGGATATCGAGGAAGAGAAGATGATTGCCGAGCTAGCGGCAATTCATTTCAATACTCCACAAGATGAATTAGAGAGGAGCCTGATTAATTGGGAGGAAGCACCAGATGATGAGGAGAAAGAAGACATGGATGATTAGCTAGATTCAATTCCGAAAGCACAAAATCCACATGAATATGAAGAAGTGGTAAGAACAAGAGATGAAGAGCCTCCACCATTAGAATTAAAAAACTTCCAGACAATATGAGGTATGAGTTTTTAGAGAATGAAAATAAATATGTTCCATGCTTGGTTTTCTTAGTTTGCTTGAATAAATTGGTTGGACCCCCTCTTTCATGCATTGGTTTTCAAATAGTTTGGTTTGGATTGGAAAAGAGTAGGAAAAGTTCATGCTTAAGTGGTAAAAGGAGCTTGTTTTTTACTGTGGCCCATGCTTTGTCATGCCATGCTTGATATTGTTTTGGCTTTATGCTTAGTGATCTTTGTTGTACCATGACATGTTATAAACAATTGAGATTGCTTAATGTGCCTTGGAAGAATCATGCGTTGTTTTAGCATATTAAAGCATAGTATTTGTGTATTCTCCTTTGATGCTTTATTTGGATTGACTTGGTGCATGCTCACACCATGTTATGACTATCCCAAGTCACCATACCTTTATGATACTTTAGTTTTCGACTTGTAATATCACTTTATGATTTGATTAATGATGTTTTGTCGCTTTGCATGATTATGGCCATTATTGCTCTCTTAGTCGATCGCTCCCAATCTTTTGCTAGCCTCCATAACCAAGTATGAGTTCCACTCATGCATCCAACTCCTAAAACCAAGTTATTCCAAAGAGACCACCATACCTACCTATTAGCATTTGCTATTCTAAGTATATTCATGTTTTTATCTACCTTCCGAATTAAACTTGTTATGAGAAAACTAGTGATTAAAGCTCTCACAAACTTGATGTCACACTTTACTTTTCTTGCCCTTAACAAACTTGAACCATTGTGTCGTCTATGTTGTATATGCTTGCACTTATATGTTGGGGATTAGCAGAACCATGCTGTCATGGGGAACGCTTTCAACATTGCACTTGTACTTTGTACCTAGTTGATATCATCTCTTTTGTCTATGGATGTCGTCGGTGTGAAATGAAAGGGGAGCTTGTAAGTCCATGGAGTTATGTATGTGTGTTAGAGAAACACCTGGGCCGCCCGTCTAATCCATGTCTAATCATGGTGGAAACCTGCAGTGTAACCATAATGAGCTGTCTATGAAGCATTCTTCTTATAAAAAAGAGCCGAATATTGAGAAAAAGAGAAAAAAATTGAGAAAAGAGGAAAGATATAAAAAAGCACCATGTTGGGGATATACTTTCCAGGTATCCTCACAGTTCCTCACTGACCAGGGTGGCCCACTTCGGGTTAGAGCTTTGCTTCACGGGCGGCCCAGTCACGGAGAAGAGACAGAGTCTAGTCCAGCTACGGGAAGGCCCAGAAGACTTACCGACATAGGCCCACAGTGTTACTTGTAGTTCAAGATATACTCTGTAATCGACTCTTCGTCGTAGCCGGATAGATCTCTCCTGTAAACCCTAGGCCGGATATATATATAATACGTCCTAGGGAGAGCCTTTAGGGCACCCTTACAATCACAATCTCAACTCGCACAGGCGAACCCTTGTAACCCATATTCCGGCTCTGCCGTATATATGGATTGCTAGCAGGAGTAGGATTCGTCCAAAGCCGGCGGATTCGAACCTGGGTAAACTTGTGTGCTCACCATCCTGGAACACCGTACGTCTCACACCCCTCTCTTCCTCACGCCTCGAGGACCCCCTCATGGCGTACTTGTCATCAATCTGATGACAATTGGCGCCCACCGTGGGGCAAGTGAGCTTTGGATCTATGTTCCGAGCGGAATCTATAAGAATCGGAATCGGCGAGACTGTCACCGTCGGTCGCATCCTCTATGCCAGCGATGTCCCTCTCATCGTTCTTGACGAGACCTGGATTCCGACTAGGAAGGCTGTGACTGCCTACACCATCATGTCTTTTGGCGAGATCGATGTTTACATCGGTTTTGCTGAAACTATCCCACCCACCCCAGCGGTGATGATAGAGGCAGAAGAAGTTTATGGGTCCCCTTTGTCCGCAGAGGCGACAGAGTTCCGGATCTCAGAAAACCCTAAACCCACCAAGCCCGCACCAATCACAGAGATAGTGGAGAAATCCGAGCCTGAAGCATACCTAGCGGTCCAAGTTGAATCTGGAGTGGATCTCCCTGGAGAGACCGAATCCCAGATCGACCCACCCGCTGAAGTCGAAATCCAGGAGGCTCATAGCAACAACACTGGTTCCGGCTCTGATGACACCAGGACAGACAAACCTTTCCTGAGATACACGCTAAGACACATGATGATGCAAGATGCAAGCATAGCCGATATTCCCGAGACCATCAATCGTTTCTAGGAAGCCGATCGCGAGAGCCGCAACTATCTCAGGAGGCACGCGTCGCATTTTGTTGGATATGTGGGATTTGGATCAGGCTCTACCGATGCTGGAGACAACACTGACTCTTTGCTGGAGGCGATCAGAACAAACGCCGACATACCCGCATCCTCGGATGATTCGATGATGTCAGCATATTTCCAAAAGTTCTCCGCAGAATATGAAGAGGAGTATAACTCCAAAGCTGTAGAGGAAGAGGAAGCAATGGATGAAGGATCCGGGGAAAACTCTCCCAAAATGCAAGATGACATGGAAATTGGAGATAATCCCGAGGTCCATATGTCTGAAAGTACCGATCAGAGCTTGACTTCGGGAAACGGACCCAAAGCCGGCTTTGCTACCGGCGCTACCAAGAAGGCAAAGAAGAAGAACAAGACACGGGCGAAAGACCCTCTGGCAGAGGAGGTGATCGCCGAGGAGTACGAAGAAGACTCAGATGGAGCACTTATCCCAGATGAGCCCAAAGAAGAGTCGGTGGATGGACACGTAATCACTAAAGGTGCGCGTAAACTCATCGATGATGCATTAACCACACCTATTCCTACAGCTGCAGAACTTATCGTGGAAGAGCTGGACGAGAGGGCCCAGGCCCTAGAAGCGCGTCTCCAAGTACTCCTCGATGAAGCCAAAAACATTGAGGAGGAAAAGAAACGCATGGCAACTGCGGAGAAGCACAACTCCCGGCAACATCAGAAGACCAGGAAACATCATACTCATAACGAGCAATCCCCGCAGATTCACAAAGTCCTTTTCGGAGGAGAACTTGGGATGCCTCGACGCGACAGCAACGGGGATTGGGTGTATCCAACGCCATTACAGAACATCGTTGCGGCTTGAGAAATCCTATCGCCTAATCCAGGCCCGGAGCAGATCCGGTTGGGAATCAAACTACTCAACAAGGGGCTAGAGCAGCAAAAGGTCGCCCTGTCCGGAAGTCAAAAACTAGTATGCAATTCTGACCAATGTCACACAGATCTAGCATGGGCTGACGTAAGACCCCAACGTGTTCCAGAACAGCATCATGGTTCCGACCGTCGGGAAGACAACTACTCAAGAACCAAATATTCAGGACGTCACCACAAAGCTGCGCGTGATTGGTGTAACGTTAACCCAGTTGCGGAGCAAGAGCCAATTGCTGCGCTAAATCCGAGGAATCCTCCCCGGTGAGAGTCGAAGGACCGCATGGAAGAAGATAAAGAGAAACGTCGGGAGGAGGACCGACAAAGAATGCCACCTCCTAAGCATGCAAGCTGTCTGTATGATGGGCGAAGGAACGACGGACACCATGCCGAGACAAGCCGGCAGGGGGCTCGTCACAATGAAGACCCTCCCCGGAACCGGAATAATGACGCTCCGGACGGAGGCCGGTGATCAGCCGGAAATAACCCAGCTGCTCCACCTTCCCCACCAAGCAGCCATCACAACGGCTCCCAAGGAGGTCAAGGAGGGCGTCGTGGTGGAGGAGGTCGTGGCAGAAGCCGAAGTCCGGCTCCAAGGCACCGTAGCCATAGCCGTCACTCGAGACGATCTTTATCCCCAAATGACGCAAGACACAGGATCAACTCCAATATAGAGGCGCGGCGCTATGAAAATGATGACATATACGTGGGCCCAAAGTGCTTCGGACCACGCATAAGAGCTACAAGATTCCCGGAATGATTTGCTAACTCAAGACATATTCAAGCCTACGAAGGCATAGATCGGCCAGATACTTGGCTACATGATTTCTTCTAAGCTTGCTGCATCGCCAAAGGCGGAAACAGCCTGGTCCCAACCCGATATATCCCACTTATGTTGCGGAAGACGGCACGATCATGGCTCAATGAACTTCCAGAAAACACCATCCAAAACTGGTATGACATGCAAAGTGCGTTCTTTTTGAATTTCGAAGGCACGTACTAGAGACCCTGTACGGTCAGAGACCTACAGTATTGCACCCAGAAAGCCGGACAAACTTGCCGGGACTATCTCGGATGATGGATCGACACCAAGAACTCCTGTGAAGGAGTAAATGACCAAACTGCGATTGAATCTTTCATTGCAGGTCTCCCAATTGGTTTATTACGTCATCGCTTGAAATGTGACAAAGTCACTGATTTGGGAGAGATGATAGAAACAGCGGGCAAGTATGCAGATACTGACGACGATGCAGAGGGATTACTGAATGCCCTGGTTGTGCCACAGTCAGCAAAACAACCAAAGCAACAAGCTCAGAAGCGCAAGAATACCTTGGAAGAAAAACCCAACGCGGAAACGACAGTAGTCACTGCTACTTTTGGGTCTAGAGGACGAGGAGGACGTGGCGGTGGCCGCGGACGCGGTCGTGGGACGTCAAGAGTTCAAGGTATAGGAGACCAGTAGCCTGGAAAAACCTACTCTTGGGCCGACATTGCCAATAACCCATGTGTGCATCACCTAGACGCTAATGGGGGCTCGTCCCACACAAATGCCGAGTGTCGTTTCAATGACAACATTAAGAGAGATGATATCGCTGGCTACAAGGCTAAGCAGGAGAAGGGAAAGAAGAATCCCGAAAAAGATAAAGAGACCAAGGAAGATTCCGACATGGAGGAAGCTAATGCTTCAAATCCCAAGACGGAAGGGAAGAAAAAATTTCCGACCAAGAAAGACACTTACGTCACCTTCCTCAGATCTCAACCAGCAAAGGTCAAGAAAGCTGTTCTACATGAGCTCAACGCAACAGTTTCGGCTGTCCCTCAATTCTTGGACTAGTCGGAAGTGGCAATCACCTTTGACCGCGCCGATCATCCGCCTAAGTTACACAGGCGAGGAAAATATGCCTTAATCGTCAATCCACTCATTGATGGTCATGGTTTCTCGAAGACTCTCATGGATGGTGGCAGCAGCATTAACATTCTGTATGTCGAAACGCTACGCCGGATGAAGATCTCGGAGACCCAGCTGAACCACAACTCTATGATCTTTCACGGGGTTGTCCCAGGAAGACAAGCAAATTCCCTAGGAGAAATCACTTTGGATGTTACCTTTGGAACTCCAAAGAACTATCGAACAGAGGCATTTTCTTTCGAAGTGGTCCCGTTCAAGAGCGCGTACCACGCTATATTCGGACGTCCGGCTTACTGGGATTTTATGGCTCGTCCGTGTTAATATGATGAAAATTCCAGGTCCCAATGGCATGATCACCATCAGGGGAGACCCGAAGAAAGGGCGAGAGTGCGAGGATGGAAATTCCGCCTTTGCTGAAGCCGTGCTGCACGCCCAGGAGTACCAGGAGATCAAGAAGAGCATAGATCTGTCCGAGATGCCCGCAATGAAGAAGGAGGTGACAAAACCGAATCCGGAGTTCAAGGCATCAGAAGAGACGAAGACGACGCCGTTGAAGGATGATGACCCCTCAAAGGTGACCCAGATAAGCGTAGGCCTAGATAGCGCATAGGAAAGCGCGCTCGTTAAGTTCCTCAAAGCAAATCAAGATATCTTCGCATGTCAGCCATCTGACATGTCTGGAGTACCTAGGGAACTTGCCGAGCACTCTTTAAATGTAAACCCGAACGCTAAACCTGTCAAACCGTCCTTATGACATTTCGGCGATGAAAAGTGTAAGGCAATAACTAAGGAACTAGAACGGATCGAGTTAGCCGGATTCATAGAAGAGGTCATCCACACCGAGTGGTCGGCTAATCCTGTAATGGTCCCTAAACAGGACACCACTGATTTAAGGATGTGTTTTGATTATACTGCCTTGAACAAGGCTTGTCCCAAAGATCCATTCGCTCTGCCTATGATTGATCAAGTTATCGATTCTATGACAGGCTCGGAACTCCTCTGTTTTCTCGACGCATATTCCGGTTATCACCATATCCGGATGAAGGAAACTGACAAAGTCAGAACTTCATTCATAACCCCCTTCGGAACCTTCTGTTTTGTTACGATGCCCTTTAGGCTGAAGAACGCAGGAGCTACGTACCAACGCATAATGCAGCGTTGCCTCCACGATCAAATCGGACGTAATGTACATGCATATGTGGATGATATTGCGGTGATGTACAAAAAGAAGGAAACATTAATTTCTGACTTGGAGGAAACGTTCGCCAATCTACGAAAATACAACATAGTGCTTAATCCGAAGAAATGCTTCTTTGGAATCCCAACCGGAAAATTGTTAGGTTTTATCGTGTCTCAAAGAGGCATTGAGGTAAACCGAGACAAAATCAAGGCTATACTCAATATTTCTAGGCCAACTCGCCTGAAGGACGTACAAAGACTAACCGGTTGCATAGCTGCAGTCAGTCGGTTTGTAAGCCGGCTCGGTGAAAGAGCCACACCAGTATACAAACTCCTGAAAAAGACCAAGGATTTTGTGTGGGCCGACGAAATTGAAGCTGCACTACAAGACCTAAAGGAAGTACTCTCATCTACTCCTATCCTTGCGGCGCCAGAGCCACATGAACCGATGTTGCTTTATCTTGCTGCGACAAACAAAGTCGTCAGTATTGTCATGGTAGTGGAGAGACCGGAGGAAAATCAGGAACACTTGGTGCAGCGTCCGACTTACTTTGTCAGCGAGGTCTTGACAGAATCGAAACAGTGGTATCCGCACTATCAAAAGCTAGATTATGGTGTGTTCTTGGCATCTCGTAAGCTACGACACTATTTTCAGGAACATCCAATTACCGTGGTGAGCACAACTCCCATGAGAGATATAATCAACAACAGTGACGCCACAGGACGCGTCGCCAAATGTGGTATAGAGCTCTCAGCTTTCGATATTGAGTACAAACCTCGGACAGCAATCAAATCCCAAATCCTTGCCGACTTTGTTGCTGATTGCACAGAGACGAAGGATAATACGTCCCTACCTGAGTCGGAATATTGGACCCTATATTTTGACGGGTCTAAGGCTCGCGGGGGCTCGGGGGTTGGCGTGGTGCTCAAATCACCCCAAGGAGATAAACTTTTATACGTGTTGCAGATATTCTTCACAGTGACAAATAATATTGCCGAGTATGAAGCACTGCTGCATGGAATCCGGATTGCTAAGGATATTGGCATCCGACGTTTGATGTGTTACGGAGATTCGGATCTTGTTGCTCAGCAAGTGTCGGATATTTGTAATGCAAATAAACACATGACAACATATAAAGCTGCCGTGGATGATTTATCTAAATCGTTCGAAGGGTTTGAGGTTCAACACATCCCTCGAGCAGAAAATGAGGAAGCAGATGCACTATATCGAATAGGCTCTGCATGGAAAGAAGTCCCGGATGGTGCTTTTTTAGAGCACCTCAAAGTTCCCTCAATAAAGGGAGTGGACGAGGAAACCAAATCCGACTCACCTCTAATTGCAGTTTAGGCTGTAATTCCCAGCTGGACGCAACCCTACCTTGACTATTTGGTAGATGGCAAAGTTTTCGTGCTGAAAGTTTAGCCGGCTCACGAAAGTGAAGAGGCGGAAAGCTAGATAAACGATAAGTACAGACAAAAAAGTACAAGTGCTTATGCAAACATTTCAGGCACACAAAAATTTAAACCAAAAGTGTTGAATAGATTAAAGCTTATCACTAGCAAATGTATCGTGCTAAATATTTACAGACCCATATGTTTTCGGAATAACACACCTGTTTTTTTGTTGATAACTTATGATGAAGGAGGAGAGGTAGGAGCTACCGGCTTGCTGGCGCATCAGCTGCACCCTGATAACGATCCGAGATGTCCAAACCTAATATGGTTTGATCATCATCGAAAACTTTGGTTGCTTCTTCGGGAGGCGGAGGTGGCATGTCCACGCGGGTGAAGAAGGGAGTGTCGTAGCTGATTAAGTTAGCTACATGACACCCATATCTGGCGCAGGAGTCCATGATGGCCTTGATGTCTTGCTCCTGTCCGTCTTCATCCACCTTACAGTACCCTCTGGTCACTTGCCAGATTTCCATGCTTCCATGGTGGCTCATGACCATTGTGAGAGCGTTCTGCGTTGCGGATCTCGCGTAGGACATGTTCCAGTCCCGGGCAAGCTGCAACATCTCCTTTGCCTTGTCCCGCACCTGAAAGTCGGACATGCTATGCATGTCCAGAACCTTGAGAGCTTCGCCAATATCCTCAATGGATTGGCGGAAGTCATGAAGCAAATCACCGACTTGGGTAAGACGGTGGGTGCGAGGCTCGGTAGAGGTGGAGTTCGTCAAGTTCAGAGGACCTATGCATATAATGCAAAGCGGTTAAATAAATCTGACATCAAAAGAGTCGAATAATGTAGACAAGTCAGAAAGATGGAAACATACCAAAGATGACGTCATCAACTTTGGTTTTCTCTTCGCGAAGGCTTTGGAGTTCAGTCCGGAGCGCCTTGGAAAGGTCCTTCTCTCTGAATAGCTCGTCGTTGAGATATGAGATTTTCTTCTCATGGAGTGCAATCTTGCGATCACGCTCCACAGTGGCCATGGAGGAGGATTCGAGAACTTGAGAAATGCTCTTCTCATGATCCGCCTTAAGCTGGTCTAGCTCTCAGCGGAGATCCTTGTTTTCCACCACCAAGGTCTTCAGATTCTCAGCCTCTTCGATCATAGCACAGGACTGCTTTACCAGTGATGTAATTCAAAAAAGAACAACAGTTCAACAAAAATATTCGACTATGAAAAATCAAGACAAGGTTTGAGTCTCGGAAAGTTTACCTTCGGCCTCATCCATGGACACTTTAAGCTCAGCATTTTCAAGTCAGAGAGCTTTGATCTCTCTCCGCTTGTTGCAGATATTCTTCAACAATTCCTGGTTATATGAATTAACTTTCTGTAAGTCAGAATACCTAGAGTCAGAAGTCTACTAAAGACTTGGGCTAATATTGTAGCTAATATCAGCACGAGCCTTGGGGGCTATACTAGTTCATTCTTTGGCATCCTAGTGAAGCATAAACCCGGATTGACTATCCAACTTCATGCTTGGGGGCTAGAGGATATGATATAAAATATAATAAAGGAAAAGCGTGAGTTAGAATTCCGACTTACATGATGTTCATGTGTGAGCTTGCTTAGGCACATGTTCACCTCAGTAGTAACCTTCTTGGCGAGGGTGAGTGGAATAACTGGAGGTGGTGGAAGCACACCAGCTCTTAGTCCCTCGTCGCGAAGGAGAATTTGTTCGAGAAGATCGGAGTACTTCATGTCCTCCGCTTCTTGTGCTTCTTTTTAGGCAGAGAAATTACGGATTTCTAGGCATTGCCGGGCCAGCCGCTGGATTTCCTCTGCAGATTTCCGAGACAAGCCAAATTTGGCACGTCCCGGATTGTTCAGGAGATTTTCGGCGAAGGTCTCTACCGAGGGAACATTACCTGAAGAGGGTTCACCCTTATCAAAACCTGAGTCACCCATGGTGACGTCAGTCTATGACTCAAGGGTCGCTGGCCCTCTGGAGGGAGCCGGATTTTCTACGACAATCGGGGATGGAGTAATCACCGGCACTGCAGAAGGTTGAGGGCAATGAGTCGGAGAAGCCACGGCAGGAGAAGCCAAAGATAGCTTCGTCTGACGCAGGGGCTTCGAGATAGTACCCTTCCCCTTGCCCTTGATGAGCTCTTTAGCTCTGAGAAAGTAATAGAATGAAGAACATTACGTCTCGGAAGAAATTACGATTAAAGTACAAAGGTAGAAGTTGTGTTGACAGTTACCTCTTCACAACTGGCACTTCCTTTGTGCCGATGTCCACTGACGGAGCTTTGCGCTTCTTGGGCACGATGTCCAGTAGTGGGACCAATTCCTCCTCCTAAGATAACTCAGGAGCATACCCCTCGATAGGAGCCAATTCTGACTCGGGGAGGTCGGCAAGCTAAAAGGAAGATAATATCTCAGTATTGCAAAGTAACTTAAAAGGTGAAACACATAAAAAGGGTTTACTGCTAAAGGCTTACCGGCACTACAGGGTCTTCCGCTGTATGCATATCCAGAGATAAATCTGGAATCTTTCTCTCGATTCACTCCTTTATCAGCCATTTGACTTGGCTTATGTAGTCATGTGGCTTTCGGGCCTTGGGGCTGATGCGGAGGGAGTCTTGTTTTGACGTCGTGATGGAATGCATCAGTCGGTCGCCGTGGTGCTGGAGAGGTTGGATCTGGCGTTCCACCCAGCACTGGACCAAGTCGGACCCTCTTAGGACCTTGTGCTTCATCAGATATTCAATCCGCCTCTTGGCGAGAAGCAGATCGTCACTGAGAGCCGGAGCGGCCTCGTACCAAGAAGGTTGAGGCGTGGCGGCTCCATCGATGAAAGCCGGCAAAGCACTAGTTTTGCCGGGAGCCGGAATGTCCTTGTGGTAGAAAAAGGTGGCCAGGCATTGTTTGACCGACTCACTAGCTAGAATCCGAGGATAGACGCGCTCACGCCTAACAGAAAGACTAATAGTACCGGTAATGTAGGGATTACCTACGGTGATGGAGTTTCTCCGGACATGGAAAAAGTACCGGAAGAGAGTGAGACTCAGCCTAATGCCGAGATACCCCTCACACAAAGGCGCATAGGCGCTCATCTCTAAGATAGAGTTTGGGGGAGATGGTGAAGTTGAACACTATAATGGTCTATCACCTCAGAAAAGAAATCTGAGGGAGGAAAGGAGAAACCTCTGTCGAGGTGGGTGCCAAAGTGCACCTGCTCGCCATTGCGAGGGTTGGGGACGGCCTCGCCGAAGCTGCTCCGCCAATCGCCAACGCAGAGGAGCCCTTCTTCTTCGACGCCATGGAGATTCTCGTCATCGAGGATGCACGGGATCCAGACCCCGCGATTGCTTTCCTTTTCCACTGCCACTGCCATCGCCGTCGTCGTTGCTGCGCCAGAAGATGAATTGGAAGCCATTTTCTGGGTGCGCCGGTGACCTTGGTTGGGTGGCGCCGGGAATTTCTGGGGGCAAAGGAGCTTTGTGCGCGTGGGAGATGTGGAGGAGAAGGAAACGACATGAGAATAGGTGAAGAAGATGAGATGAGGGAATCCTCACCCCTTATAACCACCGAACCATGCCAAGATTCGTGCAAATGGCACAGTACACACGCCACGCGTCGTGGAAAGAACTAGGAATCCCCCACGCGATGATTACGTAGCCTTGATCTCCGCGCGTGCATTGAAACGTCGCCTTGCTTCCATGAACGGTGGACCCACCAATGGTCGTGCTAACATGAGATGTCTGGCAGTGATGTGACTTGACCATGACCAGTGTCAGATGACGCCAGAGACCAAGATCCGGCTTAGTTTGAATATCAAGCTAGAAATCCGAATAACGTATTGATAGGTGCGACTTATTTTTGAGACCCGTATCGTATCTTTTGTTTTGAAGTTTCAGGAACCCTTCAAGATTCTGCAAGCCGAAGATCAAGCTAGACTATGATGAATCTGACTTTGGATCTTGGAGACTTCCGGGGGCTGCTGTTGGGGATATACTTTCCGGGTATCCTCACAGTTCCTCACTGACCTGGGTGGCCCACTTCGGGTTAGAGCTTTGCTTCACGGGCGACCCAGTCAGGGAGAAGAGACGGAGTCCAGTCTGGCTACGGGAAGGCCCAGAAGACTTACTGACATAGGCCCATAGTGTTACTTATAGTTTAAGATATACTCCGACTCTTAGTCGTACCGGATAGATCTCTCCTGTAAACCCTAGGCCAGATATCTATATAAGCCGTCCTAGGGAGTGCCTTTAGGGCACCCATCACAATCACAATCTCAACTCGCACAGGCGAACCCTTGTAACCCATATTCCGGCTCTGCCGTATTACTGGATTGCTAGCAGGAATAGGATCTGTCCAAAGCCAGCGGATTTGAACCTGGGTAAACTTGTGTGCTCACCGTCCCGGAACACCGTACGTCTCACACCCCTCTCTTCCGCACGCCTCGAGGACCCCCTCATGGCGTACTTGTCATCAATCCGACGACACACCATTTTACCATGGTAAATAAGAAGATTGTTGAGATGCTCGTTGTCTGCTTGCCTTGTCATTTTGATATGGGCATTCTTCCGTATCATTGGGCAAGGGGTACCTCGTTGGCGGTTCTCTATGATACACATGTACTTACTATGACAAGAACTTACCGGTAACTAAACTTGAGTAGCATGAGGAGAGGCCCTCGTATTCAATGGACATGACATTTCCAACTTATACTTTGTCAAGCATATACTCCATAGTTTGTTCACTTCAACCTTAATCACTTAAAGATTCTTATGATAGGGGCAATGAGAGCTAAAAGCTAATAAGTACCATAATTTTTGGAAGCTCTTTATGAAACTTGAATCCCTGCATCCTTCTATCAATGCCTTTTTTTACTTTTATGTTGAGTCTCCACCTTCTATCTTTATGCACCTACTTTGAGAGCATAGTGGCCATTCTTAGTTTTATGTGCATTGTCCCAAGACTTGTTGATTGATGCATAATTTTGATATTGCTTGTTCTTAAACTATTTGTATCTAGTCATTCTTATGAACTTTGAAGGTGTCCTATGCATCTATGTTTGCTACTCTATGAGGGACAAGCTGAATGCCACTATGCTATGTTTTCTTTATGTGAAACAAACAAACGTCTTGCAAAGCATTGTTATTCATGAATATTTTGTTTGTGCCTTTTCATGTTACAACATAGTTACTATGTCTTATGTTTAGAACTTTATCTTTCATGCTATATTGAAGTACTATGATCCCAGCTATCAATGTTTTATAAATACTTTGATCAAGTTTATGATGGTGCATGTCACCTAAAAAATTATTCTTTCCTTTTATCACTTACCTACTCGAGGAGGAGCAGGAGTTAAGCTTGGGGATGTTGATACGTTGCTAACGTATCCATTATTTTATGTTCCATGCTTGGTTTTTATCTAGTTTCTTATGTTTTGTCCACACTTTGGAGTACTTTTTATACACTTTCTTGGACTAACCTATTAACAAGATATCACAGTGCGAGTTGCCTATTTTCTGCTGTTTTTGGTTCCAGGAAAGTCAGAAAATGAATATTCTTGAAATTGGATGGGACAAAAGCCAAAGTCAGTTTTTCACCGAGGGGGGCACGGAGCCAGAATACGAGACGCAGAGGGGCCAGAGGGTCGCCACACCACATGGCCGTGTGGCTAGGCCTAGCCCACGCCAGGGGGTGGTGTGGCCACCTAGGGCACCCCCTCGGCCTCCCCTTTCGCCTATATATCGCCTCCGATACAGAAACCCCTAAGTACCCGATCAAAATGTCATGAAAGAGTCTATAGCTACCTTCATCTCCATACCTAGACCAGGAGGGATCTGAAGCTCTTCCCGACACCCTGTCGGAGGGGAGAATTCACCCTGAAGGCCTTCTTCATTGTCGTGGAAATGGCCACGGCAGTCGCTGCTACTGGCAGCGATTGATTGTAACATGAGGAAGAGTTGGCGGCCATCTGCGGTGCGAGATGGGGGCGGATGCACATGGTTTACCTAGGTTTGCCCCCGGAGGGTAAATACCTACTTCTGCTAGATTGGATTAATGGAGAGCGAGTTACAAGGGTGGCGAGCTCGTCGTCTAAGCAGCGAGTTTCTTGAGGGGGTGTATGATGGAATGTAAGTCCTTAGGATACCCTAGGGAGGTTTATATAGGAGTCACCTCGCTAGGGTTTACAAGTTACAACCGAGCCAGATATGGACTCAGAGGCTTTTGACCTAATCCGACTGGGCTTCAAATACGCTTCTAGGCCTTCAGTTTCCAATCGCCGGGCTTCTCCTTCAGTCGCACTCCAGTCGCCATCCTTCAGGCCCACTCACAGGCCCTTCGGCCCAATCGGAACGTGCTGCTGGGCATACCCCCTTTGGTATATCCCCATCAGTAGTCCCCGAGGCCATTGTTGATTCAGGTGCAGGTGTCCCTTTGGCGGTCGAAGTAGGCGAGCCCAATTTGGATGCCCAGTCGAGTTGGCAATGGACTCCATTAGAACCAAGGAAATTTTCCCCAGGATTCCACTCGCCACCCCGGCGGATGTCATTGCTGCCAAGTCGCTGCTTCGGCGAATGAAGAAGACTAGCGGGTAGTAGGTGGATTGGAGGAGTTGGACCATCAATTCTGGTCAAACTATCCGTTGGAAATTCCAACGGTAACTTCGGCGTAATTACCGTAAGTAATGGCTACCCCAATTTGGCGGGTAGCATTCCCATATCAGGGTAGCGATGAATTAGTTCTGCAAATCCTTCCCCGCATTCTTCATTCTCCCATATTCATTCTTCCTGTCTTCAATCTTCCTGCCTTCAATCTTCCGATTCGACCTTTCCGCACCGTGCGATTCCACGTCCTTCCTAATGGCGCCTCCCAAAGGCTCATGGGGAAAATCCAAGTGCACCACAGCCCAACTCAAGTCCTTCAAGGACACCGAAGTCCTCCGCAAGGTGAACTGGCGGGTTCCCCCCTCCTTCGAGACCGAGCCGAAGCCGCGAGCTGGCGAATTCATCTGTTTCCCTAGCCATCTAGAAAGGGCTTTGGGGTTCCCCACCTCGCTCTTCTTCTGGCGCTTCTGCGCGTATTACGCGATCAAGCCGTCGGATCTCGGCCCGCACAGCATTGAGCAGCTGGCGATCTTCGTCGCCTTCTGCGAGTGCTACCTTGGCTGCAGACCATATTTTCCACTGTGGTTGGAGCTCTTCCATGGCCGCATCGGGCGCGAGGCATCCGGCGGCTTGATATTGGCTGCAGGCGGCGTCATGTTCCAATTGAAGCCAAAGGCTAATTTCATCAAGATCCTCTTGCCAAAGAAAGCCGCCAGCGAGTGGAAGAAGAGTTGGTTCTACGTGAAAGAATCCACTCCCCCCGACGAGGTGGCACTTCCCGAGACCAGAGGATGGCTGTCGTGGAGATGATGGACCAGATCCAGAGGCTGAAGGACCAGGGGTTGACTTTGATCAACCTTTACAACTGCTGGCTCGGGCGGCGCCTGGTTCCGCTAGCGGCTCGGCCGCATTGGATGTACGAGTATAGCGGGAAGCACGACCCCTCCCGAACCAGCAAAGAATCGTGGGAGGCCGAGGACTACAAGGCCACCCTGACTAAGATCACTGACGCGGAGTTCACCACCGTGTCGGTCGGGCTCGCCCCGTACACTCCCGTGAAGAATGAAGCCCCCATAGTAAGTTTTCTCCCCAGTCACCATTTCCGCACCTCAATTCGCAGTTGCTGCATTTGGTACTTACTCATGGTGGTTCTCAGCGGTTTCAGGTGTTGGAGGGCTGGCTTCCTCCGCTCGACGAAGAGGTTCCCCAGGATCTTGAGGAGGCCTCCGAGGGAGACTCTTCCGACAACAACGGGGAGGAGGAGGAGGTCCCTCCCCCAGCGCCTGTGGCTTGCAAGACTCGCATGCAAAAATAGCGCGAGTTCGAGGCAAGTCGCAGCCACGATGAACACGAAGGAGGCGACGAGGTCGCGCAGGAGCACACATCCCGGCGTACGGCCACACCGTCGAAGCCCGCGCGTAAGCCCAAGTCACCAGCGAAGAAGCCAATGTTGCCATCCAACTCGGCGATGGTGTCCGAGTCAGATAACGACTCTGACGATGAAGACTCCCCCGAAATCTCACGCAAAGCTCAGGAGGGTGCGATCCCGATGAAGAGGTTGGAGGGTGATACATTGCAAATGTATCTATAATTTTTGATGTTCCATGCTTAGTTTTATCTACTTTCTTATGTTTTGTTCCAACTTTAGAGTACTTTTCATACACTTTCTTGTATTAACGCATTAACAAGATGCCACAGTGCCAGTTGCATGTTTTCTGCTGTTTTTGGTTCCAGAAAGTCAGAAAATGAATATTCTCGGAATTGGACGGGACAAAAGCCAAAGTTGATATTTTACAGGAAGACTCACGGAGCCAGAAGACGAGACAGAGAGGGGCCACAGGGCGGCCACACCATGTGGTGACGCGGGCTAGCCTTGGCCACGCCACCAGGTGGTGTGGGCCCCCTGGACGCCCACCGACCTTGCCTCTTTGCCTATAAGAAGCCTCCCGATGCATAAACCCTAGGTCGTCCATTAGAAATCCATGAAAAGTTCCGCAGCGCCGCCGCCACCGAAGGGGAGATTCGGGGGACAGAGGTTCTACCGGTAGTTATGTGTTCATCTCTCTCTCTATGCATGATCATATTGTGATCATGAGCTTGTAATCTATAGATCTACCTTGCTACTCAAGTGCTTTAATGAATCTCTTCTCTCCCCATGTGTGTGAAAGTGACAGCGTGCTCACCATGGTGGCACTTAGGCTAGAGATTACAAATACTTGTTATGAGTTATATTTGGAGTTGGATGTCTTTATGAAATTGTGGTGTTTTTTGGACTCATCTAGTGCTCAAGGTGATAGTGTGGGGTTTTCTAGATGGGAAAGACTTACTTTGAGGTGTGTTGTTATAGCCCTACCATCGATTAGAGTGTTCAACCGGAGAGTAGTTAAGAGTAGTATCATAAAGAGAAGATATATTTATCTGAGAGTGTTCACTAGTGAAGGTATGATCTCTAGGCCTTGTTTCTTAGCATTGAAACACCGTTTTCAACTAGATCTGTTACATGTTTGCTTGCTTCCGTCTTTATTTCAGTTTGCCTTTAGTCTTTTCCATTCCATCAAGTTATTTTCTATCACCATTACGACTTATAATTATCCATAACACTTGTATTTCACTATCTCTTCGCTGAACTAGTGCACCTATACACCTGACAAGTGTATTGGGTGTGTTGGGGACACAAGAGACTTCTTGTATCTTGATTGCAGGGTTGCTTGAGAGGGGATACCTTTGACCACTTCCTCCCTAAGTTCGATAAACCTTGGGTGATCCACTTAAGGGAAAACTTGCTGCTGTTCTACAAACCTCTGCACTTGGAGGCCCAACAACTGTCTACAAGAATAGAAGTGCGTGGACATCAAGAAATTTTCTGGCGCCGTTGCCGGGGAGGAAAGGTAAAAGGTATTCACACCGGAGGATTAAAGAAGAAGAACCTCCCACAGCAAACGTCTATTTTCTGGTGTGAGTGCTCGAAGTTATTTCCTTTAGATTCTGCAATTTTGTCTTTTTGTTTCATGTTTTCACTAGTTAGGCTTAATGGAAAACAACAACAAAATTAGAGAGCTTTATAGTATTTATCTTGAGTTAGGACATGAAGTGTTTGAAGAGAAAATTAAAAAACCTATGGAACTTTATTTGCGTGCTAATAGCAATGTTATTAGTATAAATTCTTTGCACACCATTATTACTAATGCTATGGCAAAGTCTAAGCTTGGGGAAGCTAGTTTTTATGAAAATGATCTTTTTAGTTCCCCGACTTTTAAGATAGCTATTCTATTGCTTATGATGATACAAAACCTCCAATATATGATGATTACAATGATGAATATGATATTTTCAGTCCACATACTATTGAGGAGGAAATTAATTATGACTACAATATGCCTCCTATATTTGATGATTATGGTGATGAGAATAATAATGATAGCTATTTTGTTGAATTTGCTCCTACTACAATTAATAAGAATGACTATGCTTATGTGGAGAGTAATAATTATTATATGCATGTGGCTCATGATAAGAATGTTTTGTGTGATAGTTATATCGTTAAATTTATTCATGATGCTACTGAAAGTTATTATGAGAGAGGGAAGCATGGTTTTATGCATCTCAGTAATATTAAGTTTCCCCTCTTTATGTTGAAAGTCTGGAAGTTGCACTCGTTTTGCTTTACTATGCTTGTTGCTTTGTGCTTTCATGGCTCCTTTCTTTACAAGATTCCTATGCATAGGAAGTGGGTTAGACTTAAATGTGCTTTCAATTTTCTTTTTGATGCTCTCTTTTACTTCAATTCATATTTCTTATGTGAGCATCTTCTCAAACTATCATGCCTAACTTAAAGGCGTTAAAGAAAAGTACTTATTGGAAGATAACCCAAAAGTTTTAGATGAGCCTTGGAAGTTATTACCTCTATAATAACCGTTCCTTATCCTTTTTATTTGCTTTTTATGCCAAGAGTAACCTATAATGAGAGAGAAGTAATGATTGGGAAAGTTGCTATTCCGAAACAGATTTCTGTGCTTCACCGTCAAAATTCATGTAAAATATCTGAACGTCTTTTTGAGGCGTGAATTTTTGTCCTTATGCCCTAGGTTGTTATCTAACTTTCGTTAGCTCAACACTTTTTTATTTGAGCAACAGAAGGTCTTCGAAAAGTTCGTCTTTACCTGCTGGTCTGTTTTGACAGATTTCTGCCATTTTCTACATTTGCTTCTTGTTGGTTCCTTTTTTAGTTCTTTTGGGGAATTGAGATGTTTGAGGGAAGTTCTTCAGCAGCTAGTGTTCTAGTGGAAGTTTATTTGGTGGTAGAACTGAACCTTAAGACTTATTTATCTTGAGTGCACTAATGTTGCTAATAAAGATTGTGTGAAGTTTTGTATGAAGGAAAAAATTCAGGTGTATGGAAGGAATGAGTAATGAGATGAAGGATGGACTAAAGCTCAAGCTTGGGGATGCCACGCGTGTCACCCCAAGAAATATCCAAGAAGTACAAGCGTCAAAGCTTGGGGATGCCCAAGGCATCCCCTTCTTCATCAATAAAAATCTCAGGTTTCTTCCAAACGCTTTATTTTTATTGTTTCATGCACAGTTGTGTTGTTCTTGGAGCGCCTTCTTTTTCGTTTTCGTTTTGGTTTTTCGTTTTCTTGGTTTGCTTAGTTTTTTAAATAAATTGGTTGGACCCCCTGTTTCATACATTGGTTTGCAAATAGTTTGGTTTGGTTTGGAAAAGAGTAGGAAAGTTCATGCTTTTGTGGTAAAAAGAGCTTGTTTTTGACTGTTGCCTATGCTTTGTCATGCCATGCTTGATATTGTTTTGGCTTTATGCTTAGTATTCTTCGATGTAGCATGACTTGTTATAAACAATTGACATTGCTTAATGTGCCTTGGATGAATCATGCGTTGTTTTAGCATATTAAAGCATAGTATAGTGGTATTCTCCTTTGATGCTTTATTTGGGTTGACTTGGCGCATGCTCACACCATGTTATGACTATCTC
The DNA here is from genome assembly GCA_910589775.1 of Avena eriantha. Classification (NCBI taxonomy): domain Eukaryota; kingdom Viridiplantae; phylum Streptophyta; class Magnoliopsida; order Poales; family Poaceae; genus Avena; species Avena eriantha. The sequence goes on along the minus strand of OU342740.1, from coordinate 512,248,830 downwards.
AAGTCACCATAGCCTTTATGATCCTTTAGTTTTCAACTTGTAGTATCACTTTATGCTTTGATCAATGATGTTTTGTCGCTCTCCATGATTATGGCCATTATTGCTCTCTTAGTTTGTCGCTCCTAGTCTTTTGCTAGCCTCCACCACCAAGTATGAGTTCCACTCATGCATCCAACTCCCTAAACCAAGTTATTCCAAAGAGTCCACCATACCTACCTACTAGCTTATGCTATTCCAAGTATATTCATGCTTTTGTTTACCTTCCAAATTAAACTTCTTATGAGAAAACTAGTGATTAAAGTTCTCACGAACTTGATGGCACACTTTACTTTTCTTGCCCTTAATAAACTTGAACCATTGTGTCTTCTATGTTGTATATGCTTGCACTTATTTGTCGGGAATTAGCAGAACCATGCTTTCATGGGGAACGCTTTCAACATTGCACTTGGTACTTGTACCTAGTTGATATCATGCTCTTTTGTATATGGATGTCGTCACTGTGAAATGAAAGGGGAGCTTGTAAGTCCATGGAGTTATGTATATGTGTTAGAGAAACACCTGGGCCGCTGGTCTAATCCATGCTGACATGGTGGAAACCTGCAGCGTAACCATAATGAGCTGTCTATGAAGCATTCTTCTTATAAAAAAAGAGTCCTATATTGGGAAAAAGAGAGAAAAGAGAAAAAAAGATACTATGAAAAGAGGAAAGAGAGAAAAAAGCACCATATTCCCATGGTAAATAAGAAGAATGCTGAGATGCTCGTTGTCTGCTTGCCTAGTCATTTTGATATGGGGATTCTTCCGTATCATCGGGCAAGGGGTACCCCGTTGGCGGTTCTCTATGATACACATATACTTACAATGACAAGAACTTACTGGTGACTAAACTTGAGTAGCATGAGGAGCGGCCCTCGTATACAAGGGACATGAGATTTCTGACTTATACTTCATCAAGCATGTGCACCAGAGTTTGTTCACTTTAACCTTAATCACTTCAAGATGCTTATGATAGGGCAATGAGAGCTGAAAGCTATAAGTACCATAATTTTTGGAAGATCTTTATGAGACTTGAATCCCTACTTCCTTTTACAAAGGCCTTTCTTCCACCATTATATTGAGTCTCCACTTTCTACCTTTATGCACCTACTTTGAGAGCATAGTGGCCATTCTTAGTTCTATGTGCATTGTCCCAAGACTAGTTGATTGATGCATAATTTTGATATTGCTTGTTCTTAAACTATTTGCATCTAGTCATTCTTATGAACTTTGAAGGTGTCCTATGCATCTATGTTTGCTACTCTATGAGGGACAAGCTGAATGCCACTATGCTATGTTTTCTTTATGTGAAACAAATAAACCTCTTGCAAAGCATTGTTATTCATGAATCTTTTGTTTGTGCCTTTTCATGTTGCATCATAGTTTGTTTGTCTTATTGCTAGAACTTTGTCTTTCATGCTATGATTGAAGTACTATGATCCTAGCTTTGAATGTTTTACAAATACTTTGATCAAGTCTTTGATGGTGCATGTCACCTCAAAAATTATTCTTTCTTTTTATCACTTACCTACTCGAGGACGAGCAGGAGTTAAGCTTGGGGATGTTGATACATTGCAAATGTATCTATAATTTTTTATGTTCCATGCTTGGTTTTATCTACTTTCTTATGTTTTGTTCCAACTTTGGAGTACTTTTCATACACTTTCTTGGACTAACCTATTAACAAGATGACATAGTGCCAGTTGCCTGTGTTCTGCTGTTTTTGGTTCCAGAAAGTCAGAAAATGAATATTCTCGGAATTGGACGGGACAAAAGCCAAAGTTGATATTTTACCGGAAGACTCACGGAGCCAGAAGACGAGATGGAGAGGGGCCACAGGGCGGCCACACCATGTGGTGGCGTGGGCTAGCCCTGGCCGCGCCACCAGGTGGTGTGGGCCCCCTGGCCGCCCACCGACCTTGCATCTTCGCCTATAAGATGCCTCCCGATGCATAAACCCTAGGTCGTCAATCAGAAATCCACGAAAAGTTCCACAGCACCGCCGCCACCGAAGGGGAGATTCGGGGATAGAAAGTCTCTGTTCCGGCACCCTGCCGGGACGGGGAAGTGCCCCCGGAGCCATCTCCATCGAAATCCACCGCCATCTCCATCACCATTGTTGATTCCCATGATGAGGAGGGAGTAGTTCTCTCTCGGGGTTAAAGGTTCTACCGGTAACTATGTGTTCATCTCTCTCTATGCATGATCATATTGTGATCATGAGCTTGTAATCTATAGATCTACCTTGCTACTCAAGTGCTTTAATGAATCTCTGCTCTCCCCATGTGTGTGAAGGTGATAGCGTGCTCACCATGGTGGCACTTAGGCTAGAGATTACAAATACTTGTTATGAGTTATATTTGGAGTTGGATGTCTTTATGAAATTGTGGTGTTTTTTGGACTCATCTAGTGCTCAAGGTGATACTGTGGGGTTTTCTAGATGGGAAAGACTTACTTTGAGGTGTGCTGTTATAGCCCAACATCGATTAGAGTGTTCAACCGGAGAGTAGTTAAGAGTAGTATCATAAAGAGAAGATATATTTATCTGAGAGTGTTCACTAGTGAAGGTATGATCTCTAGGCCTTGTTTCTTAGCATTGAAACACCGTTTTCAACTAGATCTGTTACATGTTTGCTTGCTTCCGTCTTTATTTCAGTTTGCCTTTAGTCTTTTCCATTCCATCAAGTTATTTTCTATCACCATTACCACTTATAATTATCCATAACACTTGTATTTCACTATCTCTTCACTGAACTAGTGCACCTATACACCTGACAAGTGTATTGGGTGTGTTGGGGACACAAGAGACTTCTTGTATCTTGATTGCAGGGTTGCTTGAGAGGGGATACCTTTTACCACTTCCTCCTTGAGTTCGATAAACCTTGGGTGATCCACTTAAGGGAAAACTTGCTGCTGTTCTACAAACCTCTGCACTTATAGGCCCAACAACTGTCTACAAGAATTGAAGTGCATAGACACCAGAGGGCGAGGATACCGAGGCGGTAGTAGAGGTTCCCCTGGCGGTGATCGCGCCAACGGTTTCGGGGGTCCCAAGTCAGGAAGCGGTTGAGGCGGCGACATCTAAGTCGCCGCAGCCATCGAGAGCGGCCGCGTCTTCGGAGGCGGAAATTCCGGCGACCGCGGCTTCGTCGTCGAGGAAGCCTGCGGTGTCGTGGGCTTCAGACGCCTTTGAGAAGGGGCTCACTCGCAAGCTAGGTCCAGAATTGGATAAGCTTGCCCACATCAGCACCAGGCTGCGTGTTCTCCTGGTTGCTAAGTAAGTATTGGTTCTTCATCCCGACTCGCCTCTTGTTTTTGTATAGTCGTTATATTGATTGCGGAAATTTGGGCAGATCTGGGGCCAAGAAGATTGGCCGTCCTTGGTGGCAAAGATTCCGCCGGCCGCCACCACGGGAGAGGGCGACCTCCCCAAGAAGAGAGAACCCACCGGGGATGTGGCGACCGCGGAAGGCGCGAAGAAACAGAAGGGGGTGCCGACGACGCCATAGCTATGGACGGCACCGCGGAGCCCGATTTTGCGGCAGTTGCCGAAGAAGTGGTGGCGGCACGATCGGAGCCACTCTTGGTTGCGACCGCGTCGCAGGCACCGGCCCTGACAACCAGTGCTCCCGCTAGAGCGTCGGCGACGTTCCCGCGCTTCATGGCTAGGGGGTTTCTAGGCGTGGCGGACACCTAGTCTCCACAGAGTCCGGAGATCGTCGACGCGGACATTGGGTCCCGTCTTGGGCGCACTTCCTTCACGATCCCGTCGACTGACGCCTGAGAACTCCACAGGATGCTTGGCGCCGCTATTCAGGTATGTCCAGTCCCCGAGTTCTTAGTCACTGAATTTCAGCGGCTAGGAACTGAACTTCTTTCTACTCTCCAGTCCCCGAGTTGTTAGTCGCTGAATTTCAGCGGCTAGGAACTGAACTTCTTTCTACTCTCCAGTCCCCGAGTTCTTAGTCGCTGAATTTCAGCGGCTAGGAACTGGATGTTGATTTTGGTAAGTGCTGAGTTGTGTTGTTTGTTTGCAGGGTTTGCAAAGGGAATCGACCGATTGGCAGGCCGCAAGGGAGCACTTGGAGCGGGATCTGCGTGAAGCGCAGGAGATGAACCAGCGGCTTCAAGAAAATATTGGTAAGTATTTGCCTTTCTTTCCTTTTCTCTTTCAAGTGTGAACTATTGGTGTATGGCACGCTGATGGTTTCTCTTTCAGATGGTCTCCCAGCTGCGATTTCCAAGGCCCACGAAGGGTATATTCCAGTCACCGAGCTGGACACGGCGAATGAGCGAATTGCCTCGCTGATCCAAGACTTGGAGGAGGCGAGAGCGACCTCAGTTTCTTCTGAGGACCGAGCGAAGGCTGCTATCACTGCGGCTGAGGGGGAACGCAAGGCCGCAGATTCGATCATCGTGGGGCTGCACAATGATCATGCCGCCTTGGAGAAGCATGTCATAGAGAACTGCCGCAAACTCCTTGGTGAGTCTCCGTCTTTGCCTGACTTGTTTGGTGAGTCCCTGATTGGGGAAGTCCGTAGTTTCACTGACGTCTGATTTTGCAGCTGTGATAGGCCAAAGCGACCCGGTGGTTCAGACCTTCAACGCTACGCAGTGCGTGACTGCCATGGTGAACGCGGCCACGGCTTCGGTGTTATGTGTCCAAGCGGTTCTTCAAGGCATGTCCCCCACCGAGGTTATTCCTGGGGGCTTACGGAGGTGTGGCGCTATCTGGAGGAGGCACCTATTGTCGTGGAGTGGATGGCGCGCTCGGCGTTCAGGCGCGGGGCCACCAAGGCATTGAGCTTGGGTCTCGCCCACTTGCCCGACGACTTCGACCTTGATGACGTGACGAGTGGCTACCCATCAATGACCGGCATGGTGGAGATATCAGAGGTACTGAAGCTGACTGCGAAGGCCGCCCCTTATGCCGATCGGGTCTTGGCGATGGGAGATCTTCTGCCATACCAGGAGACGGTGTTGGCGCCTGGCGACCCCGAGCCGGAGCATCGCGACATGAAGTCGGAGCAGCCCTTCCGGTCGGCATTGTCGAAGTCGCTGACGACCTACTCGACGAACCCGTGTCAGCCTTTCGTTCGTGTCAAGGGGGGCGGTGGTGCTTCTTCGTCAGGACCTATGGAATAGACAATGTAGTTGGGCAGTTTGTAATGTATGCCAAGTGGTGACTGTTGTAATATAATCAACATTTTGTAATATATGCCACGGGGAGTCAGTCGACTCGTATTGCGACCAGGATTGTGTGGTGCATTTAATTTTGATTGAGCGAGTCCCCGAGCGCATCCGCCCTTAATGGGGTATAACTCGATTGTATACTTTTGTGTTTTATTTTGGTTGTGCATTGTTTTATCTCTCGCGTCTTCTAAGGGGCGAGTCCCCGAGCGCGAGTGGGATTGTTTTGTAGGTGAGTCCCCGAGCGTGGTGCTTAACCATATTGGTCGCGTTCGTGTTGCAGGTTGTGAATGCGTTGTTTGTAACGTGTCTCTTCCCCTGGCTCAGAGAGCCAGTCGCTGGGCGGGTCCAAGGCAGCTCTCTTATTGGTGTGTTCCCGAGCCGTGTGGGGGTTTCCGTTTTGCGGAGTTCCCGTGCGTGGTACTTAACCGTTTGAGCCGCTTTGCGCGAGGATGGGAGGGACAGATCGCTGTGAGAAGCGTGTACCGGTTGTCTTGGCCCGGCAGGCTAGTCGAGCTAGACGACTCCAATGGGGGCTCCGGGTTGGCGTTTTCGTGGACGTCCCAAGGCCCGAGTATTTCCGGTGCCCTTGTGCCGCACTACTTAGCCGTGCCGGTCGCTCGACCAAAGGTTGACTTCCGTGAGTAGCATATTGTTGATTTGTACGAGTGCGAGTGGCACAAGAATATGGCGAGTAGACACAATTTGTGTGATTCGAATGAATTTCATTATATGTGTCAGCTGAGTACAATTCGAGGTTCTATGTATAGAACTTTCTGAGAAGGTTTACATTCCATGGCCTTCCGACCTCGAGCTGGCCGTCGCCCCGTATGTCCATGAGGTAGTAGGCGTCGTTGCCGAGGACTCGCCCTATGGCGAATGGCCCCTCCCATGGGGGGAGAGTTTGTGCATGCCTTTCTTGTCTTGGGCCAATCGTAGGACCAGGTCGCCTTCCTGGAAGGTGCGAGTCCGGACTCGTCGGCTGTGGTAGCGGTGGAGTCCTTGCTAGTAGATGGTGGTGCGGGAGCGAGCCAGGTCATGTGCCTCGTCGAGTTGATCGATGCTGTCTTGGCGGGCGACCTCATTGGTTGCCTCGACGTAGTTAGCCACTCGAGGTGAATCGTGTTCCATGTCAGTTGGCATTACGGCCTCGGTGCCGTACACCATGAAGAAGGGTGTGAACCCGGTGGAGCAATTGATGGACGTGCGGATCCCCCATATTACGGAGGGGAGCTTGTCGACCCAGCATCCTGGGGTGCGCTCGAGGGGCACCTGGAGTCGCGGCTTGAGCCCGTGGAGGACGCTCTGGTTGGCGCGTTCTACTTGGCCGTTCGACTCCGGGTGGGTGAATGAAGCGAGGTCGAGTCGTATGCCATGTTCTTCACAGAATTCCGCCATGGCCCCCTTGGCGAAGTTGGTGCCATTGTCTGTTATGATGCTGTGTGGGTAGCCATATCAATAAATGAGCTCGCGTAAGAACTTAGTGGCCGTATTACCGTCGCACTTTTTTATTGGCTTACCCTCGACCCATTTGGTGAACTTGTCGACCGCGACCAAGAGATGGGTGAAGCCAGATGGGGCCTTCTTGAACGGGCCTACCATGTCCATGCCCCATACGGTGAATGGCCATGTAATGGGGATGGTATTGAGTGCCGAACCAGGGAGGTGCGTCTGGTGGGCGTACTTCTGGCACCCGACGCATCGCTGGACGATATTGGTGGCGTCGGCGTGTGCGGTATGCCAGTAGAAACCGTGCCACATGGCCTTGGCGACTAGCGATTTGGCGTCGGCGTGATGGCCGCAGTCGCCGGCGTGAATGTCCTGGAGGATCTTGCGGCCTTCTTCTGGCTGTACGCAGCGCTGGAACACGCCAGTCACGCTGCGTCTGTGGAGCTTGTTGTTGATGATGACGAAGGATTTGCAGCGGTGCACGATCATTCGCGCCTCCGTCTCGTTTGGTAAGATCTTGTGCTCCAGGAAGGCGACGTATGGTGCTGTCGAGTCGCTAGGCTCCACAACCATGGCGACTAAGGCCGGCTCTGGTTGCAGTGGTATCCCGATGCCGATCTCCTTTGGTGGGCTAACCGACGGTTTGTGGATGATGTCGAGGAAGACGGCTGCTGGTGGCGCTTGTCGGGTCGATCCGATGCGGGAAAGGGCGCCTGCCTCCTCATTTTTGCGTCTGTCGATCCACTCGATGGAATAGCCGTCGAAGTGTCCTCCCAACTGGTCTGCCGCTTGGCGGTACGCGATCATTGTTGGAGAGACGTCGTCACATGTCCCGGAGACCTGGCTGGCGACTAGGTTGGAGTCGCCATAGCATCGTAAGTGATTGACGTTCATCTCCTTAGCGGCTCTCATGCCGTGAAGGAGGGCCTCGTATTCTGCCATGTTGTTGGTGCAGGGCTTGAAGTTGAGGTGGTGCACGTAGCGGAGCTTGTCTCTTTTGGGAGAGGTTAGTATGACCCCAGCCCCTGCGCCGTCGGCATTCTTGGAGCCGTCAAAGTGGAGCGACCAGTAATGGAGGTACGGGAGCTTCTCCAGCTGCTGTGCTTCTTCCCAATCTGCGAGGAAATCAGCTAGGGCTTGTGACTTGATCGCTTTGGGGGGCTCGTATTTGATGTTGTGGACGCCGATTTCGACGGCCCACTTGGTGACTCGCCCGGTCGCCTCGCGATTGCGTATTATGTCCTGCAGAGGTGCGGAGGAGACCACCGTGATCAGGTGCTCCTGGAAATAGTGCGGGAGTCGCCGCTGAGCCCGAAATACCGCGTACACCAGTTTCTGGTACTGTGGGTAGCGCTGTCGTGAATCCGTCAAAACTTCGCTGATGTAGTTGACAGGGTGCTGTGTGAGGCGCTCCTTACCCTCCTCTAGTCGTTCGATGACCATCACGGCGCTAACGACTTGAGTGGAGGCCGCGATGTAGACGAGCATTGGCTCCTTGTCGAGTGGAGCGGCGAGGAGTGGAGCCGCGAGTAGCACTTCTTTGAGCGCTTTGAGTGCTTCGTCGGCCTCCGCGTCCCATTGGAACGTGGGGTTCTTGCGCATCAGGCGGTAGAGGGGCATTGCCTTCTCGCCTAGTCGGGGGATGAAGCGACTGAGGGCCGCGACTCGCCCTGCCAATTTCTGGACATCATGCAGGCACTCGGGTTTCCCGAGTCGCGCGATGGTGTCGATCTTGGTGGGGTTGGCTTCGATGCCTCGCTTGGAGACTACATACCCTAGGAACTATCCGGTGGGGACGCCGAAGGTGCATTTTCCGGGGTTCAGCTTGATGTTGTACCTCTGCAGGTTTGCGAAGGTTTCGGCCAGGTCGGCAAGCAGGTCGTCCTGGCGGGTGGATTTTACCACCAAGTCGTCACTGTAGACGTGAATGTTGCGGCCAATTTGGCTCGCTAGGCACTCCTACATGCATCTCTGGTATGTGGCGCCGGTGTTCTTGAGGCCGAACGTCGTGCCGTGTAGCAGAAGGCGCCAAATGGCATGATGAACGCCGTCTTCTCCTCGTCCTCGACCGCCATCTTGATCTGGTTATAACCAGAGTAAGCGTCAAGGAAGCACAGCGACTCCGATCCCGCGGTCGAGTCAATGATTTGATCGATGCGCGGTAGGACGAACTCCTCCTTCGGGCAGGCACTGTTGAGGTTGGTGTAGTCGATACACATTCTCTATGTGTTGTTCTTTTTATGAACCAGAACTGGGTTTGCCAGCCACTTGGAGTATTTGATTGGCCGGATGAAGCCTGCGGCTAGCAGACGTTGTACTTCTTCGGCGATTGCTCGACGGCGCTATTCATTGAAGGGCCGTAGCGACTGCTTTACTGGTTGCACTTTGGGGTCGGTGTTGAGTTTGTGCTCAGCGAGTTCCCTCGGGACACCTAGCATGTCAGATGGCTTCCATGCGAAGATGTCACGGTTCTCACGGAGGAACCCGATGAGCACGCTTTCCTATGCGGGGCTCATGTGCGCCCCGATGGTGACCGTCTGGCTGAAGTCGCCCGGGACGAGCTCGACAGTGCGGGTGTGCGTGGTCGCTTCGAATGTGGAGTTCGCGGCGGTTGGTTTCTTCAGGATGGTGGGGTCGTCCTTGTTGATGTTGCCCGCGTATTTCGCAAGCTCCTCCACGTGATCGGTCTCCGTAGCGATGACGGCGTCGGCGAGCTCGGCTCCTATGTCCTCGCATTCCACAGCCATGTCAGGGTCGCCGTGGACGGTGATGATGCCGCTTGGCCCTGGGAGCTTCATCATGTTGTAGGCTTAGTGTGGGGTCGCCATGAACTTTGCGAATGCCTGGCGACCCAGGATCCAGTGGTAGGGGCTACGGAAGTTCACCAGCTCGAATACAATCCTCTTTGTGCGATAGTTTGCCGGAGTGCCGAAGGTGACTGGCAGCGTCACTTTTCCGATCGGGTACGCCTTCCGACCGGGGACGATACCGTGGAAGGTCGTCAGGGTTGGATCGATGGCTGCTTATGGGAGCTAGAGCCTCTTGAATGTGTCTACGTACATGATGTTGATGGAGCTCCCACCGTCCATTAGTGTCTTGGGCAGCCAGAAGTCGGCCACCTTGGGCCTGACTACCAGGGCGACTCGCCCTGGGTATTCGATTCTTGGCGCGTGGTCCTGGCGACTCCAGGTGATGCTCTGCTCGGACCAGTTGAGGAAGCGAGGGATGTCGACTTGGCTCACCGCGTTGACGGCAACCATGTGGGCGAGCACCTTCTTCTCGCGCTTGGTGCCGAGTCCGGTGAAGGTGTGTAGCGAGCCGACGACGGTGCTGAAGCCGCCGGCGTTCCCGTTGTCCCGAGGTGGGTTGTTATTGGGGTCCTCCCTTGCTCGCCTCGCCTTTTCAATCTCTTTGAGAGAGTGGCAATCGGCAGTGGTGTGGGTGGCGGGTTTTCCCTCCCTGCTATGGTAGATGCAGGGCTGATTGAGCAGGGCAGCGGGGTCGAATTTCGGCCTCGTTGTGTTGTTGGAGCGGTAGTTTCCACTGTCGCGGTAGTTTCCTCCGTCGCGGCGGTAGCTCTTGGGGTCGCGCTGGCCGTAGCCGGTGTTGGCGACAAAGTTTCCAGTCTGGGCTTTTGACCTAATCCGACTAGGCTTTTGACCTAATCCGACTGGGCTTCAAATACGCTTCTGGGCCTTCAGTTTCAAGTCGCCAGGCTTCTCCTTCAGTCGCCATCCTTCAGGCCCACTCACAGGCCCTTCGGCCCAATCGGAACGTCCTGCTGGGCATACCCCCTTTGGTATATCCCCATCATTCATCACCATGCAAGCCTCTGGTGTGATGCGTGAGTAGTTCATCCTTGGACTACGGGTCCATGTAGTAGCTAGATGGTTGGTTCTTCTCCTTTGTGCTACCATGTTTAGATCTTGTGAGCTCCGTTCATGATCAAGATCATCTATTTATAATCCTACATGTTGTGTTTGCGGGGATCCGATGGATATTGAGATGGTATTTCAGACTGATTATTGATTCTATCATGTCTTTTTTATTTGTGATCTTGCATGCTTTTCGTTGTTAGTAGCTATCTTGGCCAAGTAGATGCTACCAAATCCAAGAGTTAGTATTTATGCTTGATAGTGGGTTCATGCCTCTAGTAATCTAGGAAAGTGACAGAAATCTCTAAGGTACTAGATGTGTTGTTGCTACTAGGGAGAAAACAGCAATCCTTTGTTCATAGAACAATCATATTGTTTACTTTACACGCAATGCATAATGCAATTATTTGTTGCTTGCAACTTAATACTGGAGGGGGTTCGGATGATAACCTGAAGGTGGATTATTAGTCATAGATGCAGTTGGATTACGGTCTATGTATAATGTTGTAATGCACAATCAAATATCAAAGGAGTCAAGATGATTAGTATATGCTTGTATGCTTTCTCGATGTTTGTCAATTGCCCCGCTGTAATTTGTTCATCCAACATGTCATCTATCTTAAGGAGAACCACCACTAGTGAACTATGGACCCCGGTCCTTTCTTTTATCATCAATCTACAACTGTTTACTATTTTCTATTACTTTCTGCAAGCTTTTACTTTCTTCTACACAATACGTTTAATCCTTTGTTTTCAGCAAAACCGGTGAGATTGACAACCTCACTGTAAGTTGGGGGCAAAGTTCTGTGGTTGTGTTGTGCAGGATTCCAAGTTGGCAACAACACCTTGGAGGTGTTTCTTGCTCCTACTGGTTCGATAACCTTGGTTTCATAACTGAGGGAAAACTTGTTGTTGTGCTCATCATACCTTCCTCTTGGGGTTCCCCAATGAGCTCGATATATTTTGGGCCATCAACCATGACTACATTGCAGCTTTTGAGAACCTTAAGAATAAACTAGTTTCAGCACCTATCATGCAATCTCCAAAATGGGATGAACCTTTAGAAATCAAGTGTGATGCTAGTGACTATGCTTTAGAGGTTGTGTTGGGACATCGAAATGAAAAGAATTTTAATGTTATTTATTACGCTAGTAGACCTCTTAATAAGATTCAGAAATATTATTCTACTACAAAAAAAGAGTTTCTAGCTATAATTTTTGCTTGTGACAAATTTAGATCTTACATAATTAATTCTAAGGTAATAATTCATACGGATCACCAAGCTTTGCGTCACCTCCTTGTGAAAAAAGTATGATAATCCCAGGTTGATTAGGTGGGTTTTATTACTACAAGAATACGATATGCAAATAGTAGATAGGAGGGGTAAGGATAAGGATAATCCGGTAGCAGATCATCTCTCTAGGATGGAGGGAATAATCAATGATCTCGTACCTATTAATGAATCATTTCTGGGAGAAATTTTAGCAAACATGGAAATCGCTGATCCATGGTATGCAGATTATGCTAACTATCTAGTAACAAAATTTATACCTCCTAATATGTCAAGTAATCAAAGAATTAAATTCTTTAATGATCTTAAATATTACTTTTGGGATGATCCGTATCTATATCGTCATGGACTTGACGGAATGATTCGGAAGTGTGTTCCTAACCACGAAATGAATGCAATATTGAAAGCTTGTCATGACAGTCCGTATGGAGGGCATCATGCAGGTAAGAGAACTGCTGCAAAGGTACTTCAATCCGGATTCTATTGGCCCACCTTGCTTAAGGATGCACACAGGTATGTGGAATGCTGCGATGCTTGCCAAAGAAGAGGTAATATAGGTAGGAGACAAGACATAGCAATGAATTATAGTCTCATAATTGAACCCTTTGATGTATGGGGAATGGATTACTTGGGATCATTTATAGAGTCGAATGGTTATACTCATATTCTTCTTGCTGTTGACTATGTTACTAAATGGGTTGAAGCTATCCCAACAAATCATGCGGATGCAGCTACCTTAGTGAAGATGATCAAGGATGTCATATTCCCCAGGTTTTGAGTTCCTAGATTTTTAATTACTCATGGTGGTTCTCATTTTATGAAAGAAACTTCCAGGAAAATCCCCAGCAAGTATGGAGTAACTCACCGTGTTGCTTCACCATATCATCCCCAAACAAGTGGTCAAGTGGAACTCTCTAATAGAGAATTGAAGACCATACTCGAGAAGACGGTGGAAAAATCAAGAAAAGATTGGTCATACAAGTTAAATGACACTCTATGGGCATACCTTGCCGCGTTTAAAAATCCAATGGGTATGACACCTTATAAAATGGTGTACGGTAAGGCATGCCATTTACCTTTAGAATTGGAACACAATTCTTTTTGGGAAATCAAGAATCTAAATTATGATCTCAAGGCAGCAGGGGAGAAGCGTTTATTAGATATTCATGCTTTAGATGAGTTTAGAAGTGAAGCCTATGAGAATTCTAGGTTGTTTAAGGAAAAAGTGAAAAGATGGCATGATAGAAAAATAAAGAATAATACTTTTAAAAGTGGAGATAAAGTGTTGCTCTATAATTCTTGTCTTAAGTTGTTTCTAGGAAAGCTCAGATCAAAGTGGTAAGGTCCATATGTAGTTGAAGAAGCCTATTCGTCGGGAGCAGTGAAGCTCGAAGGAAAAACACCCTCTCTTGCATGGGTGATAAATGGACAACGCTTGAAGCATTATCGAGTAAGAGAAGATATAAGTGCAGTCACCATAGAGTTAATCACCCCTGAAGAAGTGATTAAGTAAAGGTATACAAGGAATATCAACTACAAAAAGAACGGACTCGAGACAAAATGAGCGATACTACGGTCAAACTATTGACCATAAAAGAGCGCTTCATGGGAGGCAACCCATGTGAAATGAAGGTTTGAGTAAGTTTTTAAATTTTTAGTTGAAGTTTTATTATAAGATTGTGTTGAAATAAGAAATATTTGATGCTCTAGTAAAGAAGAAGGAAGATTGATTAAGCCAAAATTGATCGGAAATCTAAGCTGACATTTTTCCGTCAAAACTTGATATTTCGTTAAGTTTCAGATTAACAAAGAATCCTTGGAGAAGCAGAAATTTTTTGGTGGACACAGAAGGTTTAACGATAAACTATACGGTGGGAATAAAAATTCTGGCCGTATAGTTGCGGTCGTATAGTTGTTATGACATCAACCCTTCCATCCACAAAAGGTACTGAGAGTTTAACGACCAACTATATGTCCGGAATTTAAAATTCCGCCCGTATAGCTGGGTCGTATAAATATCAACATCTTTAACAAAATAATATTTTTGAGTACTGATAGTTTAATGACCAACTATACGGTCGGAATTTCAAATTCCGCTTGTATAGTTTTGATCTTATAGATATCAACTCACCTCCAAAAAATTTATTCAGGATCCAGAGAGTTTAACGACCAACTGTACGGCGGGAATAAAAATTTCTGGCCGTATAGTTAATTCCACCATAGATTTAATCTATAGTCGGTTCACAACTATACGGCGGGAGCTATATGGGTTGTGCCTGTATAGTTGCTCGTTACGAAAGGCGGCTAGGGTTTTTGACCTTTCCTTTTAAATCTAATCGCATCTAACCTTTTTCATTAAGTGTTCGCAGAGCCATAGCCTCTAGCCTCAAAAAATCCTCGCCATCTCTATACAAGCCCTCTAACAACATCCGTGCAGCGAAGCCATGCAACCCTTCCATGTCAACAAGATATGGAAGAAGAAAGAAGAGAAGCCCGTGAAGATAATCGAAGAAGCAGAGCATAAAGGATCGTCATCATCATCTGGCCCGGAGATCAATCCTCTCCCAAATTGGGAGGACATGTTCCCGCAAAGGATGGAGATGATGAGACAAGCTGAGCGGGGAAGGAATACGGATGAGTATCTTCCTAATCCTTATCGTTACAATATAGGATCCTATTATAAACCTCCTCTTGGGCCATCACCTCTTAAACCTAAGAAGGTGCAACAAGATGAGATTCATGATAAGATCTATGAGTTAGAAAAAGCTTCGAAGGTATGCGTTGAAACAATTGGAGAAGGGATTGACTCCTACTGGATGATGAGCAAAGACCTTGAGAAGAAGGTCGATGACATCGATGGTAGAGTTGGTTTCTTGATTAAAACTATCTTTGAGTTGACAGATGAGAAGAAATTCTTCAAGAAGAAAATGTTGAAGCTCCAATATGACATGGCTGAGCTCAGCATTTTCTTTGCAAGCATAGTTAAAGATGACAACATAAAAGAAGAGAGCAACGCTCTTTCTACCTAGGAGGAGGAATAGGTACCAACAAGGAGTTAATTGTTCCCGCTTGGTTTGATTCCAAGCTTGGGGAGATCTTTAAAGACCTTGTAATTTATCTTATAAGTTTTATATTACCGTTTTTGCATTAGTCCAAACTAGAAATAATGTTTGCATTATTAAAATTCCCTTCAGGAATAGTCGATCCCTTTAATGAAATTCCGAGTTTATTATTATATATGGAGCAATATTGAGTTCGTGTTTGCTTTATTGATATATGAATAGCTTGAGTATAATACTTGCACTTGATGATAGCAATATGAGCCTTCCACACCATTAGTATTAATAGAACACCTAAAGGTAATTTGGTCAATATGTTGTAAGTCTACGGTTTGATTTACCAAGGAAAACCATCTATACAATTGAAGAAGAAGAAACCTTGAACAAAGGAAAATGAAAGTGCTATCAAAATAGAGTGAGAATAAGTCGAGGTAGAATCTTTAAGTCGTAAGAATGCCTCATATACAATTGGAATTTGATTATTGAGATCGTTAAAGTTTGAATTCCTACATGAAGTGGAATATATGACTAGCTCCTTTGCACAACACTTAAACAAAAGTGTGAGCATATATACAAAAGAAAAGGAAGAAGAAAAAGAGTGAGTGTGCAAAGAACAAGTAGGCATATACCACTGCATTGTAGTATGACAAAGAGACACTTTTGAGATTTTGAATCCCAAGTGAATACGTTGATCCTAAAACACTTGGAACTACCTCGCTAACTCAGTAGGTTGAACTGAATACTTTTACATTATGTTGAGATTCATCTTTTATGAACTGTTGATCATTAAGGTGTGAAAGCCTGCTAGTACTATTCGGATTGTTCGAGTGAGGTGCTACTCATGAACTTATTCCTATGTATCGTATATCATAAACACATGTTGCATATGCCTCATTTATTTTATCGACTCAGCTTCATGAATATAAGGATCACATCCATTAAGCTAAAACTTGCTCGGGACGAGCAATAGTTTAAGTTTGGGAAAGTTGTGCATATTTGCATCATATTTTATATTATTATTTTGCATTATAGATGTAGAATCTTGGTATTTTACGGCGCTTGCGCGCATATTTTATTTATGTTTTCACCAGGATCAGGACAGATGATGGACCCATTGCAACTCACTGATGGAGAAGAACTGGAGAGCTCAGCTAGAGCTGGAGGAGGTCCAATGGATACAATTCTTGGAGCAGTTGTACTGTGAAAAAAAGGAGTTAAAACAACGTAAATCGCTTATTTGAGAAATATTAATAATACCAGAAGAAAATCAGAAGCGAACAAAGGAGGCAGAGAGTTCAACGACCAATTATACGACCGGAGCAAACTTTTCGGCCGTATAGCTCCGGTCGTATAGTTGGCGTCGCCTCCGCCTCGTCAAATAGTTTCACCCCGTGCAACTGGTTCGGAGAGACGATATACAGAACAATCAGAAATCGCCGAAACCTCACCTCCGGAAGGCATGTGGAGGGGAACTCATCCGCCAGAGATCCATCTTGAACCTGCGCAGATTTGGGAGACTAAGCCATCGATCTAAATCATCCACCGCTGCATCACTGTCTCCATCCACGCAAATTTGTATTTTTTGAAGTTCTATTCGAAATAAAGATGATACTATCGAAAATGGACGCGAATCAAGCATCCAATTAAGCAAACTGCTCCTCCATGCGCGTGATCATTTGGTGTGGCGTAGTACGTACTGTACTTGTGAGGTTGGTCAAAGTTACAATTTAATTCTTCTGACGTTGGTACACGATTATACAGTACACACTGTAGCCGAGTGACACGAGCGAGCAGGCCAGTTCCGATCGCGTCGTCAGAGAAAGCAGGAAGCTAGCAACAGTATCGGCTTATCTCCACGCACGCGCCACGACCGCGGACTCGCGGTCTCACACTGTGGAGCACGCGCGTAGAGCAACGCCAATCGTCAACATGGGTCAACTGCAACGGCACATCACACGGGCGTTCCGCTTCCGCTGTACTACGCTGAATAGGTGACCGGGATCACGGATGCGCCCGAGCACATGATGGAGCAGTACTTGGGCGTGTATATACACGCACAAGTTCTGAACAGCAGACGCAGCGACGGCCCGGCCGGCCGGAGGGCGATCTGATCTGGGAGAGGAATCTACCCGATCGATCGACGCGCGGGCGCGCGGCAGTCCGTACAGTCGGTACGGGCGTCCATGCCGCCTGTGCTACGGCAAGGCTACGAGACACTGCGGCGCCATGCATGTCCTCGTCTCGTCTCGTCTCCTTCCGCCGTTCCGCGTGCGCCGACAAGGCCGTTGCTTCTACTCCCGTTGTGCTGCGTCCGGCCGGTGTCCCGGAAGTGCCAGGCCAGCATGTGCACGGCAGATGCTTGGAGGAAATGTCAGTAATGCAACGTGGTGCCTTGTCTGTGGCCAGATGCCAAGAGAAAAAACTCAGAGCTTGCAGCCCTTCTCCATGTGTCTGTCTAGCCGCGCGCAGGCGGGACAGGCGGCTCGTTGCGAGTCTCTCGGTTTGGTTTTGAGTGCCCGTGGTCTCGAGAAGGGGCCTGTGGTTGTCTGTGTGTGTTCTTTGAGTGTGATTAACACGAGCATGGGCGATCTACGGACACTCTGCTCACGAGGGTTGATCATCGATCGGCTCTACCATTTTACTGTTCGGCACTTGAGCCCCAACCGTGAACTGTTGTCGATCGAGAAGCCCGCACTGTGGGCAAAGGATTGTCTGGTTAGACATCTCCGCTCGCGTTCCTAGGACGTCGTTTTTAGGACGTATTTTTGGTCTGGACGACGATTTTTCGTTCAGTCGCGTTCTCAGGATGTCGGTTTCGTTCAGATTTGTGTTAAAATTGGTCCGGCGTTTCCAGGCTAAACCCGAGGCGTCGATAACGGCCTGGGAACGCCAGATGGAGAGAAAACGTGGGTGGGCCAGTCCTGTCGGCGAGACATCCTATTTTCTATCACCAGTCGCCTCCCCGCGGTGAAAGGTTCCACGCGCCAGCTGCTTCGCCGCCATGATTGCGCCGGCGAAGCTCCACCGATTTAAGCCGAACTCGCGCTTGTAGATAGGTCCACCGCCACCGCTGCAAGTTCTCCTGCAACCTAGGGCACTTTCGCCGTCCTTCTTTGCTGCAGCTCGGCCATGCTTCTAGCTCCCACCATCTCGCCCGCCAAGTGTTCGACGATTGGCCCGTTTGGCCATGGACTCCGACGATGAAGAGTTGTTTGCCGTGTTGCTGGAGGAAGAGAACGCCGCAGCCGCCGAAGATGTAGAGCACGTGCAAATCCTCGCTTCCCTGGCACGGCTGTACATGCAGAATGCAACGCCGAAGCGTGGAGACTCGGCGAAGGGTCGCCGGAAGTCAAAGGCAGCGGGCGGAGGGCTACCGCATGCTGTACGCCGACTACTTCACCGACGAGCCGCTCCACGAAGCGGCCGTATTTTTGCACGGGAAGCACATAGATGCCAGCATGAATCTGGCCGATAAAGGCCGTAATATGTTGTATTTTCGTTGTTCGCCGAACTATGTTTAATTTTATGCTGAACTATGATTATTTCGTCTAAAACTATGTCGAACATTGCTCGGTATTCGAATTATACCAAAAATGCCGAAAACTGGACGAATTTGAGCCAAATTTAGGCAAAAACACGCCGACCTGGGAACTCGGCCTAGAAACGCGAGTGGGAAATTGGCCATTCCCAAACCGAAACCTTCGTGACTCCGGCGCTATTTAGGTCCGGATATCGGACTGGGAACGACCAACGAGTGGAGATGCTCTTACACTTGGCGTGGCAGCTGGCTACGGCTACTACGTTGGCTCCCTCGCTAGTTGTGCGTGACGGTAGGGCACGACAAGTACAATAATTAGTGTACAGGAGTCCGGACAGCCGGGCCGGGTTGATCCGGTGGCGCTGGCTGGGCTCGAGATCGCTGGCTCGCAGATTAACCCGAGACATCCGGGCCGGCCAGATCCAAATAAAATGAGTTAAATACATCAACAGTCCCTGTACTTGTCGAGTTGTCTCGATTTAGTCCTCGTATTCAGAATTTACTAAATTTTATCCATGTACTCAATGTTCGCCGTCGAATCTGAGGTTACGCGGACGACACGTGGACTAGAATCTTGCAAGAATATCCTACCGCATCTGAGAAAATTGCAAAAAAGACCATAATTGGGGCTATGGCTTAAAAAGTAGGAGATGGACATTACACGACTTGCTCCGTTGGTCATGTTTCTCATGGAGTCGCGGACGGACGAGATGAGCCTTTGCTACGTGGGGCATATAGGGTAGTCCTTTTCCGACAGAGGAGTTTACTCCGGCGATAATTGCATGTCGAAGCAATGATGACGGCGGCGCTCGAAAAAATCTGTACACACAACAAAGGCGACCGCGCCTCCTGGCACACGGGATTTCTCTGCGGGCGGCTAAGACGCCCTCTTATCTCCATCGGGCGTTCTCATGTGGGTGAACAGGGGTGCAGCCTCGCACGTTGCTCGCAGGTGCGCCGCCATTCGGCTGCAGGGCTGGGGCACTGCCATGTGAGCTGAAGTAGAGGGGAGAGGCGGCGCACGAGCTATAGGGAGCTAGGAAACGTCACCGAGCTCCGACCGGAGGAGGAAGGAACGATGGGGATGGGGGAGTCGGAGGGAGATTAGGGAGACGACAGAATTAAGGAAAAAATTGAAGAAAAGGAGGAATAGAAAGAAAAAAAGGAAAAATGGTCGGTGTCTAACGTCCGTTTGCTCTTTGCAATTTTCTCAAATGCTGGAGGGTGTTTCTGCAAGATTTTAGTCCATGTGTCGTCCGTGTTAGGACAAATTCGACAACAAACATTGAATTGGATAAAACCAAGCCCAGTTCACAAATATCCAGATAACATTCAACAAATTCTAAGTATAAGGATTAAGTCGAGCCAACTAAACAAGTACAGGAACTATTAGCGTATTTAACTCAAATAAAATTGCCACGAGCAAGCGAGGAAGCAACGACCAACGATCCTGCCTATCGTCAGCGGAGCGTGCGTACACACACACGAAAAGGTAGACGCAGGCAGGTGGGAAACCCCAAGCGACCGAGATTCGAGGACACGGGACGGCCGCGGCTAGCTGCAGGCGGGCACGTAGACGCGACGTGCCATGAGACACAGGGTGAGGCAGCAGGCCGGCAGGTGCTCCTCCGACCTCCGTACGTCACATGATCTCTACTGGCTATGGCCTATGGCTACGCCTACGTTCGCGTGTGCGACGGGGTGACGCTGGTGCTTTGACTATAGGCAGGATGATGCGATTGCACCCGGAAAGGCTATCCATCTACCGGACACGCACTGCAGCCTGCAGGGCACAGGGGAATAGAATCCATGTGTTCATGTTTGGATTGCCGTGATGACTCGTGCGTAGTTCTTGTATATCTGTACATGTTGTGTGATTTTTCTTATTACGTTGTTCTGAAATCTTGTTTAAGATACAGTACATACGGAGTACTTCAAAGTGAAATCGCTTTGAACGCGGGAACCACAGGCTGTACTTTGCGTCTGTCTGTGCGCGAATCTTGATGGGACGGAGTGACTGATCGACAAGCCACGGCGAGCGATCAGGCTCCGCCGCCGAGGAAGCGGTGGGGTGGTTCTGGATGTATGCGCTCGGTTGATGCCTGGCAGCAGGGACAAGCGATCAATTTTTAGGACATTTCAGCGCGGATCAATTTTCTTTTCAGTACGAAACAGAAGTTGACTTCAGCGAAGATAGGTACGTCATGCACGGACTTGAGACAGTGCAGCTGATCGATTCGAGTTGGATGCGGCAGTCTTTGTTGCGTCGCCGATGAATAATCCGGCGAGAATAAAAGCTTTGTGAACTTTTATTTTCGAATAAACACGTGGGTAAATGTGGGGAAAAGCGATCTGGTATAGTGCTTGGGCTGATGGTTCGCATGTTTAATACTCATACACTCCAGTAGTATACTACTACTAGTACAGTACTAGTAATTTAAATGGTAACTGTGCGTACTACTTCAATACACTCCAGTTCCCAGCATCACGTGAAGGCCCGGCCGTACCTGGCCTGGACCGACGACTGGATATCAAAGGTCCACTCGTTCACACTTCACACTACTACTACTATGTCTTTGGACTCAGCCGGCAGCTCTGAAGCAAAGCATTTGCCAGTCCAAGCCCTGCTGAATAGGCAAATTGAGTAGTACTACGCTTTTGCCTCGTTAGAGAAAACAAAGCGTCCTTATCAAACGCAACATTTCAGGGTGGGCCGAGCACATGCGCCGCAACATTCAGGACAGGGAAAGATGTCGTCGATCAGCCGGAGCAGCCGTGCAGAAACCCTAATAACCGTCTGACAGCGTCGGCACATGGCCAGGTACTCAACAGTCAACACATGCAGGTGCGGGAGGAGGGATGTGTCGTGCGACACACTAGTCAAACCAGGAGATTCGACGGATGTTTCGCGGCAAATCCTGCTATTGTTGACCGCGGTCCACCTTGGCCGCCGCCGTGATGTGTATGCACGTGCGTTCCTTCGCGTTCACAGTGGTCTTTTTCTCTCTGTATAGTTGGTACGACGAGGTATACTTATTGTAGGGCTCGTCATTACCGTGCGAAAAAAATGAACGGAACAGACGAGTCTTCGCATCTTTTTTTGTTAAAAAAATCTTGACAGATGGAGAGATGAGGTAGAAGTGAATCGTAAGACAAGCCAAAGCCCATGTACGTTCTAGCTCGCATTGCGCTCCTACGCACTTCGAGGGCTAGCAAAAAGGCTTTGTTCGGAAGTAGACATTCCAAAAGGCACTTCTGAACTCACGAACTACATGGGCCTGATCCTAGACCCCTATACCATACATATAATAGCCATCAGTGTACTCGCGCCTATGGCTCGATTTACTCCTCTCGCAATCTGCAGAATCTTAGACATGGGTTTGTCGATTGGACTCGATTTAGTTTTAAACTATATTTGCCATCAAAATTGCGCTGACACAGACGACACGTGAATATGGATCCCGCTCGCAGGAGACAACAACTCTAAAAATTTGGCCTTGGCCTCCTATGGGTTGCACTTGACGATGGGCAAAATCAGGATTCTCATATTTTACCTAGCGGGAGATTAACTAACCGTAACGGGTCACACAGGGTCTAATTGCAAATTTCTAGGCAGCTATCTCCTATGACAGGGATGGGCCCAAGTCCACATGGCATCCGCGTCAGCGTAATTTTTACGATAAATATGGTTTAGGACTAAATTGAGTCGAATTGACAAATACACTGATAACAAATTGGAATTTGCAAGTACGAGGACTAAATCGAGTCACACACACAAGTATAGAACCGTTACTACATTTAACCCCCTATATAGTCACCATTCGATTCTCTAAAAGGGAGTTACTACTCCCTCCTATCTATAAATCAGGGATGCTTATTATGCATCGGAGAGAGTATAATTTTGTTAGTCCCAAAACTAAAATGCTAGTCCCAAAAAGCGATAAAGCCAAGTGTAAGTACGGATGGCACCCGTGACCATTGGAGGTGGGTGGAGCTTAACCAAACCCGCACCCGTGCCATGAGATCTTTCCCGCCACCTATATCCGTATTTACATCTAGGTATAGATTTTACAATGTACCCACACCCGTCCAGGTATAAAAAACATATGGTAAAACCCACTCACAATCTAACAACACAACTCAACAAGGTAATATAACAGCACAACACGTAGGAAAAACAACAACATATTTGATCATCCATTCAACGATTCAACAAAACAACACACATATATGAAAAGAAATAGCAAACCAACACAACATATATTAGTAATAAACAGAAAAACAACACAACATATATGAAAAATAACAACATTTCATCCCAAGATATGTGAAAGTAAACATCGTTACAACCTAGCATAAGTTGTATAACAATATAATAGTGTATGGTTCAATTTTGGTAACCGAGGAGGCGATTAGTACTAGGTTTTGGGATTTTTTTGGAAGACCCTATGATATTTTCATTCTAAGGTAGCCGGGTAGGTGGGTACGCAGGTGTGGGTTTACATTCTGACGCCCGCAACAACGTAAACCTAACGGGTAGAGACTTGTTACCATTTAATTATCCATGTGTTAAGTTTCTTTTACTGTATTTTTACCTTAATGGATAAAAACCCTTGGGTAAGCGGGGTAGCGACATAAAGATTCTGATAAAATTTTAGGTTTATCATCGGTGCTCGATCGTGTTTATCTTTTTCTTTGTTGGGATACATTTCGTGGTAACAAACATTAGATCCTAGTAGAAATGTTAACATTCCTTTTGAAAATAAATATTTATATGCAAAAAACGAAGTCTTTGAAAGCTTCATAAACTTAATCATGACATTATTGAAAGACAAACTCGCCAACTTTTTAACAAGTAGCTAGTAATATCATCTAGCGAGCCAAATCAGTTGTGTCAAGTTCGACAAGCAAGTTCCTTAGATCCATTTTATAGATGTTTGAAAATCAACCTCTTTCCTGCAAAAATCATTCAAAATTACACTGAAAGTCAAGAAATGCCGTTTTCAAAACATTCTGTAATTTAAGAAAACGACGTGTGAAAGGACACATATATCGTCTAGAGGAGGCATGAATAGATGATTTAAAACTATCATGATTTAGGCTCTAATAAATATGGAATAAAATTAGCATTTGATTTATCAAACACAAAATCTAAATATGTTAGGTTTAACTAAGTGCACCAACAACTTATGCTAAGTACCGTGAGCAATAAGGTGATAGTAAGACATCGCAATGTAAAATGCATAATTAAAGAGCTCACGTATAGAAATAACTAAGGCATACACAAACAATAATTTTATTTCTAAGTTCACTTCCAAAGAAGGTAATCTCCGTTGGAGAGGTGCGGCTGCGTAATGCTCACTGAATGCCACAAAAAACTCAACTTGAGGTGTGGTGACTCGATGCACACCAAACGCCACACAACGCTCCACCTCAAGATGTGGAGGCACACTCCTCATCGACGCCACAAAGGCTCACCTTATTGTCCCGTATACGCACTGACAAGGCGGCACACTATCCACTATAGGACACATGAGGGTGGTCACTGAACTCGTAGAAGCTTGGACCAATCTCCATAACTCAATTGGAGGCTACGAAAAAATCACCACCAAGGCCTCTAGCTTGAGCAATCTCCACAACTTAATTGGAGGAAATCGACAACAACACTAAGGTCATAATCCGTCTAGGGTTCTAAGAACCCGAGAGGAACAAGATCTGGGAGTCATAATCTTCAAGTTGCAAGAACCAAGAGTAACGAGCTTCTTGCTTTGACCAACCGATTCTCCGTAGAGAACTCAAAATGAGCAATGGAAAATCTTTCACTTTCAAATTCCACGAAAGCTACAAAATCTATTGGAGAAATAAGAGAAGAAAAACAAACAGAGAGAACACCAAATTCTCCAAGATCTAGATCTCAAGATTCTCTTCACAAAGAAGAGATTTACTTCAGTAGGATTTTAGATCTAGATCCCCTCCTCCAAATTTCTAAAAAATATGCAAGAATCATGGGAGGAAAGGGACAATGCAAGATCCAACATGTCAACAATGATGAGCAATAACGAGCTCAAGAGTTGGGAAAGCTTTGGGGAAGAAGACCCCCTTAAATAAGGCAAGAGAAATATGTTTGTTTGGGCTAGACTCGCGTATTACCAATACTAACGGTAAATAAAAACATCAATTACTGCAAGGAAACAAGATTTTTTGATAGTAAATCGGAACTTGGCCAGTACTACCGCCTACTGGATAACATGGTACAAAAATTTAATAACTTCTGCATACGGACTCCGTTTTCGATAATTTTGAGCTCATTTCTAAGAGGACAATAAGATATACAAGATTGTGCAGAAAACCATCATAGTTAAACAAAGTAGGATAAAACCAAAATATGAAAGTTTTTACCACTCTTAAAGCGACGAACCCGTAAAACCTCCGATATAAAAATACAAGATATTGAGCTTGGGAACTTTGAATAAGATGAAGCCGATTTTGTTGAAAAGATAATGATGAGTGGTATCCTAAAAATACCAAGTATATAGAGTTATGGAACCTCCCTCATAGAAAACTAGTGAAGTCTTTAACATAAAAACACAACAAGATTTTCATATGAAATCCGCTTTTGATGAACTCGATCTTGTCATGAGAATAACCACAAGATCTAAAACTTCACGTCGGTAAGATCCAAAATATGATGTGAAAGATGCAAAGGTTTGAGCTCTCTACAAACGTTATGATCAAGTTACTCACTCGAGATCCCCTTTTGATAGTATGATTATCTATCTAAAACCAGACCTCCCAACTAACAACATGAGACCGGTAAAAGATAAAACCTATCAAGGTCGTACCTTTGAGGCCTGCATTCACTTGTGCTTAATGATACAATATTGATCACCTCAAGTTAGAACACCTTTCTTGATTGAGCTCGCTTGCGATTTCTTGATGAAGACTAGCGAATTGCCCCCCATACTCAACTATGGGGAGAACCTATTCTTTGGACATGTCTTCACAAATCCATGATCATCATAAGGATGGAAAGCTTCAAGCATATGATTTTATCGAGATGGGTCATCTTGAATTGTAGTTTATTTATTCTTTGTGAGTTGATCCACTTGAATCCACTCTTTGCACTTTGTCTTGATCAACCCTATTTCTTCTTCTCTCTTAAATATGATATCTTGAAGTAATTCAAGAATTCTCACACTATCTTCTTCTTCAAGGCATCCTTCCAATAGTCTCAACTCTCACATGACCATTCTTCAATCACACCTTGAATATCTCCTTGGTCATTGATTCTTCTTCTTTCTTTCTTCATCCTCGAACCTCGAAGATAACATATGTTTCAAGCGATGCCAATGGTCAATTCCTACAAGTGTAACTCAATGCAAACAATAGTCCATAGAGATTGTCATTGATTACCAAAATCACACATGGGTGCACGCATGCACTTTCAGCGTGTTTTGGCAGCCAACCGAATGGAACACGGCGACTAAAGCCATTGGATGAACCATTTATCTCATTTTCAACTCTAGAGGTGTAACTTTGGGGGTGCATTGCACCGCTAACCCTCTTGCGCTGGTCTAGGAGTACAAGAGGCCCTGGTCTCCACGTGGAGTTCTACTTTTTTACCTACTTTAGGATGTTAATAGGGATACGTGGCAACACTTCATTACTGGTGGAAACGTCATTGATCTGGAGAATAATATTTCCTCGAGCCTCTCCATCTTGATGGTGTGAGTTGGTGACATCAATGAATCATTGGCCTAAATTCATGTCGGTCTCTTTGGACGACAAGGTTAAGGTTTGCTTAGTTTCTTGGCGTGGGGCGGTGGTGGCTTCACTTTGCAGTTTGATCCCATGTCTCCTTTCCATCATGTTGGTGCGGCTTTCGATATCAGCATGGGGCTTGTAAGCTTTTTTTAGCCTTGGAACATGTATTTGTCTATATTCAGATGAACATACCTGGGATGTGTTGAGACTCCCAGAGCATGGGGCTTGTGTGTCTTTTGGAGGTCAGGGTGTTGGATATGTGGAGTGATGAGGGAATCTTATTGCAGTTTGGTGCACTATGTAATGATTAAGTCTAAAGTTGAGCCAAATAGTCCAACGTGCTAAGTTGGCGGAACTTCTGTTAGAGTTATTTTGTATCTAGGAACGAACCAGTTATGGGTTGATAGGGTTTGAGTCGGTCGCCCCAATCCCTTTGTCCTATATAAACAAAAGGGGGACACAAGATTAGGGAGGTCAAAAATTTATGTAAACGTTTTATCCACTAAATTGAGAGTTTGTGTGAAGGTTATTTCGCTACCAAGGATTGTCGTGTTATGGTGTGAGGAGTTTGTCATCTACACATTGTGTGTTGTACTCCAGCGCGAGGTTTGTCGTTGATCATCGAGCTGCTCGCGGGATCAGTTTACTCATCTTCAGATTACATGTACCACTTGGTTGGAAGATTTTATGAGATTCTTCGGATTAGAAAGAGCACCTTGAAAGATCCGGTAAAATAAACCCTATATTAGATTTTCGGCAATGGCTTTGACAATTTCTTCTGCACGATGCTGGTCTAGCATTGTGACCTTGATAACTTATGGTCCGCACGTTGTCCTGCGGCAACAACTTTGACAAGTTCTCCACGAGGCTGGTCTAGTAGGAACATGCGTTGATGACTATCCCTCTATGATCAACAACAACGTGTCGGCTCCACCGTTGGAGATCTAGGACAGCAGCGCCGCTATAGGCCTATTTGGGAGGTAGAAAATGACCAACCCTTAAAAACCACCAGATATCTTTTTACCACTCTGTTCCTTTGTATAAGACGCACATGCTTGCCAAGGTGAATCTTTGAACGAAGTTGTAATCAACAATATCTCGATTATGTAATACGTTTTTCATCTATTATGTAATACAGAATTATATAGTTGGATTTGTCTTAAAAAAATCTAGTGACATCAACTTTTCATCAAAATAGTCCTCATATGCTTGGGATAATTCTTATGAAAGCAAAATCTTAAAAATGCGTGTTCACCTTATTATTGGAGAGAATGGAGTATTTTCAACGGTATTATACGGTAGGTTTGATCAAAGGTACGTACTGTATTTTTCAAGCCGAAAGAATTGTTCCAGAGTTCCAAAGACACAGGAAAAAGGAAGAAAGGTACAAGGCCCCAAAACGTTTTCCTAGGGTTTTGGAGTGGCGACTAGCGGCACGTGGCGATCTTCAATCTCCACAACTCCTCTTCTATCCTTCCGCTAGCTATCTCTCTCTAGCCCGTGTACCTGCACGTCAGGATGGCGGGTGCGTCAGCTGACGGCAAGGGGAGTGAAGCTGGGAAGGAAAAGGCCATGGCATAAGATGTGTTTGGGGAGAAGTTCAAATAACTGGTTTTGACGAAAAAGGAAAAAAGGTTCTGGATATGGATGATTTGGAGGAGGATGAGGGTACAATGATCGTTGTGGTGGGTAAGGTCCTGGCGCCTTCGAAATTTCACATTGATACCATCAAGAGTGCGTTGCGGCCTCGATGGGGCAACACTAGAGGGCTAGATTTCCAGGCTATGGGCGACAATATTTTTGTGGCATACCTGGAGAAGGAACGAGATATAAAGAGAATTTGGGATGGTGCGCCCTAGATGGTTGGGAATCATGCAATGGTGCTTGATGA
Organism: Avena eriantha; assembly: GCA_910589775.1. Taxonomy (NCBI): domain Eukaryota; kingdom Viridiplantae; phylum Streptophyta; class Magnoliopsida; order Poales; family Poaceae; genus Avena; species Avena eriantha. Next base: position 512,220,737 of record OU342740.1, on the reverse strand, counting down.
TTTTGAAACAACTATGCGTCCATCGGAGGTTCGATTCAGTAGAATTCCAATTTGGATTCAGTGTCATGATCTGCCCTTTAACTGGGACAATACGAAGAGAGCTAAAAGTATAGCAAGCCAGATTGGGGAGTTTAGCAAACTTGATACAACAGGAAACAACAGAGGTTGGGGCTAGAGCTTACGGGCAAGAATCTGGCTGAACGCTGAAGAACCTATTCAGCGCTGTATCCAATCAATTCATTGAAGGGAAAAGAGTTAATTCATTATACTATCATGTTTCTCCCGTGGTCTGTTGGGACATTTGGCCATTATTTGTCCTACGCCTGCAGACAGAGATGAAGAAGGTAACTGGCCCTATGATTCGTTGGTGCGTGCACCTGATCCATGGAAGATTAAAAAAGAGTCGAGTTCACATGCAAGAGGGAGGGGGTTTGTTGATAGGGTTAACCACAAACCATATCAACCCAACTCACAAAGTCAACCGGTTAATCCATTTGCTGGTATGATATCTGGAAACTATGGATGGGGTTAGGCAGCTGAGATGCAGTTCAAAGCTTGTGGAAGGGGCCGTGGAGGGGCTAAACCTTCGGTGAAACATCAGTTGGTTAGGAGCCAAACATATGTTCCAAAAAACTTTGAGGGGTTGACTCTTGAATCTGATGGACAGGGGACAAAACGTACTGGAGTGGTGAATTCACCTAGCAACATTGATAGTGAGGCCATTGATTCGAAGAAAAAGCAAGAAGTAGGTATGAGTGGAGGATTATGGGATGACGATATGGACAATGAGACAAACGCACAAGGACAAAATTTGGCGGCGGCTATGATGTAGCCCCACATAGACCAACGAGTTGCTTAGGTCTGAACTGTCGAGGGCTTGGGAACCCTGGGACAGTTCGAGAGCTTCGCAGTATAGTGAAGCAAGAAGCCCCTTTTCTTCTCTTTGTGATGGAAACAAAAATAAGAAGGAGAAGAGTAGAAGAGCTGGAAAATACCCTTGGTTTTAAGGGATGTATTGTTGTGGATAGCAATGTGTTGAGCGGTGGTATTGGCCTATATTGGGCAAGTGCAGTGGAGGTAGATTTAAAGAGTAAAAGTGAAGGCCATATTGATGTGGATGTAACAATGGTTGAGAGTGGAATACCCTCTTGTCGTTTTACAGGTTTTTACAGAGAACCTCGAGCTGAAAATCGTCATCATAGCTGAAGGTTTTTGCGTAGGTTGCAAGTTGCCCGACAACAACCTTGGTTATGTACGGGAGATTTCAATGAAACATTATTTGGAGATGAACACTTAAGTACACATCCAAGACCAGAGTGGCATATGAGGGAGTTTTGACAAGCTATCGATGACTGTTCTTTGCAAGATTTGGGCTATTCTGGTGTTCCTTTCATTTGGGATAACAAACAGCAAGGAGAGGCTAATGTTAAAGCGATGCTTGATTGTTCTTTTGCAAATGTTTGCGTTCTCTAGACTGAAGTATATAAGCTCTACTAAATCGGATCACTGCTACATGCTCACAAAGATACGTAAGTCAGAGGTTTCGTCACACAGATCAACACGTAGTTTTTGGTGTGAAAATGTGTGGAAAACACATTCTGAGTATGATGATTTGGCGAATAAAAATTGGCAGCATGACGCTGACCAACAGGGACTGAGTGGCACAACGATGGCACTAAAAGATGTGCAAGAGAGATTAAGCACTTGGGGAGCTCATGAGTTTGGCTTCCTAAGGAAAAAGGTTCGGAAATTGCAAAGAAATCTGGAGAGCTTAGATGTGCACAATCGGTGGTGGATCGTCTGATGAGGAGCGAGCACTAGCAAAGAAATTAAAATAAGCACTGCGCCAAGAAGAAATTTGGATGAAACAGAGAAGTAGGGTCTAGTCGCTAAAAACAGGCGACCGTAATACTGCCTATTTTCATGCTCAAGCAGCACAAAGGAAACGAATTAATCATATAACCTCAATGAGGAGTGTTGATGATGACTGATACCTTCGATCCGGATTCACAGATATAGTATAATAGCTTTTTCCTAGAAGACCTAGTTTTAATCGAACCTTGGAAAGCAATGCTAAAAGGAAATAAAAAGGACACATCTACAAGACTTTGTTTGTTCGTTTTACCTTAGTTTACTGGACCAATCTTGTTTACTTTATAATGGGTTGAATCAATGGATGGAGATAGGCCATGGTTGAAGACCCACCTACAGCTGCACATCATATGGGATAAAAGATAACAATAAGCATAGTCATGTGTAATGTTTGAACAAAGCTAATATCTTGTGGGCAACACATCCTAATATACTAGAGCCCCCGTGATGCAGCGAGCATAGCAATAGTCTTTTAATCCAACCGAGTACACACCAAAGCAACGGGCTACAAACGATTAATAAGTGTAAAACACAGATCAAAGTTTTATATGGTGATGTTGTTGTGATCCCGAATGGGTCGCTAAACGAAGTCTGTACTACCCTTTCTGTCACTGGGGTTCCTATGAGATTGTTGCTAGCCAAGTATCTCACCTCAAGCCTTTATCAATCTATGAGATCTTGGGTACCTATAAGTCCATAGATCGAGACAAGAGACAAAGAAACAAAAGATACAAATCTCAATTACAAACAAAATGCAATACTCCCATGAATTAGATGCACATAATCGCTGGGAGGTTTCTCCTCAACCCGCAGCCCATGAGGACTACTCACTCATAACAAATATATCGGAGAAAGAAAACATCATACAAATACTTAGATTGAAATCAAATATTCTTACAATGGTCGCCAAATCACAAGGAGATCTAAAGTACAAAGCAATGGCTATGGCTAGTGGAGGGGATGGATGATGGAGGTGATGAACAATAGGTGAACAATGGTGTGGATCTCCTTTGGTGGTTTTGTGATGTAATCTGACAATGGCGGCTCTCTAGCCGGCAGCTAGATCCTCAAAATATATAGTCACCTTCACAAAAGTCATAGGGTTTGATGAGACGAAGCCAACGCCACCTGGTACAGGTGGTCCCTGCCCGTACTAGTGGTCGTTAAGCATGCTGACGCCCTGGAATGGCTTCCTAATTACTTGGTCGTGCATACTTCCTCAAAAACCTTCATTAAGACTCTTGATTTCGCATTAAAAACCGTGATTTCCTGCACAACACAATTTAAAGAAAGGTTTTGCATATCTTTATGATTATTAGTCATTAGTGGCAGGGAGAGAGTTTCTTGTCAATTGTTTGACCAAAAACAATGTTTAAACACGGTGGAAGATGGCTAATTTTGGAGCCATCAATGATCATGTGTGTGATCAACCGAATGAGGTGCATGAGGAAATTTAGAGTTTCTACACTTCTTTATACCAATCACAAGGGTATAAGGGAATGGATGTATTGTTGGACACAGTTCAACCAAAAGTCACAGCACAAATGAATGGACTACTCTCAAAGGAGTTTTTGGCTGAGGAGGTGAAGAATGCACTTTTTCAGATGGCACCATCCAAGGCGCCAGGTGTGGATGGGTTCACTGCGGGGGTTTTCCAACGTCATTGGGAGATCCTGCAGGATGATGTGACACTGGTAGTATTAGATTTCTGAATGGAGGGGAGCTACCTAATGGAATCAATGATACCTCTCTAACTTTAATTCCTAAGGTAAGGTGCCCTCGGTATATCTCTCAATATAGAACAATTTCTCTTTGTCAAGTGTTATACAAGATTGCAGCGAAAGCTATTGCAAATAGATGAGAGGGCTGTTGGATGAGGTGATTAGAGAGGAGCAGAGTGCTTTTGTGCCTGGCCGTTTGATTACTGATAATGTGCTGGTGGCATATGAAAGTATACATGTGATGAGTGCATATTTGCATCATGTTTTACATTATTATTTTGCATTATAGATGTAGGATCTTGGTATTTTACGGTGCTCGCGCGCATATTTTATGTCTGTTTTCACCAGGATCAGGCCAGATGATGGTCCAATGGATACAATTCTTGGAGCAGTTGTACTGTGGAGCCAAGGAGTCAAAAACAACGTAAATCACTTATTTGGGAAATATTAATAATACCAGAAGAAAACCAGAAGCGAACAAGGGAGGCAGAAGGTTCAACGACCAACTATACGGCGGGAGCAACTTTTTCGGATGTATAGCTCCGGCTGTATAGTTGGCGCCGCCTCCGCCTCCTCAAATAGTTTCACCCCATGGAACTGGTTCGGGGAGACGACATACAGAACACCCAGAAATTGCAGAAACCTCACCTTTCGAAGGCATCTGGAGGGGGAACTCATCCACCGAGGATCCATCTTTGCCCTGCGCATATCCGGGAGGCTAAGTCATCGATCTTCATCATCCACCGCTGCATCACCACCATCTCCATCCATCCCATCTACATCTTGTCTAGATCTTGTTGTAATTCCCGTACTTGTTGTGGATTTATACAAGTCCTATTCATCTATGATTGTTTATTACCATTGCCATGATGTTGATTGTCTCCATGTTTGAGTAGATCTCTAGTTCTTGGGGATATGGAGAAACCCTAGTATGATATTGAAATAAGATTATTATGATATTCATCATTGTGACCATGTGTTAGATTTTCTACATCTTGATGTTGAGAGAAGTCGACCTCTCAATATTTGCCCCTCGTGCGGACTTCATGGAGGGAACTACTAGTTGGTAGATGGAGGCGTGCTAGCACTTACAGTGACTATAAATATCTTGGCACCTGATGACTGCAAGTGCACAGATCGTTTGTAGCTAGTTTCGAAATAAAGATATCAATCCCACAGGGAGAAGGAGTCTGAAGTCTAATAATTCTTGAAATAAATATTATGATAGAAATGTTAGATAAAGATCTAAGTAACAAGATAAAATGCGAGTATTGTGTAAAAAGGTGTTTTTGGGTTTTGGGTATAAGAGCAATAATAAAGTAAAGCAAAATAACTTAATACAGAAAGTAAGTATCGCGTATGTAAGAGAGATTGGAACTGCAGTAGGGAAAAGGCGTTCTGGATACACCACTAGTATTGTAAAGATTTAAGATAAAGATTATCATCATGAACATTCTCAACTGTGTATGTGTGGGAGGAACTCCGTATTTGGACGAATAGGCAGCAACCGCTGCTCACATCATCCTCATAACCACAACAGTCAGCAATCGACATCAATCGAATTACTGCGTTATTAAGGGACGTAATCCCGTAGGATGTATCCCATGGCATGGATAGTGTTCTGTGAGTTTCTTCGGTTTCCCAAGTTGATACGTAAGGGGTGCCAACATCTTTATAGTCACTGTAAGTGCTAGCACGCCTCGATCTACCAACAAGTAGTTCCCTCCATCAAGTCCCCACGAGAGGCAAATATTGAGAGGTCGACTTCTCTCAATATCAAGATGTAGAGAATCTAACACATGGTCACAGCGATGAATATCATAATAGACTTTATCTTATTTCAATCTCATACTAGGGCTTCTCCATCTCCCCAAGAACTAATGATCTACTCAGACATGGAGGCAATCAACATCATGGCAATGGTAACGGAAACAATCATAGATGAATAGTACTTATAAATCCACAATGAGTATAGTAATTACAACAATATCTAGACAAGATGTAGATGGGGTGGATGGAGATGGTGGTGATGCAGCAGTGGATGATGAAGATCGATGCCTTAGCCTCCCGGATCTGCGCAGGGTGAAGATGGATCCCTCGTGGATGAGTTCCCCCTCCATATGCCTTCCGGAGGTGAGGTTTCTGCGATTTCTGGGTGTTCTATATGTCGTATCCTCGAATTAATTACATGGGGTGAAACTATTTGACGAGGCGGAGGCAGCGCCAACTATACAGCCGGAGCTATATGGCTGGAAAATTCCTCCCGCCATGTAGTTGGTCGTTGAACCTTCTGCCTACCTTGTTCGCTTCTGGTATTATTAATATTTCCCAAATAAGCGATTTATGTTGTTTTTGACTCCTTTTCTCCTCAGTACAACTGCTCCAATAATTGTATCCATTCGATCCATCATCTGTCCTGATCCTGGTGAAAACAGACATAAAATATGCGCGCGAGCGCCGTAAAATACCAAGATCCTACATCTACAATACAAAATAATAATGTAAAACATGATGCAAATATGCATTCATCAACTTCCCCAAGCTTAGACTCTTGCTCGTCACAAGCAAGTTTTTAGCGTAATGGATGTGATCCTCATATTCATGAAGCTGAGTCGATAAAATAAATGAGGCAATTGCAACATGTGTTTATCATGTACGATACAAGGGAATAAGTTAATGAATAGTACCTTACTCGAACCATCTGAATAGTATTAGAAGGCTTCCACACCTTAGTTATCAATAGTTCATAAAAGATGAATCTCGACATAATGTAAAAGAATCCGGTTCACCCAAATGAGTTAACGATGTAGTGATACGTCGTCAACATATCTATAATTTTTTATGTTCCATGCTTGTTTTATATCAACTATCTTATGTTTTGTCTACATTTTGAGGTATTTTTATACATTTTCTGGAACTAACCTATTAACAAGATGCCATAGTGCCAGTTGCATGTTTTCTGCTGTTTTTGGTTTCAGAAAAGATGGAAAATAAATATTCTCGGAATTGGACCGGACAAAAGCCAAAGTCAATATTTTACCAAAAGACTCTCGGAGCCAGAAGACGATACGGAGAGGGGCCACGAGGTGGCCACACCACCTAGTGGCGTGGGCGAGCACAGGACGCGCCAGGGGGTGGTGTGGGCCCCTCGGGCACCCACCGACCTTGCCTCTTCGCCTATATATTCCCCCCGAGACGAAAACCCTAAGTACCAGATCAGATTTCCACGAAAAACTACGCAGCACCGCCGCCACCGAAGAGGAGATTTGGCGGACAGAAGTCTCTGTTCCGGCACCCTGCTAGGACGGGGAAGTGCCCTTGAAGCCATCTCCATCGACTCCACTACCATCTCCATCGTCGTTGCCGACTCCCATGATAAGGAGGGAGTAATTCTCTCTCGAGGCTAAGGGCTCTACCGGTAGCTATGTGTTCATCTCTCTCTCTATGCATGATCTTATTGAGATCATGAGCTTTGTAATCTATAGATCTATTCTGCTACTCAAGTGCTTTAATGAATCTCTGCTTATCCCCACGTATGTGAAGTTGACAGTGTGCACACCGTGTGGCACTTTGGCTAAGGTTACATAAATACTTATCATGAGTATAATTTAGTTGGATCTCTCTATGAGATTGTGGTGTTTGTTGGAACTATCTAGTGCTCAAGGTGATAGTGAGGGGTTATCTAGATGGGGAATGTGAACTTTAAGGTGTGTTGTTATAGCCCTACATAGTCCAACCGGAGAGTAGTTCAGGGTAGCATCATGAAGAGAAGATATTTATATGAGAGTGCCCACTAGTGAAAGTATGATCCCTAGGCCTTGTTTCTAAGCATTGAAACACCACTTACAATTAGCTTTGTTACATGTTTGTTTGCTGCCACTCTTATTTCAGATTGCAATTACCACTTATAATCATCCATATTACTTGTATTTCACTATCTCTTCGCCAAACTAGTGCACCTATACACCTGGCAAGTGTATTGGGTGTGTTGGGGACACAAGAGACTTCTTGTTATCTTGATTGCAGGGTTGCTTGAGAGGGATACCTTTGACCACTTCCTCCCCGAGTTCGATAAACCTTGGGTGACCCACTTAAGGGAAACTTGCTGCTGTTCTACAAACCTCTGCACCTGGAGGCCCAACACTGTCTACAAGAATAGAAGCGTGCGTAGACATGAGGTAGTCCCAAGTGTTTTAGGATAAACGTAATCACTTGGGATTCGAAATATCAGAAGTGTCTCTTTGTCATACTACAATACAATAGTATATGCCTATTTGCTCTTTGCACATTCGCTCTTTTTCATCTTTCTTTTTATTTTCTTTGGCATATATGCTCACACTTTTGTTTTAAGTGTTGTGCAAAGGAGCTTGCCATATATTCCACCTTATGTAGGAATTCAAATTTCAACGATCTCAATTATCAAATTCCAACTGTATATGAAGCATTCTTATGACTTGGAGATTCTACCTCGACTTGTTCTCACTCTATTTGTATATCACTTTCATTTTACCTTTATTCAAGGTTTCTCATTTAACTTAATTGTATAGATAATTTTCTTTGTGAATCAAACCGTCGACTTATAGCATATTGACCAAATTATCTTTATGTGTTCCATTAATACCAATGGTGTGGAAGAATTTTATTGCTATCATCAAGTGCAAGTAAAATCATACTCAAGCCATTCATATATCATTAAATCAAACACAAACTCAATATTGCTCCATATATAATAATAAACTCGGAATTTCATAAAAAAGATCGACTATTCCTGAAGGGAATTCTAATGATGCAAACTTTATTTCTAGTTTGAACTAATGCAATAATAATAATAATAACCTTTAGGATAGATTACAAGGTCTTAAAGATCTCCCCAAGCTTGGAATCAAGCCAGGCGGGATCAAATAATAATCCCTTGCGATTATTTGATACCGTGATTGTTGTAGATCACTGTGGCGCCATGGTATGTAACACCACGGTGCGTAGCTTCTTGTTGGTCTCCTCCAGAGTAGTTATGTGGCTCTAGCAATTGCGCAGATCAGATTGAAGAGTGTCCACTCTATCTGCGAGCTTGGTCACCAATGGAAGGAGGTCTTCCTTCTTCTCCATCTCATTGAGATGGTGGCGGACTTCGACATGATGGAGTAGCTCCTGCTTCTGATATATCTATAGTGCCCGCACGCGATCCTTAGTCCTGGGGACAACTTCTTCTTCCTCATCCATTGATGGATCGGGGAAGTGGAAACCGTACCTCCACTCTTCTTGAGGCTTAACCTTCATACGAGCACCAATGGTTGGCTTCAAGAGTGGAACCTCCCCTCCTTTGCTAGCACCTCCACCAATATTAGATAATTCCTTACGCTTGTGCGGCCTTGGATCTGTGGTGATGAACTTGACCGTCTCCACATGCCCTTTTCCATGTGGCTTGCGATCTTCTCTCTTGTTGAGCTTTCTTCATCGCTGCTCCATTGATCTCAAGTGGATCATAGACGTCTCGGTGTATGTAGACATCAACCACATCATCTTCGGAATCATTGTTGAAGTAGCTTGGCTCGACGTAATCCTTGTACCTTAGGCTAAACCTCTCCACCTCCTCGTCATCGTCCTCCATGGACGGGCTGCTAGATCGGTCCCTGGAAGGAGCGATGAGCCCCATGGGTTTTCCACGGCCTGGAACAGGATACCGCATTGCTAGATTGGTTCCTGTAGATTGCGATTAGAGAGAGAGAGAGAGAGAGACAATGGCAGTATATAAGGGGGTTAGAGGTCGGTAAAACTCGCGAGAAACACCAAATTATCGTCCAAGAAAAGAATCCAAACGAAGCAGGGAAAGAAATCACGGATTTCGAAGTGTCCTGCCGCGTAACGACCAACTATATGGGTCGGACCGTATAGTTAGTTCCGAGCAGATATTTCCAAATATCTCGAGTCCAGGTCGATTAAATCACGACTCGGAACCGACAATAATGTTTTTTTGGTAATAAAAGAAAGACCAAACAAAAAGTGTCTGAGAGTTTAATGACCAACTATACGGCTGGAATTTTTGCTCTGGTCGTATAGTTGCGATCGTAAAGATATAAACACAGAAATAAAAAGTGTCTAAGAGTTTAACGACCAACTATATGGCCGGAATTTTTGCTCTGCTCATATAGTTGCGACCGTATAGATACAAACGTGAAAATCAAAAGTGTCTGAGAGTTTAACGACCAACTATACAGCCGGATTTTTTGCTCCAGTCGTATAGTTGTGACCGTATAGATACAGACACCAAAAAGCAAAACTATCTGAGAGTTCAACGATCAACTATATGGCCAGAATTTTTGTTCCGGTCGTATAGTTGTGACCGTATAGTCTCAAATATTAAAAACAATTTCACAAAGATGATACGGAGAGTTTAACGGCCGACTATACGGTCGAAGCTCCCCAACCATACGTATAGCTCCGCCAGTATAGTTGGTAAAACCCCTCTAAAACTTCAGAAAAACACAAGGAATTCGAAGGCAAAATTTCAGGAGTAAGATTTGTGAAAACAAATCACTTATTTGGGTAAGAACACTTACCTTGCACTTACCATTTGCTTAATCGGGGATGGAAAGTTCCTCCCATAACAAGGACTCCTTCTCTTTTGGAGGAATTGACTTTAGTTCATTAAATAATTCCCGTAAACGAAAATCACCATGACTAAAGTTCCTCTCAATAAGATTGGTGTCTTCCTGGGCAAACATGGACACTTCATCTAACATTTTTATTTCTTGCCTCTGCATAATCTGCAACTCAAATTCTTGAAGTGAAAGAATCCAACATATCAGCCTTGGCTTATGGTCTTCCCTTTCAAGGAGTTCTTTTAAGCCATCATGATCCGTGTGAACTCTCAACTTTGCATCAACTATATAAGAACAAAATTTATAGCAAGAGAAAAATACAATAAAAAGTTCCTTTTCTTCCTTAGAGTAATTCTTTTGAGCGCCATTGAGAGTTCGACTAGCATGATGTATAAAATTAAATCTACGACCAATATGTTGTCCAAGAGTTACTCCTACAACATCACGCTAGCTTCACATATTAAGTCAAAGGTTGTATCCCAGATAGGTGGTTTAATGGTGGGAGCACGAGTTAAAACATTTTTCAGTTTATCAAAGGCTTCAAGACACTTATCACCAAAATTAAATCTCATTCCCTTTTGCAAGAGGTTAGTCAAAGGCTTAGATATCCCAGAGAAATTTCTAATGAACCTTTTGTAAAAACCCGCATGACCAAGAGAAATTCTTATACCTTTAATATCCTTAGGTTGCGGCATTCTCTTTATTGCTTCAACCTTAGCTGTATCAACTTCAATTCCCTTACCTGATACCTTGTGTCCGAGGACTATACCTTCTTTGACCATAAAGTGGCACTTCTCCCGGTTTAGAACAAGATTAGTTTCTTCACAATGCTGCAAAACTCTCTTGAGATTATCCAAGCAGCTAGTAAATGAAGCTCCATAGCAGAAAAGTCATCCATAAATACTTCCATTATAAGTTCTATAAAATCCGCAAAAATAGCAGTCATACATCGTTGAAAAGTAGCTTGGGCATTGCATAGACCAAAAGGCATACATCGATAAGCATGTAAACCGTAAGGACTTATGAAAGTTGTTTTAAGTTGGTCATCCGGATGAATGGCTATTTGAGAGAAACCAGAGTATCCGTCCAAGTAACAAAAATGAGTATGGTTTGCTAACCTTTCTAAAGTTTTATCTATGAACGGCAATGGATAATGATCTTTCCTAGTTTCTTTATTTAATTTCCTGAAGTCTATGCACATCCTGTGCCCAACAATAGTTCTAGTAGGTATTAATTCATTGTTTTCATTAGGAACAACAGCAAAACCGCCCTTCTTATGGACACAATGAACATGACTTACCCAATCACTCTCTTTAACAGGAGAAATTATACTTGCGTCTACTAGGCGTACAATTTCTTTTCTTACCACATCTTTCATTTCAGGCTTTAATCTTCTATTAAATTCTGCAATAGGTTTAGCACCTTCTTCCATGAATATTCGATTGGACGACTATCATGGGACTAATTCCCTTCAAGTCACCCATTGAGTACCCAAAGGCTTGGCAATGCTCCTTAAGTATCCTCATGAGTTCCTCTTCTTCTTCTCCTGAAAGTTTAGCACTAATAATAATAGGAAATTTATTTGTATCATCTAGAAACCTGTATTTGAGATTATCTGGTAGAGTCTTCAACTCTGGGGGTGGTAATTCCTCGTCCCCTCTCTTTTCTGGCTGTTCAAAAGCCTCGTCGGTTGGAGGTCCCAAAATGGGAAGTGAATCGAATTCATCTTCTAGTTCTTCTAGGGACTTGTCCTCCATAACTATTTCTTCATAATTTGGATCTTCATTTATTTCTTCTTCTTCTTGATTACCAAAGAAAAGAGCCGCCATTTCCTCAATAGTTCTCTCTTCCTCTTCTTCTTGTACATGTGGAGGCCTGTCTTTAAATTTGGAAAAATGGAATTTATTTTCTATTCCCCCAAGCTTAAGAGTCACAATCTCCTTCTCGAAATTAACATAGGCACCTATATCACCCAAAAATTTCCTTCCAAATATAATTGGGCAAAGAGTGTCAACTGGCATATCAACAACTACAAAATCGATAGGAAAGTTTTTGTTGCCAATTGTGGCAGTTGCATTGTCAACTACTCCCATTGGAATTCTAAGGTTTTTATTGGCTAACTAATTGTTATATCAGTATTTCAATTGTAGCCGGTTCTATTTCTTCTTTTATCTCTAAATAGAGATCATAAGATATAACATTAACTTCGGTGCCAAGATCACATAACCCGTAATGAGAGGTTTCTTTAAATATGCAGGGAAGAATAGGATTACCCACATCATTTACCTTTATTTTACCTTCAACCAATACGGAAGTTTTTTAATAAAGTTCAACTATGTTACAATGTGAGTATATAGCCATAATTGCTTCCTTGGTTACCTCTTCATCTTTGTTTTCTTTTAGGTGTTCCGTGACCCCAGGTATGCTTTCGTCTTCCTTCTTTTCCTGTACTACTTTGACCTGTTCATATTCAAAAATTTGCTTTTGTGCAGTGTTAGGGAAAGGTACTTCATATATTGGTTCTACGGAGGCAAGTGTTGCTTTATCTTCTCTTTTCTTTTCTGGTTCGGGTGGTGGATCATACTTGACTGGAACCTCCTTTGGAGCTTTAACATGTTTTGTAAAAGCTTTAACAACTTGCAACATGATGACCCACAAATATAGGGGGTGTATCGCAGTATTTTCGATAAGTAAGAGTGTCGAACCCAACGAGGAGCAGAAGGTGCTAGCTAGTGGTATGGATCAGGAATTCTCTGCAAATACTTAGCAAGCAGATTTTTAGGGGTTTTTGATAAAGCAAGTAAATAAAGTACGAGTAAAAAAAAGACAGTAGGAATAAATGCAGCAAGTGGCCCAGTCCTTTATGCAGCAAAGGACAAGCCGGTTGTAAACTTAAGATGACCAAACGTTCTCGAGGACACATGGGAAGACTTTCAAGTGCTTTCGCTTCATATAGTTAATTAATCTTTTTTAGCTTGCTAAGTGTTGTGTGGGTGAACCTATGCTAATGTATTGACCTTCCTAGGACTAATACATACTTGTGATTATACCCCTTGCAAACATCCGTAAGTATAAGAAAGTAATTAAGGTAGAAACCTAACCACAGCTTTAAACTCTATGACCGTTACGTCCCTTGTGCAATGGTTTCCTAACGGGGTTTCAGGTTTCTATCACTCTGACAACCCCTACGATTAGTAGCCAAATACACAATGCATTCCCCTAGGCCGATATAGGTGAAGTGTCATGTAGTCGACATTCACATGACACCACTAGAATAAGTACGCCACAACTTAAATATCAAACTATTGAATCTTTCTCAACACAATTCCACTACTAACAACATGACTTCTCCCATGTCCTCAAGAACAAAACGAACAACTCACAAGACATTATATGGATCATGATCAGAGATGGAATAATGATGAATAACAATCTGAACATAAACAATAATTCAATGGTTCCACTCAATAGCATCAACTACAAAGAGTAATCAACACCGGGAAAGTTTCCCCTAAGAACTAATGCAAGATTCAACCCAATTGTTATAGCAATATGGAGATGGTGATGAGGGTGATGATGGTGATGATGGTGGTGGTGATGATGATGATGATCCCAATGAAGTCCAGCTTGATGGTGGTGTTGATGGCGACGATCTCCCCTCTCTAGGAAGGAATTCCCCCGACAGAAATCTGTCTCCCGGAGAGATCTTTCTCTCTCGGTGTTTTCCACCCCGCAGAGGCGGTGGAATCTTTCTGTGGTCGCCCCCCGAGTCTTAGGGTTTCGTGAGGAATATATACGCTAGAGGGGAGAGCCAGAGGTGGGCCAGGGCGGCCACACCACCTGGTGGCCCGACCTAGGGTGGCCCGCGCCAGGGGGTGGTGTGGGACCCCTGTGGCCCATCTCCACTCCCTCTTCTGGCAGCCTTCATCTTCTGAAAAATAGGATTTTCCGTATATTTTCTCGGATTTTCTGATCTTCGCGAATTTTGCCTCCAAACAGCACCTTTTCCATCAGAATCCTGACTGCAGCGGTCCATGCTCCAAAAGTCATCAACCATGCAAAAACAGATGAAATAACATAAGTATCACCTCTCAATACGAAATATATCAATGAATAATAGTGAATTATGACATAGAATAGTGATGCAAAATGGACGTATCAACTCCCCCCAAGCTTAGACTTCGCTTGTCCCCAAGCGAAACTGAGCTCAATAAACATGACCTTAGGTTTATGGAGTGAAGAGTCGATAAAAGAATACGGACAAAAAGCATCACATTCATCAATACATAGATCATAATAGAAGACGACTCACTATTACATAACTTAACTTGCAATAAGTAAAGGAAACACAATAAAGATACATAAAGTAAATCATAATTGGTAATGACAAACTTAGCTCTTGGTTGAAGAATAGTTGATACTTTCCTGAAGTTCACAAATAACTAGTTTTCAATGATAGCTTTCAAAGTAGTAATCACCAAGATAAGCGCAATATGCAAAACAAGGAACATAAGAAACATGATTGAATAAATCATCATATGAATGAATGAAACACAACAACTCAAAATACTTGCTGAGATAGAAAGGAATAGGTTTACTGACTCAACTGAAAAGTAAAAGAACGGCCCTTCACAGAGGGAAGCAGGGATTTCAAGTTTCAAAAAGAGCTCCCAAAAATTATGATACTTACTAGCTTTCAACTCTCATTGCCCCTATCATAGGCATCTTTAGGTGATTAAGGTTAAAGTGATCAAATATGAGGATATGCTTGACAAGTTGTAAATTGCGAATCTCATGTCCCTTGAATACGAGGGCCGCTCCTCATGCTACTCAAGTTTAGTCACCGGTAAGTTCTTGTCATTGTAAGCACATGTGTATCATGGAGAACCACCAACGGGGTACCCCTTGCCCGATGATACGGAAGAATCCCCATATCAAAATGACAAGGCAAGCAAACACCAAGCATCTCAGCAATCTTCTTATTTACCATGGGAATATGGTGCTTTTTTATCTCTTTCCTCTTTTCATAATCTCTTTTTTTTTCTTAATATCAGACTCTCTTTTTTTATAAGAAGAATGCTTCATAGATGCTTGTTATGGTTACGCTGCAGGTTTCCACCATGTCAACATGGATTAGACCAGCGACCCAGGCATTTCTCTAACACACATGCATAACTCCATGGACTTACAAGCTCCCCTTTCATTTCACACCGACGACATCCATAGACAAAAGAACATGATATCAACTAGGTACAAAGTACCAGTCCAATGTTGAAAGCGTTCCCCATGATAGCATGGTTCTGCTAATTCACAACTTACAAAGCACAAGCATATACGCAACATAAGTGAGCACAATGGTTCAAGTTTATTAAATGCAAGAAAGTAAAGTGTGCCATCAAGTTCGTGAGAGCTTTAATCACTACTTTTCACATAACAAGTTAATTTGGGAGGTAGATAAAACAAGAATTTACTTGGAATAGCAATAATGCTAATAGGTAGGTATGGTGGACACAAATGGCATAGGTTTTGGTTTTTAGGATTGGATGCACGAGAAGTAATCCCTCTCAGTACAGGTTTTTGGCTAAGTATAAGAGTTGAAGGAAACAAAAAAACATACAAGTGATAAAAACAAACATGAAATCTTCCTTGGAAGCACAAAAGATCTTAACTAGAGAATACTAGGCTTATGAGCAAATCAAGAAAGAAATATGATAAAATTATTTTTCTTTAGAGTACTTTTATCTTTTTCATTCAACTCTCAAAAATAGTGTTGCTACTGACCGAGCCAGGTTTGCCAAAACCAACTAAATTAACTTAATGATCCCAAAGTGATACAAATACTAACAACAAGATAAATCATATAACCATGAATTGAAAACTAATATAAGATATGAAAAAGAGTAAATGATAGAACTTCTTATTAATATTCCATAACGGCAACTCACACTAAGGGATACATATCTAACAAGAGAGGGGACACTTCCATAATGCAAACCATCCTACATGATAACTTCTCTATTCATGATATGACTCTACTAAAAAGGTAAAAATATAGAAGATAGTGATGTGATACCGCGACACTCCCCCAAGCTTGGAACAAACCAAGGGGATGCCAAACCTGTGACGAATTACTCCTTCGGTGGTGGTGGTATCTTCTTGATGAGATCTTTGATCAGTTTTCCCAAGTCCTCAATCTCGAAGGTGAGAGTACGAATCCACTCCGAGTTGTGCTCGATGTGGTGCATGATCATGTCAGATTGTGGATCCCAGCTCTTGTGATTCTTTTTCCACTCTTCCTTCTTGGAGTCTTCTTTCCCTGCATGGCGTGGAGCTAAATAGTGACGCAGAGGTTTTCCTCCAGTTGACATCCGTGCAATCCTCCTAACCCTGCCAGATCTTACCAGCATTCCAATGCTTGCAATGGTAGTGCCGGTGTGAGGATGTTGGCCTTGCTTTGCCTCCTCCCCATCTTCACTCTTGATCTCCTTCTCCTGCCCGGGGTCTTGGAGATCTTCCTCCATAGGCTCCTTTCCTTTATCCTTGGCGGACACCATTGTGCTTCAAAGATAGTTCCTGGCATAAACATATAGAAACGAAAACACGATATACAAACCTCAGGGGATCCGGGGGATTATATATTACGAAGTTTCAGAACAAAAGGAAGGTACTGGGATAAAACGGGTTGGAGGCGGAGTCCGGAGTGGCCACACCACCTGGTAGCGCGGACAGGGGTGGGCCCGCGCCACAGGGTGGTGTGAGCTACCCTGGCTCCGTTTCCATCCCTCTTTCGCTTCGTAGCTTTCCTTATTGACTAAAAACTGCAAAAATATAATTGGATAGTATTTTCGCGGAACTTTTCTTACCAGAACTGTTACCTATTTGAAAACGGACTCTAGAGGTCTCTGAATTTGGTATCTAGTAGATTCTTCCGGATTCACCACTTGAATAACATAAATATCTTCATCTTCATACTCTTATTACTTGAGTCATAAAACCTTTCACTTCCTTATTACACCATTATCTCCACTACCTAGAAATTTCTTTCACACAAAACTTCACACAGTTCTCATTAGCAACATTAGTATAAGTGAAGTGACAAAACCTTTTGAGCTCAATTTCAACTTAAAACCATCAAAACATAAGCTACCGTCGCAACTCTTTCCGAAAACCCAAAAATAATTCAAAAAGGAAATCGATTAAAGAAGCAAATGCAAGAGTGGCAAAATCTGTCAAAACAAACCAGCAGGTAGATATCATTTTTTCGGAAATATTCTGTTGCTCAAATCAAAAAGTGCAAAACTAAAGAAAGTTAAATAACAACCTGGGCCAAAAGCACAAACTATTACAGCTCAATCCGACATATAGAGATCTCTCACCAATTTTTACGGTGAAGCACCAAAATCTGTTTCGGAACAGCAACTTCCCCAAATCTTACTTCTCTCTCATTACAGGTTGATCTTGACACAAAAACCAAAGAAAAAGTATAAGGAGAGGTTATTACCGAAGTAATAGCTTACAAGACTCAAAGAAACAAAAACAAACTGAAAGCAAAAATAAATTGGGTTGTCTCCCCAAAAGCTCTTTCTTTATAGCCATTAAGATGGGCATGATAATTTTGATGATGCTCACATAGGAATATGAATTGAGGTGAAATGGAGCATTAAGAAGCAAAAATACACACGTTTAAGTCTAACCCACTTCCTATGCAAGGGAATTTTGTAAACAAACAAGTTGTCGAAACCAGAGGCTACTAGCATAGGAAGGCAAAAGAAGTGCAACATAAAAACTTTCAGCATAAAACGAGAAAACTTGATATTATTGAGATGCATAAGAACACTTTTCCCTCTCTCACAGTAACTTTCAGTATCATGCATAAACTTAACGATATAGCTATCACAAGAACCATCATAACAATGATCACTTATTCTAACAGAAAACACAGGAATACTAGCTCTCATAATACTGCTTTGTGAAACAATATTAGAGGTATCCTTACAAAGGATAGTGTGTCCCTCTGCTACATATTTAGTAAAAAAGTCTTTCACATTTTCTACTATAGGTTCATCAACCATTTGTTTAGCAAGTTCAACAGCTTTACTTGTACTTTCATCAACCATACTAGCTATCATAGAATGTTCCTTTATCTTAATTGGGAAAGGCATTTTCTCAATATAAGGTTCAGGTAAAACATGATTACCAGTATAAACTTCAGTATTTCTTGAAGGAACACTCTTAGCAACATCTTTATAAGGTTCATGATACTTATTCCACTTCTTTTTAGGCACTTCAATGTAAGAAGCAAAAGCCTTAAAATAAGAAGCAATAGCTTGAGAGTCTAGACCATAAGCATTTTTAATATTTTGAAAGTCATCAGTTCCCATAAAAGATTCAATGCATTCATAATCATAATTTATACCTGCCTTTCTACCTTTATCATTCTCCCAAGCTTCAGCATTATCTTGAATACGGTCTAGAAGATACCATTTAGCTTCTTCTTCCATGTGAGTGAATGATCCAGCATAAGAAGCATCCAATGAATCCTTATCAATAAGAGAAAGCCTTGCATAAAAGTTATTGATAATAATATTGTTGGGGAGCTCATGAATGGGACATTTGAGCATTAGTAACTTCAATATCCCCCAAGCTTGAGCTGTACTCTCTCCATCAAGAGGCCAAAAGTTGTATATTTTATTCCGATCTTTATGAATCTCACTAGGAGGATAAAATTTTGAATAAAAGATAGGCACTATTTCCTCCCATTCTAGAGCTTGACCATTCTTCAGCAGCTTATACCATTCCTCAGCTCTTCCTTTCAGCGATAATGAGAATAACTTCTTCATAACTTGATCTATGGTAATACCTGCACACTTGAACAACCCGCATAATTCGTGTATAAAGAGCAAATGATCACCGGGATGGACAGTTCCATCCCCAACATAGTAGTTATCCATAACATGGTCAATCATTCTTACAGGTATTTTAAAAGCATCATTCTCAGCAGGTGGTGGTTCATCTACTACCTTAGCAGTGGTAGTAGCATTACCAAATAAGAAACTCAGCGAATTATCCATAACGAAAATAAAGCAACTAACAGTAGTAAACAATACTCATAGTAGAAGTTTCCTTTACCAGTTCCACTCTCCAATAGCACTTCACTCCCCGGCAACGGTGCCAGAAAATAGTCTTGATGACCCACAAGTATAGGGGGTGTATCGCAGTATTTTCGATAAGTAAGAGTGTCGAACCCAATGAGGAGCAGAAGGTGATGGCTAGTGGTATGGATCAGGAATTCTCTGCAAATACTTAGCAAACGGATTTTTAGGTTTTTTTATAAAGCAAGTAAATAAAGTACTAGTAAACAAAAGACAGTAGGAATAAATGCAGCAAGTGGCCCAATCCTTTATGCAGCAAAGGACAAGCCGGTTGTATTACTTAAGATGACCAAACGTTCTCGAGGACACATGGGAAGACTTTCAAGTGCTTTCGCTTCATATAGTTGATTAATCTTCTTTAGCTTGCTAAGTGTTGTGTGGGTGAACCTGTGCTAATGTACTGACCTTCCTAGGACTAATACATGCTTGTGATTATACCCCTTGCAAACATCCGTAAGTACAAGAAAGTAATTAAGGTAGAAACCTAACCACAGCTTTAAACTCTATGACCGTTACGTCCCTTGTGCAATGGTTTCCTAACGGGGGTTCAGGTTTCTGTCACTCCGGCAACCCCTACGATTAGTAACCAAATACACAATGCATTCCCCTAGGCCATATAGGTGAAGTGTCATGTAGTCGACGTTCACATGACACCACTAGAATAAGTACACCACAACTTAAATATCAAACTATTGAATCTTTCTCAACACAATTCCACTACTAACAACATGACTTCTCCCATGTCTTCAAGAACAAAACGAACTACTCACAAGACATCATACGGATCATGATCAGATATGGAATAATGATGAATAACGATCTGAACATAAACAATAATTCAATGGTTCCACTCAATAGCATCAACTACAAGAGTAATCAACATCGGGAAAGTTTCCCCTAAGAACTAATGCAAGATTCAACCCAATTGTTACAGCAATATGGAGATGGTGATGAGGGTGATGATGGTGATGATGGTGGTGATAATGATGATGATCCTGATGAAGTCCAGCTTGATGGTGGTGTTGATGGCGACGATCTCCCCTCTCCGGGAAGGAATTCCCTCGGCAGAAATCTGTCTGCTGGAGAGATCTTTCTCTCTCGGTGTTTTCTGCCCCGCAGAGGCGGTGGAATCTTTCTGTGGTCGCCCCCCGAGTCTTAGGGTTTCGGGAGGAATATATACGCTAGAGGGGAGAGCCAGAGGTGGGCCAGGGCGGCCACACCACCTGGTGGCGCGGCCTAGGGTGGCCCACGCTAGGGGTTGGTGTGGGCCCCCTATGGCCCATCTCCACTCTCTCTTCTGGCAGCCTTCGTCTTCTAGAAAAAATAGGATTTTCCATATATTTTCCCGTATTTTCTGATCTTCACGAATTTTGCCTCCAAACAACACCTTTTCCATCAGAATCCTGACTGCAGCGGTCCATGCTCCAAAAGTCATCAACCATGCAAAAACAGATGAAATAACATAAGTATCACCTCTCAATACGAAATATATTAATGAATAATAGTGAATTATGACATAGAATAGTGATGCAAAATGGACATATCAAAACACAAGATCTGAATCCAAATAATGTCCTTTAGATAAATTTTTAACATGGCCTTTTTTTATTATAGTCATGAATACAATCATGCTCTATTTTTATGCGTCCTTCACTTCCTAGGACAAAATTTCATGAAAGTCTATGATCACGAATTCTATTAAGTAAAGCCCAAGCTTTAGGTATAGGAAGATTCATAAAGGCTCCTTCCGTGAATGAGTCTAGTTCAATTTTATTAGGTCCAATTCTATGTAGTAAATACCATTGAGGCAAATCATGATGAGGACATAGTCATAGTAAATCTTTAAATCTAATATAAGCTCTTACTAGTCCTTCATTAGAATGATTCTTCCAGGTCATTATAAGACACCTGAGTCCAAAAGATTTTGATAATGGATAATATTTTGATAAAAATTCACAGGCTAGATTATCCCAAGTAGTAATGGCTTCAGGGGTAGAGATCTATACCATGAGAGAGTTGTACTTGTCAAAGTTTGACTAAAAAGTTTAACCCTTACCTCATCGACGGTATATCCCGTCAAAAGAAAAGTGCCACAATTATGTTTAAAACATGCAATATGCTCATATGGATCAGGATCTTCTTCATCTCCAGTAAATTGCTTCTTATGTAGAATACTAAGTAGTAGATGATTTATTTCAACTCCCCTTGTCTTCTCATTGGAGTTGTCTCTTTTATAAATATCATAGGGCTTCCCAAAGTGGTTGAGTGGGTTAGCACTAGTCATATGCTCAAACTCCATCATGTTGGTGGAAACATGTAACTCAAAACAAAATTTAGCAAGACAAAAATAAATAAGCAAAAACTAAAAGACCTACAACGCTTAGCTCCCCGGCAACGGTGCTAGAAAATAGTTTGATGACTACAAGTGCACGGATCGTTTGTAGCTAGTTTCGAAATAAAGATATCGATCTCATAGGGAGCAGGAGTCTGAAGTCTAATAATTCTTGAAATAAATATTATGATATAAATGCTAGATAAAGTTCTAAGTAACAAGAAAAAATGCGAGTATTGTGTAAAAAGGTGTTTGGGGGTTTTGGGTATAAGAGCAATAATAAAGTAAAGCAAAATAACTTAATACAGAAAGTAAATATTGTGTATGTAAGAGAGATTAGAACTGCAGTAGGGCAAACGCGTTCTCAGGGAATAGCAGATACACCACTAGTATTGTAAAGATTTAAGATAAAGATTATCATCATGAACATTCTCAACTGTGTATGAGTGGGAGGAACTCTGTATTTAGATGAATAGGCAGCAACCGCTGCTCACATCATCCTCATAACCACAACAGTCAGCAATCGACATCAATCAAATTACTGCGCTATTAAGGGACGTAATCCCGTAGGACGTATCCCATAGTATGGATAGTGTTCCGTGAGTTTCCTCGGTTTCTCAAGTTGATACGTAAGCGGTGCCAACAGCTTTATAGTCACTGTAAGTGCTAGCACGCCTCCGTCTACCAACAAGTAGTTCCCTCCATCAAGTCCCCGCGAGAGGCAAATATTGAGAGGTCGAATTCCCTCAACATCAAGATGTAGAGAATCTAACACATGATCACAGCGATGAATATCATAATAGACTTTATCTTAATACAATCTCATACTAGGATCTCTCTATCTCCCAAAGAACTAATGATCTACTCAAACATGGAGGCAATCAACATCATGGCAATGGTAATGGAAACAATCATAGATGAATAGTACTTGTATAAATCCACAACGAGTATAGGAATTACAATAATATCTAGACAAGATGTAGATGGGATGGATGGAGATGGTGGTGATGTAGCGGTGGATGATGAAGATCGATGCCTTAGCCTCCCGGATCTGCGGAGGATGAAGATGGATCCCTCGTGGATGAGTTCCCCCTCCAGATGCCTTCCAGAGGTGAGGTTTCTGTGATTTCTAGGTGTTCTGTATGTCGTCTCCTCGAACCAATTACACGGGGTGAAACTATTTGACGAGGCAGAGGCGGCGCCAATTATATAACCGGAGCTATATGGCCAGAATAATTGCTCCCACCGTATAGTTGGTCGTTGAACCTTCTGCCTTTCTCAACTGTGTATGAGTGGGAGGAACTCCGTATTTAGACGAATAGGCAGCAACCGCTGCTCACATCATCCTCATAACCACAGCAGCCAGCAATCAACATCAATCAAATTACTGCGCTATTAAGGGACATAATCCCGTAGGACGTATCCCATGGTATGGATAGTGTTCCATGAGTTTCCTCGGTTTCCCAAGTTGATACGTAAGCGGTGCCAACAGCTTTATAGTCACTATAAGTGCTAGCACGCCTCCGTCTACCAACAAGTAGTTCCCTCCATCAAGTCCCCGCGAGAGGCAAATATTGAGAGGTCGACTTCCCTCAACATCAAGATGTAGAGAATCTAACACATGATCACAGCGATGAATATCATAATAGACTTTATCTTAATACAATCTCATACTAGGATTTCTCTATCTCCCAAAGAACTAATGATCTACTCAAACATGGAGGCAATCAACATCATCGCAATGGTAATGGAAACAATCATAGATGAATAGTACTTGTATAAATCCACAACGAGTATAGGAATTATAACAAGATCT
Source organism: Avena eriantha (assembly GCA_910589775.1). NCBI lineage: Eukaryota > Viridiplantae > Streptophyta > Magnoliopsida > Poales > Poaceae > Avena > Avena eriantha. The sequence goes on along the minus strand of OU342740.1, from coordinate 512,197,245 downwards.
AGACAAGATGTAGATGGGAGGGATGGAGATGGTGGTGATGCAGTGGTGGATGATGAAGATCGATGCCTTAGCCTCCCGGATCTGCGCAGGGTGAAGATGGATCCCTCGTGGATGAGTTCCCCCTACAGATGCCTTCCAGAGGTGAGGTTTCTGCGATTTCTAGGTGACATGGGTATACCTTACATGTACTCAAGCTTGGTATATACGGTCTAAATATGTACGGGCCCACGGTGTCGCCAAGGCCCAGACGAAAGGACTCGACTAACCTGCGGACTCTCGATTGCTTGAGAGACAAGAAGAAGCTAAAGATAGAAAGTTTGAAGGGAAGAACCCTTACTTGTAACCGACTCGACCTGCTACCCGAGACCTAGCCTATCTATATAAAGTCTAGGAGGGGGCGGCGAGGAGGAGACAGACACAACCCAAGTTTTCACAACTCTCGCTAGATTGCATCTGCGCACCATTATAACTTTCGACTCTCTCGATAATTCCACGAGCAGACAAGCAGGAGTAGGGACCTCTACAAGGCCTGAACCTGGGTAAATCCTTTGTCCCCTGTGTGCTTGTTTGCTAGCCGATAGATGTCTCCAGCACTCCCTCCTTCTCCAAAACCCAAGTCCATAACAATGGGCATTGATGAGTTAAACCCTCGTCAATTGGCGCCATCTGTGGGAATCGGGAGTGCTGATGTTGCGGCTTCTTCGGCCCCATCAACCGCGATCTACAACTCCGCAACAACAGAGATTCGCCAGCTCTTCGGCGCCTTCGACTTCACCGTCCACACACCGGCCACCCGCCCGGCTTTCGAGTCCGTGGGAGACGGAATCAGCTTGGCGATTGGGAGCTTCCGCTTCCAAGTTGGTCAGATGGGCACGCTTCTCATGCCTGATCAACCGAAAACACCGGCGATTTCCCTGGCATCATGGTTCCCTCCATCGATCGGCACCCTCAGCGAGCTCAATACTCCGGTGGTAGTCGGGAACACGATCAGCGACAGCAGTCGCGACTCTGATCTGAGCGATCTGGCCACAGAAGATGGAACCTACGGTTCCGAATCTGAAAGTTGCGGAAGCAACAGCTTCCCCAATCACTTCATGTGCGCCGTCATCAACGCAGGCGACACCTCCGCCAATCGCGGCATCGTCAACACTAGCAACGGCACCGATCCACCCAACGTTGGCAACGGTGGCAACGGCGGTAACGGCGCCAACAGTGGAGCAGTCGAACCTCCCAGCATAATCAATGAGCAAACCGGCGAACGCGTCATAATCAGGCTCAACGAGCAAGAGTGGGAGCGCTACTGCGAAGCCCTACGAGGTGCACCTCTGCCCTTTGGATCCCCACAGGAATTACTAATGGGCTACCACTGGCTCCTGAAAGAGGAATTCAAGCGCCAAAAAGAAGCAATCGCGCAGCTGGAGGCGCGTAAAAGGGCGGCGGATGAATTGAGCCTTTGTCGTGCTGGGCTCTCCTCCTACAGAGGATCCTCCTCACGAGGAAACGAGTACGTCGCCAAGAAAAGGCAGTCGCGAATGGCTCACCTCACCGAACAAGAGCGCATAGACGCCGCGAAAGTCCTCGACTTCAGCTCTATGACAGTCGACACGAGAGGCAACATGGTCCCCAGAACGCCGCAGGCCGCGGTCACGGCAGCCACCATGTACCTCCTCAACAACCTGCCGCCGGCTGGAGATCCCCGAACCGCCATGCACCGATCTACGATCGCGGGTTTGGGGCTAATCGAGGCCACCCTCGACAAGCAGCCAGTACCAGACCCCAAAAAGGGCAAAACGCTAGCAAAACGCTACTCCTCGCCCTCGTCTAGTGATGACAGTCACGACCTGTCTCGACGCCATCGTTCGCAACGACACAATCGCGACTACGACGCGCACAACGACCTCACACAACGTAAGATCGACAAATCAAGAGCACGACGTGCCCGGTCTACTGACTTAGAGGAGGAAGACGGGGAGCTCTGCGGCGCCAGATGCTTCAGCAGATCCATTAGGCAGAAACGAATGCCTAAGGGGTTTAAACTTCCGTCGAAAAACCCGAAGTTCGACGGCCTACAAGTCCCTAAAATCTGGCTAGAGGACCACATCTCCTCCGTCAGACTCCACGGAGGCAGTCGAAGTACTGCCATGCAATGTTTGCAGCTACAGCTGCAGGGCGCCTCCCGAGCATGGCTCAATAGCCTCCCACGCGGATCCATTCGCAGCTGGGATGAGCTGGTCTATAGCTTCATGCGCAACTTTAAGGGCATGTACAAACGGCCCGCATCAATCGAAGAACTGAGATGCTGCCAGCAAAAATCTGGCGAATCACTGCGCTCCTACATCCGAAGGTGGTTCATCATCAAGAATTCCGCGGAAAACATCTCAGAGGACCGCACGATTGATGCATTCAACGGTGGCATTCGCCGCTTAGAGCTCAGGGAGGAGCTGGGCCGCTCAAAGCCCCAGACTATCGACCACCTAATGGAGATCGCGAATCGATGGGCTGATGGAGAAGATTCAGTGAAGAACCGCGCTCACTCTGACGAGGAGGCAGAGCTCGAACGCGGACGCGGCCGCCGAGGCAAACGCCGCATGCGCATCTACGACGACCGTGACGATGTTAATATGGTCGCAGCCGGCTACGCCGAGAGACGCGACGACAACCGCAGCAGCGGATACCGCAGCAGCGGATACCGCGACTCTGGGAAGAGCATGCAAGTGTGGCAACGCCACACTCGCGACGAGGCAACCGCGACCTCCATCGAGGAGAAACTGTCCGGACCATGCATGGTACACTTCTACATCGACAAGCATGACGGCAAGAGAAAGTCCAGCCACCTCCTCAAAGACTGCCGCGAGTTCCTCAAGCTACACGAGGGATTGGTTCGGATGAACTGCAACGCAGTCGAAAGAGGCTACGGGGCCGCTCTAGGCGTCGTGGCACATGGCGCACCACCACCACCACCAGGGCCACCCCCGAACGGAGCTGCACCGGACCAACACCACGGAGGAGAACCATACCCACGGGCCATGGGTACCATGATGATCCAAAAAGGGCGCCCCTCCAATAGGGTGCAGAAAGCTATCACTCGCCAAGTCAACTTGGCCACGCACTCACCACCATCCACCACTGAGTACCTCAGTGGCAGTGAGTCGTGCATCACCTTCGATAAACGCGACCACCCGCCTCAAGTACCTCGCCCAGGTCATTGCCCCCTCGTACTCGAGGCGCAAATTGGAGGTTTCGACATGAGTCGCGTCTTCATGGACGACAGAAGCGGCATCAACCTCATATTCGCGAGTACCCTGCGAGCAATGAGGATTCCTCTAACTTGCTTGGAGGCATCGGACACAACGTTCCATGGCATCGTCCCAGGGAAAGGCGTATACCCCCTGGGCAAAATCAACCTCGACGTCATATTTGGCAGGCCGAAGAACTTTAGGTGCGAGCGCATTGACTTTGAGGTCGTCGACTGGCCCTCACAGTACCACTGCATCCTCGGACGCGTCGCGTTCGCTAGGTTCATGGCGGTACCCCACTACGCCTACCTGCAGATGAAAATGCCAGGTCCCAATGGCGTCATCACGATCAACGGAAGCTTTGAGCGATCCGACAGTTGCGACAGGGAATTCAACAGAATCTCCCAGTCCTTTGGCATGCAGGAGGAGCTCGCGCGATTGAAGGAAACGACAGACAATAGTATGTCTCCCCTGAGCAGGCCAAGCTCACCTGATCTCTCCTTCGACTCATCCGTACACACAAAGAAGGTGCAGGTCCATCCGACAGATCCTGCCAAAACGGTCCTCATCACCAACAACTTGAGTCCCGCATAGGAACTCGCGCTCGTCGAATTCCTCCGTGAGCACTGGGAAATTTTTGCCTAGTGTCCTGCGGACATGCCAGGAGTTCCCAGGGAATTCGCTGAGCACGCACTCAACGTCAACCCCGATGCAAGGCCAGTCAAACAAACAATTAGGCGACTATCTGAGCCACGAGCGCAGGCAGTTGGCATGGAGATCAACAGACTCCTCGAGGCCAAATTCATACGCAAGATCAAGGAAAGCACTTGGCTCGCCAATATGGTGCTGGTGCCAAAAAAGGACACGGATATCCTACGGATGGGCGTAGACTTCACTTCTCTAAACAAGCACTGCCCAAAGGATCACTTCCCGCTACCACGGATCGATCAAATCATCGACTCCACCGCTGGATGCGAGCGCCTCTGCTTCCTCGATGCCTACTCAGGCTATAACCAAATTCGAATGAAGAAGGAAGACCAAGAGAAGACCGCGTTTACAACGCCCTTCGGCGTGTTCTGCTACAACACAATGCCCTTCGGGCTAAAAAACGCGGGAGCCACCTACCAGCGATGCATGCAGTCTTGCCTCAAGGAGCAATTGGGTCGCAACATCCAAGTCTATGTCGACGACATAGTAATCAAAACCAAGGAGGAAGCCTCTCTAATCAACGACTTGCGCGAAACATTCGCCAACCTCGATCATTACTGGATTAAGCTCAATCAGGACAAATGCGCCTTCGGCGTACTATCTGGGCAGCTGCTCGGGTATCTCATCTTCGCGAGAGGGATTGAGGCAAACCCGAAAAAGATAAAGGCCATACTGGCCATGGAGAATCCAAAGAACATAAGAGGCGTCCAGCAACTAGCCGGACGAATCGCGGCCCTCAGCCGATTTATCAGTCGAATGGGGGAAAAGGCCCTGCCCTTCTATCAGCTCCTCCGCAAAGCTGACAAATTCGAGTGGACCAGGGAAGCGCAAGAAGCATTCGAAGATCTCAAGCGCCTGTTATCCACCTCGCTGGTACTGGTGACTCCACGAGAAAGGGAACCACTGCTGCTGTACATCTCCGCCACTAACCAAGTAGTTAGTATAGTGCTCGTCATCAAACGGGCCGAGGAAAACAAGGTCCATGGCGTACAACGCCCGGTATACTACCTCAGCGAGGTCCTCACGCCAACAAAACAACGATACCCGCACTACCAGAAGCTGGCGTACGGCGTCTTCATGACCGCCCGGCGACTGCGCCATTACTTCTAGGAACACCCAATCGTGGTAATCAGCGACGCCGCATTAGGACATATCCTCAATAACCCTGACACCACGAGACGAGTCGCGCTCTGGGGAATCGAACTGTCTCCACGAGACATCACATACGAAAAGCGAGACGCAATCAAGTCGCAAGTTCTCCCTGACTTTCTCGTGCATTGGATGGAAAACCAACTCCCGGACAAGCCAGATATGTCCTACCTTTGGACCATGCACTTCGATGGATCCAAGCGGAAAGACGGAGCAGGAGCAGGCGTCATTCTGACGTCGCCTCAAGGAGACAAGCTGAAATACATCCTACGAATGCAGTTCACAGCCTCCAACAACGAGGCTGAATACGAGGCCCTGTTGCACGGGATGAGGATGGCAAAAGCCTGCGGCGCAAAGAGGCTCATCATATATGGCGACTCCAAGCTGGTCGTCAACCAAACAATGCACGAGTGCGACACACTCAATGACAACATGATCGCATACCGCGACCTCTACGATACACTCGAGGGAGACTTCGATGGTTGCGAGTTGCGACATGTAGGTCGCGAAAGCAACGAGGAGGCGGACGCACTTGCCAACATAGGCTCTACCTGCGCCCCCATACCACCTGGGGTATTTCTCGAGCGCATCTGCGAGCGCTCCATCAAGCCAAAGGCCGCAGAGAAGAAAACAAGCGCAGCAATGGACTCGGGGGCCATGCCACCCAATGAGCCAACGGCACTCGATGACTTCGAGCTAGACACAGGACTCGAAGGGCCAATGAGCGTCATGATGATAGAACAATCCTGGACGCAGCTGTACATTACATATCTCCTCAGCAAGCGCTTACCGGATGACCCGACAGATGCAAGGCATATCGCACGACGCTCCAAGGCATTCGCCGTTATCAACGGCGAACTGTATAAACGTAGTATCACAGGCGTGTTACAACGATGCGTCTCCCTGGCCGATGGAAAAGCAGTCCTCCTCGACATACATGAAGGAACCTGCGGACACCACGCCGGCAGTCGCGCCCTCGTTGCCAAAGCTCTACGAGCTAGATTTTATTGGCCCACGGCCATGCGCGACGCCAAGGACATAGTCTAAAAGTGCAACGCTTGTCAGCGATTCGCGGACAAACCACACGCACTAGGCGCAGAATTGTGGCCTATTCCATTGGCCAGGCCCTTCGCACAGTGGGGTCTCGACATGGTTGGCAAACTCCCAAGGTCCTCGCAAGGAGGATACGTCTACCTCTTGGTCGCAGTCGACAAATTCACCAAGTGGATCGAGGCCATACCAGTAACCAAGCAATCAGGGCACAACACGGTCAAGTTCTTCGAGTCCATCGTCTACCGCTTCGGCGTGCCGCACAGCATCATCACTGACAACGGAACGAACTTCACATCCAAGGAATTCCAAGAATTCTGCGAAAACCTGGGGATCAACATCAGTTATGCCTCAGTCGCACATCCACAGACCAACGGTCAAGTGGAAAAAGCAAGCGGGCTTGTCTGCAACGGCATCAAGAAGCGACTACTTCGACCACTCGAACAAGCCGTGGGTTGCTGGCCAGATGAGCTCCAATCCATACTGTGGAGCCTACGTACAACTCCAAACAGCGCCACAGGCTACACGCCATCCTTTATGGTGCACGGGGCGGAAGCGGTACTACCCGCCAAAGTAAGGTACAAGGCGCCGTGCATAGTCGCTTACAGCGAACAAGAGTCATCTCTTGCACTCGAAGACTCCGTCGACCTCCTCGACGAGGCGAGAGAAATCGCCGTAGAAAGATCCACGATCTACCAACAGAACCTGCGCAACTACCACAATAGAAGGCTTTGCCCCAGATCCTTCGTCGAAGGTGACCTGGTCCTGCGACTAAAGCAGCAGGGGCATCTCAAGCTCGAGTCCCCCTGGGAAGGACCATACTTGGTTACAGAAGTAATCCCAGGTGGCGCCTATCGCCTTCAAGACCTAGAAACAGGAGTCGCATACTCCAACCCTTGGAACGTCGCACAACTGCGACGCTTCTACCCCTAGCTGTTTTTACCTTTACATCGCAAACAAGGCTACTCAGCCAAGGCTACTTAGCCACACACTGTACCACGTATTGTTCTCCAAATAAATAAAAACTAAGTGCCCCAAAACTCTGTGTTTTTCTTTTCACTTCTGTTACTATTGTACTCGGGGGCTGCGCCACCCTACATACATTTGTTCTTCGAACTAATAAACACGACATCCTGAGTAGCTAGCACATCAATCGAACCCCTTAACGCAAAACTCAACCCAGCTGCAACGCACCTGGTAGGTTGATAAAGGGGGTGGCCAGGCTAACGAAAAGGACTCGCATAGTGCAACGCACCTTACGCTTACAAAAAGCTATTTGTACGCGTTCAACAATAAATTACATACAAATATATAAATGAACTTTACAACACAAATACACTTATGTGCAGGATACAAATCCAGTTATTGCTGCAATAGAAGAACATTGGTTTGCTCCTCGAAGAAGTCGACAATCTCCTCTGCTGGGCGGTCCACCGCTTGATAGTGCGGCACCATATTCCAAGAAGATCCGGCTGGCGACGTTGGCAGACCGGAAGCTACGACGGCGACATCCACGTCAGGCCTGTGCAATCGCACCATCGAGAGGGCAGCCTTGGCACCAGCCACCAACTGCTGCCTCACGCACTCACGAACCGCGGACATATCTTGAAATTTGGCCAGGAGAGCAAATAGGCTTGATGGCGTGTCATCCAACGGGAACATCGCCCGGTAGATATTCTTAAAACATGATTGCGACTTCTTCAGGAAGAGCAGCACTCGCGAAACGCGATCCTGCAGGGTCGCCAATGCAGTCGCACGATCATGATCCACCCAGAAGTATCCACTCTCTTGGAGTTGCTCCTGGGTGAGACCATGAAAGCGAATAGCAATCCTATCCCTCTCCTCCTGCGGACGGTGTGCGCTAACAACTACACGAAGCAGCACCAAACAACATGAGTACAACGTACCACTGCGATTATCTACAAAGGAAAAGATGAGGACGAGCAAACTAACACTTAAACTGGTCGCCTAGCTGCGTCACCTCGCCTAGCAGATACTGCTCGCGGGGGGCGGCTTTTTCCGCCTTTGATTTCCACACATCTGCGTTACCGCGGATCAGGGGCAACTCACGCTCCAGCTGCTTCACGCGGTCATGAAGTCGCGACAGCTCCTCTACCCTAGAGCGCGGCGGTGCCACTGTCTCATCAAGAGATGATGGATCCTGGTCTCCCCCTACGGGACCACTCGATGTGCCCTACCACAGATCAAGACAGAAGCAAATAAGGCGACCAAACTAACACAAAGGCAGGGATAGCAGATGCATTCAGGATAAAGCATAAAAAATATTCACAAGCACACTCGCCAGCAAGCATGTTCTTAGAGCAAAAGGGCAATTCGTTATCTACTACACAAAGCTAACTACGGAGCAGCTGGCTTCTTCGACTTCGACGCCTTTGGGGGCTTCATCAAATCCGTGGCAGTGTCAGACGCCACTAATTTTCCACCTGCCCCTGAAGCTGAAGCTTTCGCCGCCTTCTTAGCGCGTTGGAGCTCCTCCGAATACCTGGCAACGGTATTAATCAAAGAATGACCGTATTTGGCACAGGCAGTCGCAAAGGGGGCAGAAACTACCTGCTGACCATCCGCGCCAACAGGCATTGTCTTCGACACCGCAGAGGGATCTATCTCGACTCCGTGGGCCTGCACCGTGGCGAGTGACATCGTTGCACCAGCCGCCTGGAGGGAGTTCTTATAGGTAGAAGGCACACCCCCGGCGAGTGACTCCACCAGCTCGTCTATTTTGTCGACCTGCTCCGCCTTTGGCATCAACTCCTCTCGAAGGCGACTAAGGGCGACCTTGGCCTTGGACAATGTATTCTGGACGACGGCGCTTCAGTCTTCGACTGCGGATACCGCGCCAGCCAGAGCGTCATCACGACGAAGGGCCTGCAGGTCAAAACTCAAGTCGCCAGCATCTACACCAAAAAACATGGATCAGATTTCTGGTGCCAACGGCAAGACTCTAGAAGCAGAGAAAAGCATCAATCAAAAATCCACCAGTAAAGGTACCTGAGAGGGCCTTGGCGACTGAGAATAGCTGCTCCTCGAACAACTTCTCCCTGGCCGCAAAAGAGGCGCGCAGATCCTCTTCTCGCTTTCGGGCTTCATCACGAGCCGCGATTGCCTCATCGCGCCCCTTGACAACTGCGGCCAATGTCTTCTCCAAGGATGCGACATTGCGTAGTAGGGCGTTATGCTTAGCTACATGGCAGTCAAAATAATTGGCTATCAGTCAAACACACCAGAACAGAAAAAAGATGAAAGAAACAAGCATGGAAGCACTCACTTTCGACCATGCGTTGACGCGTCTCCAGCATCGCATGCTGATGACCCATCGCCATCACCTGCTCCGCCACTCGCGCGGCCTCTTTTACAAGGAGCTGTTGCACCAATCAAGGAATCAGATAAGGGCAACAGAGGGCGTTGACTGCCAAAAAACAAAAGAAGGAAAGATATACTCACATGGTCCTCTAGTGACTCCGAAGAAGTCTGTTGAGCTGTCATCCGAGCAACTATTCGATGCTCCCCTCCGTGAGGAGAACTCGAAGAATTGTGCCCGGAGTGGGCCGCCGCCGGAGGAGAAGGAGCGCGCTCGACCTCTACCTTGGCCCTTGAGGTCGCGACTCCTGATTCCTTCAAAAATTCAACGTCACCAGAAGATGACGATGCCTCTTGACTGCAAGACCAAATTCACATTGAGAAAGGGCAAAACTCCAGGGCAAAGCCAACAAAAACAAAACAGAGAAGAAAGAACAAACTCATAAACTTACCGGTCAAACTTGTCAAGATCAAACGTGGCCTCCGCCGACTCCGACGAAGACTCCTTGGGCAATCGCATCTTCTTGCGAGAAGCTGGTGCTATAGCCCTCACAGGAACGGCGGGAATTGGTGACTCCGCACCAGCAACTGTGCCCTCTGGAGTTGAAGGAGTCGACGCATCAGAGTCCTCGCTGCGCGGAAGCTTGCGAGTATCTGGGCTCTCCGACTCGGGGGCTTCCTCTTCCACGTCAGAAGGGACAGTCGACTCAGACTCGTCCTCCTCAAAAGCTTCGCGAGGAATAATGCCCTCAGGAAGAGGAGGCATGCAAGGCGAGACCGCCCAATCCTGCATACAAAAAGCAAAAAGGAGCAGGTAAGCAACAGAAAAGCAATCGTGAATATAAGCTACTGCGTAGTAAGACTGTACCTTGGGAGGAGGATTCGAAGCATCGAAGGGAGGAACGACTGGCTCATTCGGAAGCACATCCTTGAAGGTGTACTTCGTGACCAGTCGCACCCTCTTACCTACCTCACTCGCGGACATGCCATCGGCAGACACGCGAGTGGCATCATCAGCACCACCCCATTGAGACATGGGATGGACTCTAGCTTGGAGAGGCTGGACGCGACGACGCGGCCAAGTCCTGATAAGGGCGCAGCCTCCCTCTTCTGCGCCCATGCGACTCTCAAGGTCGCAGACGCGTTGATATAGCACGACCGTCTCCGCGAGTTCGGACGGCATGATCACGTTCTTCCAAGAATGCATCTTCTTGCAGGGAGTCACGGGATCAAAAGGAGCGAGTCCAAAGTGCTCGTCCTTGGCCTTCAGGTCGCGAACATAAAACCATCTGTCCCTCCATCCCTGGACGGACTTGGCGAGCTTGATGTCGAAGTAGGTGGCGGATGGGTCGACATGGATTCCACAACCACCTACGTCATAAACTAAAGAGCCAGATGCAGACTGATGCTTTAGCTTGAACAAACGCTTGAAAAGGCCAAGGTGTGGCTCGATTCCGAGCCAGCACTCGCAGAGAGTGATAAAGCAAGAGATGTGAAGAATCGAATTCGGGACAGCTGATGGAGCTGGAGCCCGTAAAAATAGACGAGACCCCTAAGAAAGGGGTGGATAGGCAAAGAAAGGCCACGAATGATGAAAGCAAGAAACATCACTCGAAAACCAGCGGGAGGCACAGGAATGGTCTCACCACTGGGGACGCGCGTGTCGGCGACTGCGGCGGAAATAACTCCGTCTTGGCGAAGAACACGAAGATCGGACGCCTTGATGATTGAGGGGCGCCAGGCACCATTGGTCACGCGGGTGCCCACGACCTTCTTCTTCCTGCCGGCGGCGGCATTGGTGCCCACAGCAGCGGCGCCACCCTTCTTCGCTGCAGCAGCGGTGGCGGCGGATTTAGCGGCAGCGCCTCCTTTCTTCTTTCCCATTGCGCGGCGGCGATGAGAACGCACAAAGTAACTTGGGAACAAGCGGAGATGGTCCAGAACTGCGGAAAAGATGAGCGCAGGAGAAAAGCAGAGGAGCAGCGGCAATGGCGATGGCAGCGAGGAAGAAAAGGGCGCAGATGGAAATTTACCGTCGTAGCATCGCTACTTAACCCCTAAGAGATGCAATCCAACGGCTCACAAAAACCCTATTGGACGCGTGGCACACATCGCGCTCGACATGTGGAGAAGAGGAAGCGTGAACCGTCCTTCCACTGCGCGGAAATCGAGGAGGCACAGTTAATAATAAGATTACGCACGCCCAGTCAACTCAAAGTCAGAAAGTGGGACCCACCGCTCGTCACGTCCCGTCAAAGCCGCTCACGCGGGTAACTGAGGTCATGCAAGCGTCAGCACTGACGTCATCAAAAGCTACTTAGCAGAAATATTCGACTACTTTAGTCCTTGCCGGAGTTTTCGACTCCACCAAGCACTCGGGGGATACTCCCATAGGGAGCGTTGGCCGTGCACCCTATGATTTTCTTTTCTTATTGCAGGGATACAGGCAATCATAATCAAACCCAACCACTCGAAAAACGATTCGACTATGGACGTGGGTTACTCCCATAGGGAGCGCTGGAAACAAAATTCGACTGAAACAAGCAAGCAAAAGATGACAGCAGTCGCAATCCAAGTTTTCGACTCAAACAAACAAAAATGAAAGCAGTCGCAAAATTTCTTTAGTCCATGCCTGAGTCTTCGACTCAACCAGGCACTCGGGGGCTACTCCCATAGGGAGCACTGGTCGCGCACCCTATGATTATTTGCACGAAAGTTGTGCGTTGATTACATCAGCACTCGCAGATCATGGCGACACCGCCTCATAATTTTCCCTACAAAGAGATTACGTCCCCTGGGTTGCTCGAATCATCTCCGCGATGATAAAGGCCTGAATAAAGGTAAGACCTGAATAAAGGCCTGGCAACGCATTTAACTATGCACTACCAGAAACATATCCGTGCCTACAGGCACGATGAACATGCCTTGACGGACGCGTCAAGTGCTCACACTCATATAACTGGAATTCGACTCCTGTAAGACCTCCGCGGCTTGAGTCGAATTACGCCAGCACTTTTCCGGATTTGAGTCCGGGGACTCGAATTCGAGTAGATTGCGTTGTTTCACCCTAAGGTGGTTAACTGGTACGATACTTCGGTTATATCAATCCCTATGACACAAATAAAAGGAGTCGAAATGTACTCATTCAGGCACTCGAAACTTCAAAAAGTACCCAGTCGAATCTGCGATTCCACTAGATACTCGAGGGCTACTGACATGGGTATACCTTACAGGTACTCAAGCTTGGTATATACGGTCTAAATACGTACGGGCCCAAGGTGTCGCCAAGGCCCAGATGAAAGGACTCGACTAACCTGCGGACTCTCGATTGCTTGAGAGACAAGAAGAAGCTAAAGATAGAAAGTTTGAAGGGAAGAACCCTTACTTGTAACCGACTCGACCTGCTACCCGAGACCTAGCCTATCTATATAAAGGCTAGGAGGGGGCAGGGCCCACGGTGTCGCCAAGGCCCAGACGAAAGGACTCGACTAACCTGCGGACTCTCGATTGCTTGAGAGACAAGAAGAAGCTAAAGATAGAAAGTTTGAAGGGAAGAACCCTTACTTGTAACCGACTCGACCTGCTACCCGAGACCTAGCCTATCTATATAAAGGCTAGGAGGGGGCAGCGAGGAGGAGACAGACACAACCCTAGTTTTCACAACTCTCGCCAGATTGCATCTGCGCACCATTGTAACTTTCGACTCTCTCGATAATTCCACGAGCAGACAAGCAGGAGTAGGGACCTCTACGAGGCCTGAACCTGGGTAAATCCTTTGTCCCCTGTGTGCTTGTTTGCTAGCCGATAGATGTCTCCAGCACTCCCTCCTTCTCCAAAACCTAAGTCTATAACAATGGGCATTGATGAGTTAAACCCTCGTCACTAGGTGTTCTGTATGTCGTCTCCTCAAACCAATTACACGGGGTGAAACTATTTGATGAGGCGAAGGCGGTGCCAATTATATAACTGGAGCTATATGGCCAGAAAAATTGCTCCCGCCGTATAGTTGGTCATTGAACCTTCTGCCTCCCTTGTTCGCTTCTGGTTTTCTTCTGGTATTATTAATATTTCCCCAATAAGCGATTTACGTTGTTTTTGACTCCTTTTCTCCTCAGTACAACTGCTCCAAGAATTGTATCCATTTGATCCATCATATGTCCTGATCCTGGTGAAAACAGACATAAAATATGCGTGTGAGCGCCGTAAAATACCAAGATCCTACGTCTACAATGCAAAATAATAATGTAAAACATGATGCAAATATGCACTCATCAGCACCCCTTACGTATCAAATTGGGAAACTGAGGAAACACTATTTATGCCATGGGATACGTTCTACGAGATGACATCCCTTAATAGCGCAGTAACTCGATTGATGTCGATTGCTGACTGTTGTGGTTATGATGATGATGTGAGCCGTGATTGCTACCTAATTTTCCAAATACGGAGTTCCTCCCACACATACATAGTTGAGAATGCTTATGATGATAATCTTTATCTTAGAGCCTTATAATACTAGTGGTGTATCCGCTACTCCTTGAGAACGGTTTTCCCTATTGAAGTTCCAATCTCTCTTACATACATGATACTTACTTTCTGTATTAAGTTATTTTGCTTTACTTTATTATTGCTCTTATACCTAAAACCCAAAAACACCTTTATACACAATACTCACATTTTATCTTGTTACTTAGAACTTAATCTAGCATTTCTATCGCAATATTTATTTCAAGAGTTATAATGACTTGAAAAATCGTTTTAATAAAGGACTAGTAAGAGCTTATATCAGATTTAAAGATTTACTACGACTATGTCTGCATCATGATTTACCTGAATGGTATTTATTGCATATCTTTTATGGCGGTTTAATTGAACCTAATAAAATTTAACTAGACTCCTTCACGGAAGGAGCCTTTATGAACCTTCCTATACCTAAAGCTTGGGCTTTACTTAATAGAATTCGTGATCATAGAGTTCCATGGAATTTTGGTCTAGGAAGAGAAGGAGGCATAGAAATAGAACATGATTGTATTCATGATTATAATAAGAAAGGCCATGTTAAATAATTATCTAAAGAACTTTATTTGGATTCAGATCTTGTGTTGCAAGTTGTTAAAGCTTTTACAGAACATATTAAATCTCCAAAAGAGGGACCGGTCAAGTATGATCCACCACCCGAACCTGAGAATAAAAGAGAAGATAAAGCAACACTGGCCTCCTTAGAACCAATAAATGAAATGCCTTTTCCTAACACTACACAAAAGCATATCCTTGAATATGAACATGTCAAAGCAGTACAGGATAAAAAGGAAGAAGAAAGTATGCCAGAAGTCGTGGAACATCTGGAAGAAACCAAAGATGAAAAGGTAACCAAGGAAGAAATTATGGCTATGTACGCAGATTGTAACATAGTTGAACTTGATGAAGATACTTTCGTATTGGTTGAAGGTAAAACAAAGGTAAAAGATGTGGGTAAGCCTATTCTTCCCTACATATTTAAAGAAACCTCGCATTACGGTTTATGTGATCTTGGCACCAAAGTTAATGTTATATCTTATGATTTCTATTTAGAGATAAAAGAAGAAATAGAACCGGCTACAATAGAAAATACTAATATGACAATTATGTTAGCCAATAAAAATCTTAGAATTCCACTGGGAGTAGTTGAAGATGCAACTATCACAATTGACAATAAAAACTTTCCCATCGATTTTGTAGTTGTTGATATACCAGTTGACACTCTTTGCCCTATTATATTTGGAAGAAACTTTTTGGGTGATATAGGTTCCTATGTTAATTTCAAGAAGGAGATTGTGTCTCTTAAGCTTGGGGGAACAGAAAATAAATTCCAGTTTTCCAAATTTAAAGACAAGCCTCCACAAATACAAGAATAAGAGGAAGAGAGAACTATCGAAGAAATGGTGGCTCTTTTCTTTGGTAATCAAGAAGAAGAAATAAATGAAGATCCAAATTATGAAGAAATAGTTATGGAAGACAAGTCCTTGGAAGAAGTAGAAGATGAATTCGATTCACTTCCCATAATGGGACCTCCAGCTGATGAGGCTTTTGAAGAGCCAGAAAAGAGAGGGGACGAGTAACTACCACCCCGAGAGTTGAAGATTGTACCATATAATCTCAAATACAGGTTTCTAGATGATACAAATAAATTTCCTGTTATTATCAATGCTAAACTTTCAGGAAAAGAAGAAGAAGAACCAATGGAGATACTTAAGGAGCATCGCAAGGCCTTTGGGTACTCAATGGATGACTTGAAGGGCATCAGTCCCATGATAGCCGTGCATCGAATATTCATGGAGGAAGGTGCAAAACCAGTTGCGGAATTTAATAGAAGATTGAAGCCTAAAATGAAAGAAGTGGTAAGAAAAGAAATTGTACGCCTACTGGACGCATGTATAATCTATCCTGTTAAAGAAAGTGAATGGGTAAGTCATGTTCATTGTGTCCCTAAGAAGGGCAGTTTCACTGTTGTTCCTAATGAAAATAATGAATTGATACCTACTAGAACTATTGTTGGGCATAGGATGTGCATAGACTTCATAAAATTAAATAAAGTAATTAGGAAAGATCACTATCCTTTACCGTTCATAGATCAAACTTTAGAGAGGTTGGCAAACCATACTCATTTTTGTTACTTGGACAGATACTCTGGTTTTTCTCAAATAGCTATTCATCCTGATGACCAACTTAAAACAACTTTCATTAGTCCTTATGGTTTACAAGATTGCCGACGTATGCCTTTTGGTTTATGTAATGCTCCGGCTACTTTTTAAAGATGCGTAACTGCTATTTTTGCTGATTTCATAGAACTTATAATGGAAGTATTTATGGATGACTTTTCTGTCTATGGAACTTTGTTTACTAGTTGCTTGGATAATCTCAAAAGGGTCTTGCAACGTTGCAAAGAAACAAATCTTATTCTAAACTGGAAGAAGTGCCAGTTTATGGTCAAAGAAGGTATAATCCTTAGACACAAAGTATCAGGTAAGGGAATTGAAGTTGATAGAGTTAAGGTTGAGGCAATAGAGAGATTGTTCATTAGAAATTTCTCTGGAATATCTAAACCTTTGACTAACATCCTACAAAAGGGAGTAAGATTTAATTTTGATGATAAATGTCTTGAAGCCTTTGATAAACTAAAAAAATGCTTTATCTTGTGCTCCCATCATTAAACCACCTATCTGGGATACAACCTTTGATTTAATATGTGAAGCTAGTGATGATGTTGTAGGAGTAACTCTAGGACAACATATTGATCGCAGATTTAATATTATACACCATGCTAGTAGAACTCTAAATGGTGCTCAGAAGAATTACCCAAAGGAAGAAAAGGAACTTTTTGCTATATTTTTCTCTTGTGATAAATTTCGTTCTTACATAATTGATGCAAAGGTAAGAGTTCATACGGATCGTGATGGTTGAAAAGAAATCCTTGAGAGTAAAGAACATAAGCCAAGACTGATTTGTTGGATTCTTTCACTTCAAGAATTTGAGTTGCAGATTATGCAGAGGCGGGAAATAAAGATGTTAAATAAAGTGTCCATGATTTCCCAGCAAGACACCAATCTTGTTGAAAGGAACTTTAGTCCTGGTGATTTTTGTTTACGAGAATTTTTCAAAGAATTAAGGTCAATTCCTTCAAGAGAGAAGAAGTCTTTGTTGTTGGAGGAACTTTCTCATCCCCGAATAAGCAAATGGTAAGTGCAAGGTAAGTGTTCTTACCCAAATAAGTGATCTGTTTTCACAAATTTTACTCCTAATTTTTTTGCCTTTGAATTCCTTGTGTTTTTTGAAGTTTTAGAGGGTTTTTACCAATTATACGGGCGGAACTATACAACCGGAGAGGCAGCTCCTGCCATATAGTTGGTCGTTAAACTCTCTGTATCATCTTTGTGAAATTGTTTTCATTATCTAAGCCTATACGATCGCAACTATACGACCGGAGCCAAAATTCCGACTATATAGTTGGTCGTTAAACTTTCAGATAGTTTTTCTTTTTGGTGTCTGTATCTATACGGTCGCAACTATACGACCGGAGCCAAAATTCCGGTAGTATTGTTGGTCGTTAAACTCTCAGACACTTTCGATTTTCGGTGTTTGTATCTATACGGTTGCAACTATACGACCGAAGCCAAAATTCCGGCCATATAGTTGGTCGTTAAACTCTTAGACACTTTTCATCTGTCTTTTCATTTATTCATCTATAAAAAACTTATTGTCGGTTCCCAGTCGTGATTTAATCGACCAGGACTCGAGATATTTGGAAATACCTTCCCGGAACCAACTATACGGCCGGAGCTATACGGGTCGCGCCCGTATAGTTGGTCGTTACGCGGCAGAACTCTTCTAAATCCGTGATTTCTTTCCCTGTTTTGTTAAGATTCTTTTCTTGGACGACATTTTGGTGTTTCTCGCGAGTTTTACCGACCTCTGACCCTCCTTATATACTTTCATTGTCTCTCTCTCTAATCACAATCTCTAGAAACCAATCTACCTCTTATTTACACGCGAGGGCTCTCAACAAAGGGATAGAAGTCAAGAAGAAAAAGCTCCTATGGAGATTGGGGGCAACAACGAGCAAGTCAAGGAGATCAAGACCATCCCCATAGAGTTCCTCGACGCCTACCATGGGTGTCAGAAGAGGGATTTGAAGGCCCTGGAACTGAAGATTGAAGGGTTGGACAAGGAGAAGCCAGGGACACCCAAACACCTTCGATTGCTGCGACTTTATCTTGATAAACTTGATGAAGAGTGGACAACCGAAGCGGGGTTTTTATGAGTCTTAAGGCACTACAAACACTTTAGGATAACAATGAGTTCATTAAAGAACAAGTGAAAGTGCTGGAGAGGAACAATATTTTCTACAAGCTGCGTGTTAAAGAATTGGAAGTTGTCAATCAATCCCTCCACCTCAGGCTGGCCCGTGAGAATAAGATACCACGTGCCATGGCGCCACAGTGATCTACAACAATCACGGTATCAAATAATCGCAAGGGATTTTTTGATCCTGATATGTTGCTAACGTATCTATAATTTTTGATGCTCCATGCTTGGTTTTATCTACTTTCTTATGTTTTGTCCACACTTTGGAGTACTTTTTATAAACTTTCTTGGACTAACCTATTAACAAGATGCCACAGTGCCAGCTGCCTGTTTTCTGCTGTTTTTGGTTCTAGGAAAGTCATAAAATGAATATTCTCGGAATTGGATGGGACAAAAGCCAAAGTCAGTTTTTCACCCAAAGGGACACGGAGCCAGAATACGAGACGGAGAGGGGCCAGGGGGGCACCACACCACCTGGTCGTGCGGCCAAGCCTGGCCCGCGCCAGGGGGTGGTCTGGCCGCCTAGGGCACCCCCTCGGCCTCCCCTTTCGCCTATAAGATGCCTCCGATATAGAAACCCTAAGTACCTGATCAAAATTCCACGAAAGAGTCTGTAGCCACCATTATCTCCATTCCTAGATCAGGAGGGATCTGAAGCTCTTCCCGGCACCCTATCGGAGGGGAGAATTCACCCTGGAGGCCTTCTTCATCACCATGCAAGCCTCCGGTGTGATGCGTGAGTAGTTCATCCTTGGACTACGCGTCCATGTAGTAGCTAGATGGCTGGTTCTCCTCCTTTGTGCTATCATGTTTAGATCTTGTGAGCTCCGTTCATGATCAAGATCATCTATTTGTAATCCTACATGTTGTGTTTGTGGGGATCTAATGGATATTGAGATGCTATTTTAGATTGATTATTGATTCTATCATGTCTTTGTTATTTGTGATCTTGCATGCTTTCCGTTGTTAGTAGCTATCTTGGCCAAGTAGATTCTAGCAACTCCAAGAGTTAGTATTTATGCTTGATAGTGGGTTCATGCTTCTAGTAATCTGGGGAAGTGACAGAAATCTCTAAGGTACTAGATGTGCTATTGCTACTAGGGAGAAAACAGCAATCGTTTGTTCATAGAACAATCATATTGTTTACTTTACACGCAATGCGTAATGGAATTATCTGTTGCTTGCAACTTAATACTTGAGGGGGTTCGGATGATAACCTGAAGGTGGATTATTAGTCATAGATGCAATTGGATTATGGTCTATGTATAATGTTGTAATGCCCAATCAAATGTCAAAGGAGTCAAGATGTTTAGTATATGCTTGATTGCTTTCTCGATGTTTGTCAATTGCCCCGCTGTAATTTGTTCACCCAACATGTTATCTATCTTTCGGAGAGCCACCACTAGTGAACTATGGACCCCGGTCCTTTCTTTTACCATCAATCTACAACTGTTTACTGCTTTTTGTTTACTTTCTATAAACTATTACTTTCTTCCGCACAATACGTTTAATCCTTTGTTTTCAGCAAAACCAGTGAGATTGACAACCTCACTGTAAGTTGGGGGCAAAGTTCGGTGGTTGTGTTGTGCAGGTTTCCACATTGCTGCTAGCACCGGTAGTGCGCCCTTCCAAAGGCTAGCTAGCAACACCTTGGAGATGTTTCGTTGATCCTACTGGATTGATAACCTTGGTTTCATAACTGAGGGAAACTTACTGGTGTGCTCATCATACCTTCCTCTTGGGGTTCCCCAACGAGCTCGTTATTACACGAGTCAGCAAGTACTTTTCTGGCGCCATTGCCGGGGAGTCAAGTACATATTCACAAGGGGAGTCCCTCATAACCAATCTCTTTACTTTGTTATTTTTGTTTTGCTTAGTTGACTTTTTGCTTTGTTTGCTTGTTTCTTTATCAAAAAACACAAAAAAAATACTTTTACTAGTTTGCTTTCTTTATTAAAAACACAAAAAATGACTACTCTTGAAAACAATAAGTTGTGTGACTTCACTAGCACCAACAATAATGATTTCATGTGCACACCTATTGCTCCACCTATTCCTGAAGCTACTTTCTTTGAAATAAAACCTGCTTTACTCAATCTTGTTATGAGAGAACAATTTTCTGGTATTGATAATGAAGATGCTGCTGCTCATCTAAATAACTTTGTTGAACTTTGTGAGATGCAAAAGCATAGGGATATAGACGGCGATATAATTAAGCTTAAACTGTTTCCTTTCTCTTTGAGAGGAAAATCTAAAGAATGGTTGCAATCCCTAACTAGAAATAGTATTGATTCTTAGACTAAATGCAAAGATGCTTTCATTGGAAAATACTATCCTCCTACTAAGATTATATCTGTGAGAAGTGAAATATTGAAGTTTAAACAATCTGATAATGAACATGTTTCTCAAGCTTGGGAAAGAATGAAATCTTTGGTAAAGAATTGTCCCACTCATGGACTGACTACTTGGATGATTATCCAAACCTTTTATGCGGGATTGAACTATTCTTCAAGAAATCTATTGGATTCTGCTGCTGGAGGTACCTTTATGACCATTACTTTGGGTGCTACAACAAAGCTTCTGGATAATATGATGGTTAACCATTCTGAATGGCATACTAAGAGAGCTCCACAAGTTAAGAAGGTAAATTATGTTGAAGAAACCTCCTCATTGAGTGATAAAATTGATGTTGTTATGTCTATGCTTGTTAATGGAAAGCTCATATTGATCCAAATCATGTTCCCTTAGCCTCTTTGGTTGCTCAAGAAGAGCAAGTTGATGTGAACTTTATAAGAAATAATAATTTTCGCAACAATTCTTATGGTAATAACAATGGTAATGCTTATGGAAATTCCTACAACAATAATAGGAGTGGTCCCTCTGAACTTGAAGTTATGCTTAAAGATTTTATTAGTAAACAAACTGCTTTCAATAAAACTATTGAGGAAAAAACTCTCTAATGCTGAAAGAAATATAGCATCATTGGCTGAAGCTCAATCTTCTTTGATCAAAATGGCTGCTAAATGATAAGTTGCTAACTTATCCATAATTTTTGATGCTCCATGCTTGGTTTTATTTACTTTCTTATGTTTTGTCCACACTTTGGAGTATTTTTATACACTTTCTTGGACTAACCTATTAACAAGATGCCATAGTGCCAGTTGTCTGTTTTCTACTGTTTTTGGTTCTAGGAAAGTCAGAAAATCAATATTCACGAAATTGGACCGGACAAAAGCCAAAGTCGATATTTTACCGGATGACTCACGGAGCCAGAAGACGAGATGGAGAGGGGACACACCATGTGGTGGCGCGGGCTATCACTGGCCGCGCCACCAGGTGGTGTGGGCCCCCTGGCCGCCCACCGACCTTGCCTCTTCGCCTATAAGATGCCTCCCGATGCAAAAACCCTAAATCATCAAGCCTCTAGCCACGAAAAGTTCCGTAGCACCGCCGCCACCGAAGGGGAGATTCGAGGGACAGAAAGTCTCTGTTCCGGCACCCTGCCGGGACGGGGAAGTGCCACCGGAGACATCTCCATCGATCTCCACCACCATCTCCATCACCATTGCTGATTCCCATGACGAGGAGGGAGTAGTTCTCTCTCGAGGCTAAGGGTTCTACCGGTAGCTATGTGTTCATCTCTCTCTCTCTCTCTATGCATGATCATATTGTGATCATGAGCTTTGTCATCAAGTAGATCTACCTTGCTACTCAAGTGCTTTAATAGATCTCTGCTCTCCCCATGTCTGTGAACTTGACAGTGTGCACACCATGGTGGCACTTAGGCTAGAGATTACAAATACTTGTTATGAGTTATATTTGGAGTTGGATGTCTCTATGAAATTGTGGTGTTTGTTGGAACCATCTAGTGCTCAAGGTGACAGTGTGGGGTTATCTAGATGGGAAACACTTACTTTGAGGTGTGCTGTTATAGCCCTACCATCGATTGGAGTGTTCAACCGGAGAGTAGTTAAGAGTAGTATCATGAAGATAATATATTTATATGAGAGTGTTCACTAGTGAAAGTATGATCCCTAGGCCTTATTTCTAAGCATTGAAACACCGTTTACAACTAGATATGTTACATGTTTGCTTGCTTTCATCTTTTTTTCAGTTTGCCTTTAGTCTCTTCCAAGCCATCAAGCTATTTTCTAGCACCATTTGTCTTATATCCATACCACTTGTATTTTACTATCTCTTCGCCGAACTAGTGCACCTATACACCTGACAAGTGTATTGGGTGTGTTGGGGACACAAGAGACTTCTTGTATCTTGATTGCAGGGTTGCTTGAGAGGGGATACCATTGACCACTTCCTCCCTGAGTTCGATAAACCTTGGGTGATCTACTTAAGGGAAAACTTGCCGATGTTCTACAAACCTCTGCACTTGGAGGCCCAACAACTGTCTACAAGAATAGAAGTGTGTAGACATCAAGCTATTTTCTGGCGCCGTTGCCGTGGAGGTAAGGTAAAAGGTACTCATATCTTCTGGCTACTAAGCTATCTTCTAGTACTATTGTTGGTGTGTGAGTGCTCGAAGTTATTTCCTTTAGATTCTGCAATTATATCTTTTTGTTTCTTGTTTTTATTTTCACTAGTTAGGCTTAATGGAAAACAACAACAAAATTAGAGAGCTTTATAGTATTTATCTTGAGTTAGGACATGAAGTGCTTGAAGAGAAAATTAAAAACCTATGGAACTTTCTTTGCATGCTAATAGAAATGTTATTAGGATGAATTATTTGAACACCATTATTGCTAATTCTATGGAAAAGTCTAAGCTTGGGGAAGCTGGTTTTCATGAGCATGATATTTTTAGTCCCCCAAGCACGGAGGAGAAAATTTACTTTGATGATACTATACCTCCAATATATGATGATTATAATGATGAATATGATATTTTCAGTCCACCTACTATTGAGGAGAAAATTAGTTATGATTACAATATGCCTCCTATATTTGATGATTATGGTGATGAGAATAATAATGATAGCTATTTTGTTGAATTTGCTTCCACTATGATTAATAAGAATGACTATTCTTATAGGGCGAGTATTAATTCTTTTCTGCATGTGGCTCATGATAAGAATGTTTTATGTGATAGTTATATTGTTAATTTTATTTATGATGCTACTGAAATTTATTATGAGAGAGGGAAACATGGTTTTATGCATCTCAATAATATTAAGTTTCCCCTCTTTATGTTGAAAGTCTTGAAGTTGCACTTGTTTTGCTTTCCTATGCCTGTTGCTTTGTGCTTTCATGACTTGTTTATTTACAAGATTCCTATGCATAGGCAGTGGGTTAGACTTAAATGTGCTTTGAATTTGTTTCTTGATGCTCTCTTTTACTTCAATTCATATTTCTTATGTGGGCATCTTCTCAAACTATCATGCCTAACTTAAAGGCGTTAAAGAAAAGTACTTCTTGGGAGATAAATCAATAGTTTTCTTGAGTCTTAGAAGTTATTGCCTCAGTAATAACCTCTCCTTATCCTTTTTGTGTGGTTTTGTGCCAAGAATAACCTCTAATGAGAGAGAAGTAAGACTTGGGAAAGTTGTTGTCCCGAAACAGATTTTTGTGCTTCGTTTTAAAATTCATGAAAAATCTCTGTACGTCGGTTTGAGATGTAATTGTTTGTGCTTCTACCCCAGGTTTTTATCCAACTTTCCTTAGTTCAACACTTTTCGATTTGAGCAACAGAAGGTCTTCAAAAAAATCGGTTTTTACCTGTTGGTCTGTTTTGACAGATTTCTGCCATTATTTGCATTTGCATCTTAATCTATTTATCTTTGAGTTCTTGGCAAAATTCTTGAACTTTTAAAAGGAAGTACTATAGTAGCTTTTGTTTTAATGGAAGTTTTATTTGTGTTGGAACTGAACTAAAAGAATTTTTATCTTAAGTACACTAATGTTGCTAATGAAGATTGTGTGAAGTTTTGTATGAAGGAAAATTTTTAAGTGTGGGGAAGAATAATGTGATAAGCTGAAGTACGGACAAAAGCTCAAGCTTGGGGATGCCACCCGTGTCACCCCAAGAAATATTCAAGAAGTACAAGCATCAAAGCTTGGGGATGCCCAAGGCATCCCCTTCTTCATCAATAGAAATCTCAGGTTTTCTTCCAAACACTTCATTTTTATTGTTTCATGCACAATTGTGTTGTTCTTGGAGCGTCTTCGTTTCGTTTTTAGTTTTCTTTTGTTTGGTTTGCTTAAATAAGTTGGTTGGATCCCATAAAACTTCTTTTGGAGAGAGACGCCCCTGTTATTCATTGCCTAGAACACTCTAGTTTTCACTCTTAATGTTCTATGAGTGTTCTCCTTTGCTGGCACTACGTTTAGCTTTGGTTTTCACTTAGTGTTGGAAAAGAGTAGGAATTTTCATGCTTATAGTGGTACAAAAGGAAGCTTGTTTTGAATGTGACTTAGACTTTATCATGTCATTCTTGATATTGTTTTGGATTTATGCTTAGTGATTTTTGCTGTATCATGATATTTTATAAACAATTGAGATTGCTTAATGTGCCTTGAAATAATCATGCGTTGTTTTAGCATATTAAAGCATACTATTGTGGTATTCTCCTTTTGATGCTTTATTTGGGTTGACTTGGCGCATGCTCACACCATGTTATGAATATCCCAAGTCACCATAGCCTTTATGATCCTTTAGTTTTTGACTTGTAATATCACTTTATTCTTTAATTAATGATGTTTTGTCGATTTGCATGATTATGGCCATTATTGCTCTCTTAGTTGGTCGATCCTAGTCTTTTGCTAGCCTCCATAACCAAGTATGAGTTCCACTCATGCATCCAACCCTAAAACCAAGTTATTCCAAAGAGTGCACCATACCTACCTATTAGCATTTGCTATTCCAAGTATATTCATGTTTTTATCTACCTTCCGAATTAAACTTGTTATGAGAAAACTAGTGATTAAAGCTCTCACGAACTTGATGGCACACTTTACTTTTCTTGCCCTTAATAAACTTGAACCATTGTGTCATCTATGTTGTATATGCTTGCACTTATATGTTGGGGATTAGCAGAACCATGCTGTCATGGGGAACGCTTTCAACATTGCACTTGTACTTTGTACCTAGTTGATATCATGCTCTTTTGTCTATGGATGTCGTCGGTGTGAAATGAAAGGGGAGCTTGTAAGTCCATGGAGTTATGTATGTGTGTTAGAGAAACGCCTAGGCCGCTGGTCTAATCCATGCCGGCATGGTGGAAACCTGCAGCGTAACCATAATGAGTTGTCTATGAAGCATTCTTCTTATAAAAAGAGTCAGATATTGAGAAAAAAGAGAAAAAGAAAAAAAAGAGATATGAGAAAAGAGGAAAGAGAGAAAAAAGCACCATTTTCCCATGGTAAATAAGAATATTGCTGAGATGCTCGTTGTCTGCTTGCCTTGTCATTTTGATATGGGGATTCTTCTGTATCATCGGGCAAGGGGTACCCCGTTGGCGCTTCTCTAGGATACACATGTACTTACTATGACAAGAACTTACCGGTAACTAAACTTGAGTAGCATGAGGAGCGGCCCTCGTATTCAAGGGACATGAGATTTCCAACTTATACTTCGTCAAGCATATACACCATAGTTTGTTCACTTTAACCTTAATCACTTCAAGATGCTTATGATAGGGGCAATGAGAGCTGAAATCTATTAAGTACCATAATTTTTGGAAGCTCTTTATGAAACTTGAATCCCTGCTTCCTTCTATGAAGGCCTTTCTTTTACTTTTATGTTGAGTCTCCACCTTCTATCTTTATGCACCTACTTTGAGAGCATACTGGCCATTCTTAGTTCTATGTGCATTGTCCCAAGACTTGTTGATTGATGCATAACTTTGATATTGCTTGTTTTAAACTATTTGTATCCAGTCACTCTTATGAACTTTGAAGGTGTCGTATGCATTTATATTTGCTACACTATGAGGGACAAGCTGAATGCCACTATGCTATGTTTTCTTTATGTGAAACAAACAAACGTCTTGCAAAGCATTGTTATTCATGAATCTTTTGTTTGTGCATTTTCATGTTGCAACATAGTTTCTATGTCTTATTGCTAGAACTTTATCCTTCATGCTATGTTGAAGTACTATGATCCCAGCTTTCAATGTTTTACAAATACTTTGATCAAGTTTATGATGGTGCATGTCAGCTAAAAAATTATTCTTTCTTTTTATTACTTACCTACTCGAGGACGAGCAGGAGTTAAGCTTGGGGATGTTGATACGTTGCT
Source organism: Avena eriantha (assembly GCA_910589775.1). Taxonomy (NCBI): domain Eukaryota; kingdom Viridiplantae; phylum Streptophyta; class Magnoliopsida; order Poales; family Poaceae; genus Avena; species Avena eriantha. The sequence continues at coordinate 512,170,693 of OU342740.1, read as the reverse complement.
AACGTATCCATAATTTTTGATGTTCCATGCTTGGTTTTATTTACTTTCTTATGTTTTGTCCACACTTTGGAGTATTTTTATACACTTTCTTGGACTAACCTATTAACAAGATGCCACAGTGCCAGTTGCATGTTTTCTGCTGATTTTGGTTCCAAGAAAGTCACAAAATCAATATTCACGGAATTGGACCGGACAAAATCCAAAGTCGATATTTTACCGGAAGACTCACAGAGCCAGAAGACGAGACGGAGAGGGGCCACAGGGTGGCCACACCATGTGGTGGCACGGGCTAGCCCTGGCCGCACCACCAGGTCGTGTGGGCCCCCTGGCCACCCACGGACCTTGCCTCTTCGCCTATAAGATGCCTCCGATGCAAAAACCCTAAATCATCAAGCCTCCAGCCACGAAAAGTTCCATAGCGCCGTGGCCACCAAAGGGGAGATTCGGGGGACAAAGTCTCTGTTCCGGCACCCTGCCGGGACGGGGAAGTGCCCCCGGAGCCATCTCCATCGATCTCCACCACCATCTCCATCACCATTGCCGATTCCCATGATGAGGAGGGAGTAGTTCTCTCTCGAGGCTAAGGGTTCTACCGGTAGCTATGTGTTCATCTCTCTCTCTCTATGCATGATCATATTGTGATCATGAGCTTTGTAATCAAGTAGATCTACCTTGCTACTCAAGTGCTTTAATAGATCTCTGCTCTCCCCATGTCTGTGAAGTTGACAGTGTGCACACCATGGTGGCACTTAGGCTAGAGATTACAAATACTTGTTATGAGTTATATTTGGAGTTGGATGTCTCTATGAAATTGTGATGTTTGTTGGAACCATCTAGTGCTCAAGGTGACAGTGTGGGGTTATCTAGATGGGAAACACTTACTTTGAGGTGTGCTGTTATAGCCCTACCATCGATTGGAGTGTTCAACCGGAGAGTAGTTAAGAGTAGTATCATGAAGATAATATATTTATATGAGTGTTCACTAGTGAAAGTATGATCCCTAGGCCTTGTTTCTAAGCATTGAAACACTGTTTACAACTAGATCTGTTACATGTTTGCTTGCTTCCATCTTTATTTCAGTTTGCCTTTAGTCTCTTCCAAGCCATCAAGTTATTTTCTAGCACCGTTGTCTTATATCCATACCACTTGTATTTAACTATCTATTCGCCGAACTAGTGCACCTATACACCTAACAAGTGTATTGGGTGTGTTGGGGACACAAGAGACTTCTTGTATCTTGATTCCAGGGTTGCTTGAGAGGGGATACCTTTGACCACTTCCTCCCTGAGTTCGATAAACCTTGGGTGATCCACTTAAGGGAAAACTTGTTGCTGTTCTACACACCTCTGCACTTGGAGGCCCAACAACTGTCTACAAGAATAAAAGTGCGTAGACATCACTAAACCTGAAACTATTGATATTCCCTTTGCTGCTACTAATGCCATGCAAGTTAGAATTGATGAAAATGTTAGACTATTAGCTTAATTGCATGCTAAGTGGGAAAGAGAATATGAAATTGCTAGAAACATTAGTGTTTCTACTATCACTACCACTAGTGTTAAGGCTAGTAATAGCTCTACTATTTTAGATGATAATTATGATTTTCATCTTGATGGTTGCAATATCTCTGAAGTTATTAAGTTCCTACAAAATCTAGCTAAAAGTCCTAATGATAGTGCTATGAATATGGCCTTTACAAAACACATTACTGATGCTCTCATAAAAATTAAAGAACAAAAGATGAAACATAAAGCTTCTATTCCCACGAAACAAGAAGATTGTTGGGAACCCATCATTAAAATGAAAGTGAATGATTTTGATTTCAAAGCTTTATGTGATCTTGATAGTAGTGTTTCTATTATGCCTAGAAGGATTGATGATATGCTTGATTTGCCACCATTGGAAGATAGTTATTTGAATGTCCCACTTGATGATAATGCTAAAAAGAAACTCATGGGGAGTGTTAATGATGTTCTTATTATGGTTAACAGTGCCTATGTCCCTATTGATTTCTATGTTTTGGATGTTGAATACAATGATTCTTGTCCTATTACTTTGGGAAGACCTTTTCTTAGAACTGTTGGTGTCATTATTGATATGAAAGAAGGCACCATTAAATATCAACTCCTACTCAAGAAAGGTATAGAACACTTCCCTAAGAAGAGACAGAAGATTTCTTTTGCCTCTCCTATTAAAACAAAATTTGCTCTTAATGCTTCTTCATTTGAGAACACTTGATTCTTTTTCTTGCTTCTTATGCCTAACTTAAAGGCGTTAAAGAAAAGTACTTATTGGGAGATAACCCAAAAGTTTTAGATGAGTCTTGGAGGTTATTAAGAGAGAAGTAATGATTGGGAAAGTTGTTATCCCAAAACAGATTTTTGTGCTTCACCGTAAAAATTCGTGTAAAATCTCTGTACGTCGTTTTGAGGCGTGACTTTTTGTTCTTCTTCCCCAGGTTGTTATTTAACTTTCGTTAGTTCAATACTTTTTGTTTTGAGAAACAGAAGGTCTTCGAAAAAATTGGTTTTGACCTGCTGGTCTGTTTTGATAGATTTCTGCCAGTATTTGCATTTGCTTCTTGTCGGTTCCTTTTTGAGTTCTTTTGGGGAATTGAGCTTTTTGAGGGAAGTGCTACAGTAGCTTGTGTTTTAATGGAAGTTTTATTGGTGTTGAAACTGAACCTAAAGACTTACTATCTTGAGTGCACTAATGTTGCTAATAAAGATTGTGTGAAGTTTTGTATGAAGGAAAAAATTCAGGTGTATGGAGATAATGATGTCATGAGATGAAGAATGGACAAAATCTCAAGCTTGGGGATGCCACCCCGTGTCACCCCAAGAAATATTCAAGAGGTACAAGCGTCAAATCTTGGGGATACCCAAGGCATCCCCTTCTTCATCAATAAAAATCCAGGTTTCTTCCAAACACTTCATTTTTATTGTTTCATGCACAGTTGTGTTGTTCTTGGAGCGTCTTCATTTTTGTTTTGGTTTTGGTTTTGGTTTTCATTTGCTTGGTTTTCTTAGTTTGCTCAATAAATTGGTTGGACCCCCTCTTTCATGCATTGGTTTTCAAATAGTTTGGTTTGGATTGGAAAAGAGTAGGAAAAGTTCATGCTTAAGTGGTAAAAGGAGCTTGTTTTTCACTGTGGCCTATGCTTTTTCATGCCATGCTTGATATTTTTTTGTCTTTAAGCTTAGTGATCTTTGTTGTAGCGTGACATGTTATAAACAATTGAGATTGCTTAATGTGCCTTTGAAGAATCATGCGTCTTTTTAGCATATTAAAGCATAGTATTGTGGTATTCTCCTTTTGATGCTTTATTTGGGTTGACTTGGCGCATGCTCACACCATGTTATGAGTATCCCAACACCATAGCATTTATGATCCTTTTGTTTTCGACTTGTAATATCACTTTATGCTTTGATTAATGATGTTTTGTTGCTCTGCATGATTATGGTCATTATTGCTCTCTTAGTTGGTCGCTCCCAGTCTTTTGCTAGCCTCCATAACCAAGTATGAGTTCCACTCATGCATCCAACTCCTAAAACCAAGTTAGTCCAAAGAGTCCACCATACCTACCTATTAGCATTTCCTATTCCAAGTATATTCATGTTTTTATCTACCTTCCGAATTAAACTTGTTATGAGAAAACTAGTGATTAAAGCTCTCACGAACTTGATGGCACACTTTACTTTTCTTGCCCTTAATAAACTTGAACCATTGTGTCGTCTATGTTGTATATGCTTGCACTTATATGTTGGGGATTAGCAGAACCATGCTGTCATGGGGAACGCTTTCAACATTGCACTTGTACTTTGTACCTAGTTGATGTCATGCTATTTTGTCTATGGATGTCGTCGGTGTGAAATGAAAGGGGAGCTTGTAAGTCCATGGAGTTATGTATGTGTGTTAGAGAAACGCCTGAGCCCCTGGTCTAATCCATGCCGTCATGGTGAAAACCTGCAGCGTAACCATAATGACCTGTCTATGAAGCATTCTTCTTATAAAAAAAGAGTCACATATTGAGAAAAAAGAGAAAAAGAAAAAAAAGAGATATGAGAAAAGAGGAAAGAGAGAAAAAAACACCATTTTCCCAAGGTAATTAAGAAGATTGCTGAGATGCTCGTTGTCTGCTTGCCTTGGCATTTTGATATGGGTCTTCTCCCGTATCATCGGGCAAGGGGTACCCCGTTGGCGGTTCTCTATGATACACATGTACTTACTATGACAAGAACTTACCGGTAACTAAACTTGAGTAGCATGAGGAGCGACCCTCGTATTCAAGGGACATGAAATTTCCAACTTGTACTTCGTCAAGCATATACACCATAGTTTTCACTTTAACCTTAATCACTTCAAGATGCTTATGATAGGGGCAATGAGAGCTGAAAGCTATTAAGTACCATAATTTTTGGAAGCTCTTTATGAAACTTGAATCTCTGCTTCCTTCTATGAAGGCCTTTCTTTTACTTTTATGTTGAGTCTCCACCTTCTATCTTTATGCACCTACTTTGAGAGCATATTGGCCATTCTTAGTTCTATGTGCATTGTCCCAATACTTGTTGATTGATGCATAACTTTGATATTGCTTGTTTTAAACTATTTGTATCTAGTCACTCTTATGAACTTTGAAGGTGTCGTATGCATTTATATTTGCTACTCTATGAGGGACAAGCTGAATGCCACTATGCTATGTTTTATTTATGTGAAACAAACAAACGTCTTGCAAAGCATTGTTATTCATGAATCTTTTCTTTGTGCCTTTTCATGTTGCAACATAGTTGCTATGTCTTATTGCTAGAACTTTATCCTTCATGCTATGTTGAAGTACTATGATCCCAGCTATCAATGTTTTTCAAATACTTTAATCAAGTTTATGATGGTGCATGTCAGCTCAAAAATTATTCTTTCTTTTTATCACTTACCTACTCGAGGACGAGCAGGAGTTAAGCTTGGGGATGTTGATACGTTGCTAACATATCCATAATTTTTGATGTTCCATGCTTGGTTTTATTTACTTTCTTATGTTTTTTCCACACTTTGGAGTATTTTTATACACTTTCTTGGACTAACCTATTAACAAGATGCCACAGTGCCAGTTGCATGTGTTTTGCTTCTAGGAAAGTCAAAAAATCAATATTCACGGAATTGGACCGGACAAAATCCAAAGTCAATATTTTACCGGAAGACTCACAGAGCCAGAAGAAGAGACGGAGAGGGGCCACTGGGTGGCCACACCATGTGGTGGCACGGGCTAGCCCTGGCCGCGCCACCAGGTGGTGTGGGCCCCCTGGCCGCCCACCGACCTTGCCTCTTCACCTATAAGATGCCTCCGATGCAAAAACCCTAAATCATCAAGCCTCCAGCCACGAAAAGTTCCATAGCGTCATGGCCACCAAAGGGGAGATTCGGGGGACAGAAAGTCTCTGTTCCGGCACCCTGGTGGGACGGGAAAGTGCCCTCGGAGCCATCTCCATCGATCTCCACCACCATCTCCATCACCATTGCTGATTCCCATGATGAGGAGGGAGTAGTTCTCTCTCGAGGCTAAGGGTTCTACCGGTAGCTATGTATTCATCTCTCTCTATGCATGATCATATTGTGATCATGAGCTTTGTAATCAAGTAGATCTACCTTGCTACTCAAGTGCTTTAATAGATCTCTGCTCTCCCCATGTCTGTGAAGTTGACAGTGTGCACACCATGGTGGCACTTAGGCTAGAGATTACAAATACTTGTTATGAGTTATATTTGGAGTTGGATGTCTCTATGAAATTGTGGTGTTTGTTGGAACCATCTAGTGCTCAAGGTGACAGTGTGGGGTTATCTAGATGGGAAAGACTTACTTTGAGGTGTGCTATTATAGCCCTACCATCGATTAGAGTGTTCAACCGGAGAGTAGTTAAGAGTAGTATCATGAAGATAATATATTTATATGAGAGTGTTCACTAGTGAAAGTATGATCCCTAGGCCTTGTTTCTATGCATTGAAACACCGTTTACAACTAGATCTGTTACATGTTTGCTTGCTTCCATCTTTATTTCAGTTTGCCTATAGTCTCTTCCAAGCCATCAAGCTATTTTCTAGCACCGTTCTCTTATATCCATACCACTTGTATTTTACTATCTATTCGCCGAACTAGTGCACCTATACACCTGACAAGTGTATTGGGTGTGTTGTGGACACAAGAGACTTCTTGTATCTTGATTCCAGGGTTGCTTGAGAGGGGATACCTTTGACCACTTCCTCCCTGAGTTCGATAAACCTTGGGTGATCCACTTAAGGGAAAACTTGCTGTTGTTCTACACACCTCTGCACTTGGAAGCCCAACAACTGTCTACAAGAATAGAAGTGCATAGACATCACTAAACCTGAAACTATTGATAATCCCTTTGCTGCTACTAATGTCATACAAGTTAGAATTGATGAAAATGTTAGACTATTAGCTGAATTGCATGCTAAGTGGGAAAGAGAAGATGAAATTGCTAGAAACATTACTGTTTCTACTATCACTACCACTAGTGTTGAGGCTAGTAATAGCTCTACTACTTTAGATGATAATTATGATTTTGATCTTGACGGTTGCAATATCTCTGAAGTTATTAAGTTCCTACAAAAGCTAGCTAAAAGTCCTAATGATAGTGCTATGAATATGGCCTTTACAAAACACATTACTGATGCTCTCATAAAAATTAAAGAAGAAAAGATGAAACATAAAGCTTCTATTCCCATGAAACAAGAAGATTGTTGGGAACCCATCATTAAAATGAAAGTGAATGATTTTGATTTCAAAGCTTTATGTGATCTTGATAGTAGTGTTTCTATTATGCCTAGAAGGATTTATGATATGCTTGATTTGCCACCATTGGAAGATTGTTATTTGAATGTCCCACTTGATGATAATGCTAAAAAGAAACTCATGGGGAGTATTAATGATGTTCTTATTATGGTTAACAATGCCTATGTCCCTATTGATTTCTATGTTTTGGATGTTGAATACAATGCTTTTTGTCCTATTACTTTGGGAAGACCTTTTCTTAGAACTATTGGTGTCATTATTGATATGAAAGAAGGCACCATTAAATATCAACTCCCACTCAAGAAAGGTATAGAACACTTCCCTAAGAAGAGACAGAAGATTTCTTTTGCCTCTCCTATTAAAACAAAATTTGCTCTTAATGCTTCTTTATTTGAGAACACTTGATTCTTTTTCTTGCTTCTTATGCCTAACTTAAAGGCGTTAAAGAAAAGTACTTATTGGCAGATAACCCAAAAGTTTTAGATGAGTCTTGGAGGTTATTAACCTCTAATGAGAGAGAAGTAATGATTGGGAAAGTTGTTATCCCAAAACAGATTTCTGTGCTTCACCGTAAGAATTCATGTAAAATCTCTGTACGTCGTTTTGAGGCGTGAATTTTTGTTCTTCTTCCCCAGGTTGTTATTTAACTTTCTTTAGTTCAATAATTTTTGTTTTGAGCAACAGAAGGTCTTCAAAAAAATTGGTTTTGACCTGCTGGTCTGTTTTGACAGATTTCTGCCAGTATTTGCATTTGCTTCTTGTTGGTTCCTTTTTGAGTTCTTTTGGGGAATTGAGCTTTTTGAGGGAAGTTCTACAGTAGCTTGTGTTTTAATGGAAGTTTTATTGGTGTTGAAACTGAACCTAAAGACTTACTATCTTGAGTGCACTAATGTTGCTAATAAAGATTGTGTGAAGTTTTGTATGAAGGAAAAAATTCAGGTGTATGGAGATAATGATGCAATGAGATGAAGAATGGACAAAATCTCAAGCTTGGGGATGCCACCCCGTGTCACCCCAAGAAATATTCAAGAGGTACAAGCGTCAAATCTTGGGGATACCCAAGGCATCCCCTTCTTCATCAATAAAAATCCAGGTTTCTTCCAAACACTTCATTTTTATTGTTTCATGCATAGTTGTGTTGTTCTTGGAGCGTCTTCATTTTTGTTTTGGTTTTCGTTTTTGTTTTGGTTTTCTTAGTTTTCTCAATAAATTGGTTGGACCCCCTCTTTCATGCATTGGTTTTCAAATAGTTTGGTTTGGATTGGAAAAGAGTAGGAAAAGTTCATGCTTAAGTGGTAAAAGGAGCTTGTTTTTCACTGTGGCCTATGCTTTTTCATGCCATGCTTGATATTGTTTTGGCTTTAAGCTTAGTGATATTTGTTGTAGCATGACATGTTATAAACAATTGAGATTGCTTAATGTGCCTTTGAAGAATCATGCGTTGTTTTAGCATATTAAAGCATAGTATTGTGGTATTCTCCTTTGATGCTTTATTTGGGTTGACTTGGCGCATGCTCACACCATGTTATGAGTATCCCAAGTCACCATAGCCTTTATGATCCTTTAGTTTTCGACTTGTAATATCACTTTATGATTTGATTAATGATGTTTTGTCGCTCTGCATGATTATGGTCATTATTGCTCTCTTAGTTGGTCGCTCCCAGTCTTTTGCTAGCCTCCATAACCAAGTATGAGTTCCACTCATGTATCCAACTCCTAAAACCAAGTTATTCCAAAGAGTGCACCATACCTACCTATTAGCATTTGCTATTCCAAGTATATTCATGTTTTTATCTACCTTCCAAATTAAACTTGTTATGAGAAAACTAGTGATTAAAGCTCTCACGAACTTGATGGCACACTTTACTTTTCTTGCCCTTAATAAACTTGAACCATTGTGTCGTCTATGTTGTATATGCTTGCACTTATATGTTGGGGATTAGCAGAACCATGCTGTCATGGGGAACGCTTTCAACATTGCACTTGTACTTTGTACCTAGTTGATGTCATGCTATTTTGTCTATGGATGTCGTCGGTGTGAAATGAAAGGGGAGCTTGTAAGTCCATGGAGTTATGTATGTGTGTTAGAGAAACGCCTGAGCCCCTGGTCTAATCCATGCCGTCATGGTGAAAACCTGCAGCGTAACCATAATGACCTGTCTATGAAGCATTCTTCTTATAAAAAAAGAGTCACATATTGAGAAAAAAGAGAAAAAGAAAATAAAGAGATATGAGAAAAGAGGAAAGAGAGAAAAAAACACCATTTTCCCAAGGTAATTAAGAAGATTGCTGAGATGCTCGTTGTCTGCTTGCCTTGGCATTTTGATATGGGTCTTCTTCCGTATCATCGGGCAAGGGGTACCCCGTTGGCGGTTCTCTATGATACACATGTACTTACTATGACAAGAACTTACCGATAGCTAAACTAGAGTAGCATGAGGAGCGACCCTCGTATTCAAGGGACATGAAATTTCCAACTTATACTTTGTCAAGCATATACTCCATAGTTTGTTCACTTTAACCTTAATCACTTCAAGATGCTTATGATAGGGGCAATGAGAGCTGGAAGCTAATAAGTACCATAATTTTTGGACGCTCTTTATGAAACTTGAATCCCTACTTCCTTTTATGAAGGCCTTTCTTTTACTTTTGTGTTGAGTCTCCACCTTCTATCTTTATGCACCTACTTTGAGAGCATAGTGGCCATTCTTAGTTCTATGTGCATTGTTCCAAGACATGTTGATTGATGCATAATTTTGATATTGCTTGTTCTTAAACTATTTGTATCTAGTCACACTAAGAACTTTGAAGGTGTCCTATGAATTTATGTTTTGCTACTCTATGAGGGACAAGCTGAATGACACTATGCTATGTTTTATTTATGTGAAACAAACAAACTTCTTGCAAAGCATTGTTATTTATGAATCTTTTGTTTGTATCGTTTCATGTTGCAACATAGTTGCTTTGTCTTATTGTTAGAACTTTGTATTTCATGTTATGATTGAAGTACTATGATCCCAGCTATCAATGTTTTGCAAATACTTTGATCAAGTTTATGATGGTGCATTGATGTCTACGCACTTCTATTCTTGTAGACAGTTGTTGGGCCTCCAAGTGCAGAGGTTTGTAGAACAACAGCAAGTTTCCCTTAAGTGGATCACCCAACGTTTATCGAACTTAGGGAGGAAGTGTTCAAAGGTATCCCCACTCAAGCAACCCTGCAATCAAGATACAAGAAGTCTCTTGTGTCCCCAACACACCCAATACACTTGTCAGGTGTATAGGTGCACTAGTTCGGCGAAGAGATAGTGAAATACAAGTGGTATGGATATAAGACAATGGTGCCAGAAAATAGCTTGATGGCGTGGAAAAGACTAAAGGCAATCTGAAATAAAGATGGAAGCTAGCAAACATGTAACAGATCTTGTTGCAAACGGTCTTTCAATGCTTAGAAACAAGGCCTAGGGATCATACTTTCGCTAGTGAACACTCTCATATAAATATCTTTTCTTCATGATACTACTCTGAACTACTCTCTGGTTGGACACTCGGTAGGGCTATAATAGCATACCTCAAAGTTCGCTTTCCCCATGTAGATAACCCCACACTATCACCTTGAGCACTAGATGGTTCCAACAAACACCACAATTTCATAGAAACATCCAACTCCAAATATAACTCATAACAAGTAATTGTAATCTCTAGCCTAAGTGCCACCATGGTGTGCACGTAGTCACTTTCACACACATGGGGAGAGCAGAGATCTATTATAGCACTTGAGTAGCAAAGTAGATCTACTTGATTACAAAGCTCATGATCACAATATGATCATGCATAGAGAGAGATGGACACATAGCTACCGGTAGAACCCTTAGCCTCGAGGAAGAACTACTCCCTCATCATCATGGGAATCAGCAACGGTGATGGAGATGGTGGTGGAGATCGATGGAGATGGCTCCGGGGGCACTTCCCCATCTCGGCATGGTGCCGGAACAGAGACTTTCTATCCCCCGAATCTTCCCTTCGGTGGCAGCGGCGCTGCGGAACTTTTCGTGGTTGGAGGCTGTTCGATTTAGGGTTTTTGCATCGGGAGGCTTCTTATAGGCGAAGAGGCAAGGTCGGTGGGCGGCCAGGGGGCCCACACCATCTGGTGGCGCCACCAGGGCTAGCCCGCGCCACCATAGGGTGTGCCCACCCTGGTGCCCTACTCCGTCTCTCCTTCGTCTTTTCGTGTTGCTCCAGGAAAAATAGGCATATTGGCTTTTGTCCCATCCAATTCCGAGAATATTCATTTTTTAACTTTTCTGAAACCAAAAACAGCAGAAAACAGGCAACTGGCACTATGGCATCTTGTTAATAGGTTAGCCCTAGAAAATGTATAAAAATACTCCAAAGTATGGACAAAACATAAGAAAGTAGATATAAAACAAGCATGGAACATCAAAAATTATAGATACGTTTGCAACGTATCATGCATGTCACCTCAAAAATTATTCTTTCTTTTTATCACTTACCTACTCGAGGACGAGCAGGAGTTAAGCTTGGGGATGTTCATACGTTGCTAAGGTATCTATAATTTTTGATGCTCCATGTTTGGTTTTATCTACTTTTCTTATGTTTCGTCCACACTTTGGAATAATTTTTATACACTTTGTTGGACTAACCTATTAAAAGATGCCACAGTGCCAGCTGCCTGTTTTCTGCTCTTTTTGGTTCTAGGAAAGTCAGAAAATGAATATTCTTAGAATTGGATGGGACAAAAGCCAAAGTCAGTTTTTCACCTAAGGGGACACGGAGCCAGGATACGAGACGGAGAGGGGCCAGAGGGACTCCACACCACCTGGCCACACGGCCAAGCCTGGCCCGTGCCAGGGGGTGGTCTGGCCGCCTAGGGCACCCCCTAGGCCTCCCATTTCGCCTATAAGATGCCTCCAATATAGAAACCCTAAGTACCCGATCAAAATTCCACGAAAGAGTCTATAGCCGCCGTCATCTCCATCCCTAGATCGGGACGGATCTGAAGCTCTTCCCGGCACCCTGCCAGAGGGGAGAATTCACCCTGGAGGCCTTCTTCATCACAATGCAAGCCTCCGGTGTGATGCGTGAGTAGTTCATCCTTGGACTACGGGTCCATGTAGTAGCTAGATGGCTGGTTCTCCTCCTTTGTGCTATCATGTTTAGATCTTGTGAGATCCGTTCATGATCAAGATCATCTATTTGTAATCCTACATGTTGTGTTTGCGGGGATCCGATAGATATTGAGATGCTATTTCAGATTGATTATTGATTCTATCATGTCTTTGTTATTTGTGATCTTGCATGCTTTCCGTTGTTAGTAGCTATCTTGGCCAAGTAGATGCTAGTAACTCCAATAGTTAGTATTTATGCTCGATAGTGGGTTCATGCATCTAGTAATCTGGAGAAGTGACAGAAATCTCTAAGGTTCTAGATGTGTTGTTGCTACTAAGGAGAAAACAACAATCCTTTGTTCATAGAACAATCATATTGTTCACTTTACACGCAATGCGTAATGCAATTATCTGTTGCTTGCAACTTAATACTGGAGGGGGTTCGGATGATAACCTGAAGGTGGATTATTAGTCATAGATGTAGTTGGATTACGGTCTATGAATAATGTTGTAATGCCCAATCAAATCTCAAAGGAGTCAAGATGTTTAGTATATGCTTGATTGCTTTCTCGATGTTTGTCAATTGCCCCGCTATAATTTGTTCACCCAACATGTTATCTATTTTGAGGAGAGCCACCACTAGTGAACTATGGACCCCGGTCCTTTCTTTTACCATCAATCTACAATTGTTTACTGCTTTTTGTTTACTTTCTGCAAACTATTACTTTCTTCCACTCAATACGTTTAATCCTTTGCTTTCCACAAAACCGGTGAGATTCACAACCTCACTGTAAGTTGGGGCCAAAGTTTTGTGGTTGTGTTGTGCAGGTCTCCATGTTGCTGCTAGCACCGGTAGTGCGCCCTACCAAAGTCTAGCTAGCAACACCTTGGAGGTGTTTCCTTGCTCCTACTGGATTGATAACCTTGGTTTCATAACAGAGGGAAACTTACTGCTGTGCTCATCATACCTTTCTCTCGGGGTTCCCCAACGAGCTCGTTATTACACGAGTCAGCTGATCCAGCCTGGCTTGATTCCAAGCTTGGGGAGATCTTTAAGACCTTGTAATCTATCTTATAAGTTATTACTATTATTTTTGCATTTGTTCAAACTAGAAATAAAGTTTGCATCATTAGAATTCCCTTGAGGAATAGTCGATCTCGTTAATGAAATCCCTAGTTTATTATTATATATGGAGAAATATTGAGTTTGTGTTTGCTTTAACGATATATGAATGGCTTGAGTATGATTTTACTTGCACTTGATGATAGCACTAGGAGTCTTCCACACCATTGGTATTAATGGAACACATAAAGATAATTTGGTCAATATGTTGTAAGTCTACGGTTTGATTTACAAAGAGAAATTATCTATACAATTAAGTTGAAAAAGAAACCTTGAACAAAGGAAAATGAAAGCGCTATCAAAATAGAGTGAGAACAAGTCGAGGTAGAATCTCTAAGTCATAAGAATGCTTCATATACAGTTGGAATTTGATAATTGAGATCATTAAACTTTGAATTCCTACATAAGGTGGAATATATGGCTAGCTCCTTTGCACATCACTTAAAACAAAACTATGAGCATATATGCAAAAGAAAAGAAAAGAAAGAAGAAAAGAGCGAGTGTGCAAGAGCAAATAGGCATATACCATTGTATTGTAGTATGACACAGAGACACTTTCGAGATTTTGAATCCCAAGTGAAGACAGTTGATCCTAAAACAATTGGTATTACCTCGTTAACTCATTCGGTTGAACCGGATACTTTTACATTATGTTGAGATTCATCTTTAATGAACTATTGATCAATAAGTTGTGGAAGCCTACTAATACTATTCAGATGGTTCGAGTAAGGTACTTGATGTCTATGCACGCTTCTATTCTTGTAGACAGTGTTGGGCCTCCAAGTGCATAGGTTTGTAGAACAGCATCAAGTTTCCCTTAGGTGGATTACCCAAGGTTTATCGAACTCAGGGAGGAACTGGTCAAAGGTATCCCTCTCAAGCAACCATGCAATCAAGATACAAGAAGTCTCTTGTGTCCCCAACACACCCAATAAAATTGTCAAGTGTATAAGTGCACTAGTTAGGCAAAGAGATAGTGCAATACAAGTAATATGGATGATTATAAGTGGTAATTGCAATCTAAAACAAGAGTGGTAGGAAGAAAACATGTAACAAAACTGATTGTAAACGGTGTTTCAATGCTTAGAAACAAGGCCTAGGGATCATACTTTCACTAGTGGACACTCTCATATAAATATCTTCTCTTAATGATGCTACCATGTGAAGGGAATATGCCCGAGAGGCAATAATAAAGTGGTTATTATCTTATTCCATGTTTATGATAAATGTTTATTTTGCATGCGATAATTGTATTAATTGGAAATGTTAATACATGTGTGTTTAATAAACAAAATACAAAGTTCCTAGTATGGCCTCTCATATAAACTAGCTTGTTGATTAACAAGATGATCAAGGTTTCCTGATCATGGACATTGGATGTTGTTAATAACGAGGTCACAACATTAGTGGAATGATGTGATGAACATTCATCCGAAATATAGCATTATGATCAAATTCATTGTCTTTATATTGCTATAACATCATACGAAGTAATCTTAGTCCTTAGACCATGAGATCATGTTAATTGCTGACACCGGAAGAGTATCTTGATAACATCAAACATCACACCGTAACAGGGTGACTATAAAGGTGGGTTCAGTGCTACAAAGGTGTTATGTTGAGGCTCATGGATCAAGAGTGGGATTTGTCCATCCCGATGACGGATAGATATACTCTGGGCCCTCTCGGTGATATCACATTAAGATAGCTTACAAGCAAGTGATGTGATCACTAGAATGTTATATCATGGGAACGAGAAAAGAGTGCATGTCGGTAACGAGATCAAACTAGGTATTTGGATACCGATGATCGAATCTCGGACGTGTATTATATCATGAGACAAAGGGATTTAGTTACTAGCTTTAAAGGTTCTCATGATCACAGAAGTCATCGTTGAATGTGTAGGAGTCAGTATGGATCTCCAGGTCTCGCTTCTAATTATTGACCTGAGAGGGGTCTCGATCATGTCTGCATTATTCGCGAACCGTAGGGTGACACTCTTAAGGGATACCGACACCATTTGGAGCAAATATGTTTCAGATAAAGATTTAAGAAAGCGCTGGAATTATTTCAATAGACACCGAAACTGTTTCAAGTGAAATTGCTTAAATTGGTTCTGCATGTAATATTGAAATGTTACAGGGTGTTTTATGTGAATGTTTGTTTAATTAAAGTAATTAACAAAATTCTGAATAAAATTAATAAAAGAGTTCAATTAAATAAGAGAGCATTAAATTTGGAGAAATTTAATGCATTTAAAGTGGGGACTTTAAAAGAGAATGTGAAGGGGCAAATTTATGTGGAGGGAGTTACCACCACATGAATGAGGAGGTGAGGGGTCACCCCTTGGGCACCGGCCATGGGGAGGGGCACCCCCCCTCCTCCTATAAAAGTCCCCCTCACACCCCTTCTTCCACACACCTCCTCGTGAAGGATCTCTCTCCCCTCTAGAATTATTCCCCCATGGTCTCGGATTAGCGAGATACATGTTCCCAGTGGCTTTATCTGGAAAGGAGTTGCTGCTTCCGCTGCTTTGCTGGAGCGAGGGACGGAGGTTTTCGGGGTACCGGACGTGTGTGCGATCACGGATGCACCGCTGCTTTGCGATGCTGGACTTGGTGGTGCTGGACTTGCTGGAGCTGGATCTAATGGACGTGCTGGAGCCGGACCTGCTGGACTTCATCACGATCTTGAGATCGGCAAGTGTACGACTACATCATCCACGAGTTCCAACTCATTAACAAAGCTTTGTTGTCTTCGAGGGTAAGTTCTCTATGGATGTATATCCACCCGTTGCTTGTATCTAGTAGATAGATCTTGGCGCATAGTTCCCATCGTAGGAAATTTTTTGTTTTCTATGTTGAGAACACTTTAGTGGAGCCTGATCTATGCGTAGGTGCTTTGCACGGGTAGTACACATATGTTTATATGTGGGCGATGATGATTATGTTATTGCATCTTCTATGTATTTTGGATATTGGTGGCATAGTGGGATGAAGCGGCCCGGACCAACCTTACATGTCATCGCACATGAGACCGGTTCCACGACTGACGTGCAACTAGTTTTGCATAAGTGGCTGGCGGGTGTCTGTCTCTCCTACTGTAGTCAATATATGATTTACAACGAGTTGCTAACAACTTAGTTATCATCGTTGTGGTTCCATGTTCGTAGGTAAGACCGGTTCTATCTTCGAAAGTCCTAAGCCACGTAAAACTTGCAACGGATAAATTAGAGGCGTCTAGTTTAGATTGTTGCTAGGCTAGTGTCATGATATGGTAATGTTGTAAGTAGATGTATGATAGATACTCTTACAACACACTTAACGTGTAAGTTCCATAGACCTTGGCCTTACACACAAAGGAATGATAGAGATCATATCACGATGCATATGATGGTGATCAAATGCATGGACCATATCATCCCACTTTACACATATGATGTTCGCATCTTATATTGCTTGTTTGGTGTTTTAGTAGCATTATAAGATGATCCTGCATTTAAATATCAATATAAAATGTGTTCTTCCTTAAGTATGCACCGTTCTATGGATCGTGTTTCGAGACATCACATGATGATCGGGTGTACTCGACTCTACGCTTTCATACAACGGGTGTAAGACAGTTTTACACACACGAGTACTAAGGTTCTTACTTAGCGAGCCTAGCATGTACAGACATGGCCTCGGAACATGGACCAAAAGGTTAAGCACGAGTCATATAGTTGATATGATGCCCATATAGATGCTCGCCTTTGAAGCTACACTGACTCACATGATGATCGGACTTGGTGTAGTGGATTTGGTTCATGTAATCACCAAAAAGGCACGAGGGGTGTCGTTGTTGAGTGGGAGTTCATTTCTAATTTGGATTAGTCGAACCATATTTGTCATAAGCTAAATAAAAGTGAATTTGCATTATTTGTTGTAGTCATTGGCATATGTTTACTACCTTATGCTTAGTTTTAATTGAGATAATAGAACTATAGAATTCTAGATATTTACTTTACGAACTGGTATCGTATTGTTTTGAATGTTCAGCAAACTCTATTTACTCCATGAAGTTTAATAAGTAGTATTAAATCAAGAGTAATAATTCCAATGTTCATACCTAAAGTATCATGTTTACCTCCATGATTATTGATATTCAAAAGTTGTTTTAATATCAAGATTATATAGGAGCTGAAAATTGTTTCAGAAACCATCATGTGTGAAAGATATTGTGATATCTGAAACAATGTTTTTGGTTGCATCATGATAGAGTATAATTTATCAAAATACATGTTCTCATATTATGAGAATTTGTGAAGGATGGAGATGCTAGGCATCCGGATCTCCCAAAAAGGGTTTTGGGAACTAACATTATACTCGTGATTCTTCCTTACAGGTTATAGTAGCTTGATCATGAAAGTTGTCATGATAAGGATGAATATAAGATGTAAGTAAAATGTTTACTACACTAATATATTGCTAAAGAATGGATTTTTGAAAGAATACCAAACATTTGATGATGGTGATCCACTTCAAAGTGCAAGTCCAAAGGTATTAGTATTTGACTATATACGCTTTGTACTATGTGTCATGTGAATGACACCACTATTGATGTTGATAGATTCTTTTAAAAAGGAAAAGGAATTGCTGAAAGAGAATCTATAAAATATTTGGCAGAAAAGAAAAAGTTGGAAATGTCTAGCTTAGGTATATAGAAGATACACATGTTATGGTTGTATTCCTTGCTTATTAAACATTGTGGTTCTTAGGTATTGGATACCGGTATTGGATACCGAATTGTTTGGTATGAAGTGTCATACAGGACAACGCAATTCATGAACTGCAATGGCCTAAGTAACTAGCAAGAGAATACGTGATGATGTTCATCGAAAACAAATAAAGTGTTATTATGTTTTTCGTTGTCATCAAACCTAGCCTTCAAGATTTGTTTTTGATAATTGTTATTTTGTTCCAGTATTATGAGAACAATGATTGTTCAAATAATTACCGTATTCCATGAAGGATGGATGAACTTTTACAAGTCTAGTGGGAGAAATCACATCCATAAACACTATTACTAAAATGTCGCAAGACAAATGATTGAAAGATCACTGATGAAGTGACATCGCTGTTTAAATTATATTGAAAAGAAAACATGAAGAAACTCCATGTTGATGGATTTTTTGAGTCTTTGATTTTGATCAATTGACGCTTGTGAAACTTTCCTCGAGATAATTGAAACTCCGTCCATAGGCCAAAGAGGAACGGATGACTAACTTATTGGATATTATACATATTGATGTATATAGTCCATTATATGTAGCCATATGCGATGGATCTTTTTGCTTCATATGCTTTCTCCAGAAATTTGAGTGAATATATCTATATATTTACTTAATAAGGAAGAAGTATGAAACATTTGAAAATTGTTCAAAGACTTTCAAGATGAAGTGAAAAATCATTGTAACAAGAAAATAAAATAGTTTATGATTTGATCATAAAGAAAGATATTTGAGTTACATGTTTAGCAAAACACTTAAGATTTGAGGAATTGTTCCATGATTTGTGTTTCCGGTAAACCATAGGAGTATGGCATATTCGAGAGATGAAATCAAACCATGTTTGACATGGTAAGATCAAAGGTGTCATTTATAAAACTGCCATTATATTTTAAGGATTGAAGCTTTAGAGACTACCGCTTTTACACTAAAAAGAGCACCATCATGATCCGTTGAAATGACATCATATAAGTTATGGTTTGGGATAAAACCCGAATTGTCTTTTCTTAAATTTTGGTATGCTATGCATAAGTAAATGTTTACAACCAAAGTCGGACAAACACGTCTTTGTAGGTTATCCCAAAGAATTTTTTGGGAATTTCTCCACAACACCGAGGACAAAATAGTTTGTTACTTGGAACGTCAAGTTTCTTGAGAAGAAATTTTTCGCGAAAAGTTAAGTCCGAGGACAATAGAACTTTGATAAGGTTGTTGAACCTTAGCTATATGTGCTAAGTAGCGCAGCGCTAGAAAGTGTCCCGGTGGCGGCCACAATGCTCATGGCTCTCGTGATTACAAAGGTTGTAATCTCGGAGATTAGAGTTCATATTGAACCGTGTGGGTCGGTAAGAATTAAATAGTGATATTTGATAAACAAGTCGTTATTGTTTTGACAATGATGAACTGACTGCATGCAAAGAAGCGATGATGGGCCCTGACTCCATAAAATGACAAGAAGTCATAGAATCCGTGATAGTATCCATACACGAGAATCAAGTTTCTGAACTTGGAAGACCCTCTGAAAAGGCGTAAAGCCTATCGGTCGTGTTTGGATCTATAAAGAAATAGACATGGATGTTTAACATCTATGAAATAGTCGACATGTCAGAAAGAAGTTTACGGACATATTCAAGGAGTTGATTATGACAAGATTTGATCTTTCATAGCAATATATAGTCTTGACGGATTAATGTAGCAAACACTACATATAATTTGGTATATGGTAGTTGAATAAACAAAACAAGGTTCTTCTAATAGAACGGTTACCTAGGACGTGTACATGACACGGTCCGAAGGGTTTTGTTAATTAAAAGGGTGCTAAAAGGGCATGCAAACTTCAATAGTTGAAGTGAGCATAGCGGAGTTGGAATCTTCACCATGATGAAAATGTTAAAGGAGTTTAATTTCATTGGAGATGATGAAGATTCTTGCATTTGCAAGAAATTAAGTGGGAGCATTGTGACAAATTTCCAATACATTATGCAGAGTACATATTGTTGATTGGAAATGATGTATCTTTTATTGACACAAGTTAAGAATTTCATTAAAATAAGATTTCGATGAAAGACTTGGGCAAAGCCGGAATATTTGGCATCAATATCTATATGGATAGATTGAGGCGCTAATATGGTTGTGCCAGACATACATATATGAGATATTGAAAGGGTTCAATATGGAAACAACAAGAAAGGTTCTTGCTGCATGGAAATGATTGTATCAATATTCAAGTGTTTCAACACTTGGTGAGTAAAATCACATGAAGATTTTGATCGATTATACCGTGATATGTATATATCCAGAATTTCCTATGCTCTAAATGTTATGAGCACATACCAGAATGATTCATAAGATGATCATTGGACGATAGTAAAGATATTCTTATGAGCTTTGGAAGAACTAAGAATATATCATGTATAAGTGACAAATAGTTAAAAGGTAGTTCATTGTAAAGTGTTACATTGATACTAGTTTTGTCACAAGATACAAATTAAAATTTATCTCAATTTAGACTATAGGTGGCACAATGTAATGGAAAAGATGTTCCATGATGGATTTAGATAAGTTTCAAAGTTGAGACATTGTGACGGATACTACAAAAAAGGCTAAGTATATGACTGCTATAGTAGCAGCAAAGGAGGGCATTTGTATTAAGTAGTTTGTTATCAAACTAGGTGTGGTTCAAAGTGGGCTAATACTATGAAGATATATTGTATGACAATAATATCAACATATTTTAACCCGAACGAACTAAATGTCTCACCAAAGGACCAAATTTATACAATGCCATCTCATTTGAGAATGAGTGATGCGTAGAGACACAAAGACATGCAAATACACACGGACCTGAAACTGTCAGATCCGGAGATTATGTTAACCACTAGCAATCGCGTATATGCAACACCATAAAGCCATAGGTGTTCAATACGCAAAGTTTTTCAGACTAGATTATTGACTCTAGTGCAAGTGGGAGACTGAAGGGAATATGCCCTAGAGGCAATAATAAAGTGGTTATTATCTTATTCCATGTTTATGATAAATATTTATTTTGCATGCTATAATTGTATTAATTGGAAACGTTAATACATGTGTGTTTAATAAACAAAATACAAAGTTCCTAGTACCGCCTCTCATATAAACTAGCTTGTTGATTAACAAGATGATCAAGGTTTCCTGATCATGGACATTGGATGTTGTTAATAACGAGGTCACAACATTAGTGGAATGATGTGATGAACATTCATCCGAAGTATAGCATTACGATCAAATTCATTGTGTTTATATTGCTATAACATCATATGAAGTAATCTTAGTCCTTAGACCATGAGATCATGTTAATTGCTGACACCAGAATAGTATCTTGATAACATCAAACGTCACACCGTAACAGGGTGACTATAAAGGTGGGTTTAGTGCTACAAAGGTGTTATGTTGAGGCTCATGGATCAAGAGTGGGATTTTTCCATCCCGATGACGGATAGATATACTCTGGGCCATCTCGGTGATATCACATTAAGATAGCTTGCAAGCAAGTGATGTGATCACTAGAATGTTATATCACGGGAACGAGAAAAGAGTGCATGTTGGTAACGAGATCAAACTAGGTATTTGGATACCGATGATCGAATCTCGGACGTGTATTATATCATGAGACAAAGTGATTTAGTTACTAGCGTTAAAGGTTCTCACGATCACAGAAGTTATCGTTGAATGTGTAGGAGTCAATATGGATCTCCAGGTCCCGCTTCTGATTATTGACCTGAGAGGGATCTCTATCATGTCTGCATTATTCGCGAACCATAGGGTGACACACTTAAGGGATACACACCATTTGGAGCAAATATGTTTCAGATAAATATTTAAGAAAGCGCTGGAATTATTTCAATAGACACCGAAACTGTTTCGGGTGAAATTGTTGAAATTGGTTCTGCATGTAATATTGAAATGTTATAGGGGGTTTTATGTGAATGTTTGTTAATTAAAGTAATTAACAAAATTCTGAATAAAATTAATAAAAGAGTTTTATTAAATAAGAGATCATTAAATTTGGAGAAATTTAATGCATTTAAAATGGGGACTTTAAAAGAGAATGTGAAGGGGCAAATTTATGTGGAGGGATTTACCACCACATGAATGAGGAGGTGAGGGGTCACTCCTTGGGCGCCGGCCATGGGGAGGGGCATCCCCCTCCTCCTATAAAAGGCCCCCCTCACACCCCTTCTTCCACACACCTCCTCGTGAAGGATCTATCTCCCCCTCTAGAATTATTCCCCCATGGTCTCGGATTAGCGAGATACATGTTCCCAGTGGCTTTATCTGGAAAGGAGTTGTTGCTTCCGTTGCTTTTCTAGAGCGAGGGATGGAGGTTGTCGGGGTACCGGACGTGTGTGCGATCACTGATGCACCGCTGCTTTGCGATGCTGGACTTGGTGGTGCTGGACTTGCTGGAGCTGGATCTGATGGACGTGCTGGAGCCGGACCTACTAGACTTCATCACGATCTTGAGATTGGCAAGTGTACGACTACATCATCCATGAGTTCCAACTCATTAACAAAGCTTTGTTGTCTTCGAGGGTAAGTTCTCTATGGATGTATATCCACCCGTTGCTTGTATCTAGTAGATAGATCTTGGCGTATAGTTCCCATCGTAGGAAATTTTTTGTTTTCTATGCTGCGAACTCTTCACCCTGAACTACTCTCCGGTTGGACGATGTAGGGCTATAACAGCACACCTTAAAGTTCGCATTCCCCATCTAGATAACCGCTCACTGTCACCTTGAGCGCTAGATGGTTCCAACAAACACCACAATCTCATAGAGACATCCAACTCAAATTATACTCATGATAAGTATTTATGTAACCTTAGCAGAAGTGCCACATGGTGTGCACACTGTCAACTTCACACACGTGGGGATAAGCAGAGATTCATTAAAGCACTTGAGTAGCAGAATATATCTATAGATTACAAAGCTCATGATCTCAATAAGATCACACATAGAGAGAGAGAGAGATAAACACATAGCTACCGGTAGAGCCCTTAGCTTTGAGAGAGAACTACTCCCTCCCCATCATGGGAGTCAGCAACAGCGATGGAGATGGCGGTGGAGTCGATGGAGATGGCTCCGGGGGCGCTTCCCGTCCCAGCAGGGTGCCGGAACAGAGACTTCTGTCCCCTGAATCTCCTCTTCGGTGGCGGCGGCACTGTGGAACTTTTCATGGAATTATGATCTGGTACCTAGGGTTTTCGTTCCGTGGGAATATATAGGCGAAGAGGCGATGTCAGAGGTGGGCCAGGATCGCCACACCACCTTGTGGCGCGGCCAGGGGTGACCCCCGCCAACCTAGGGTGTGCCTGCCCCTGGCTCCCCTCCGTCTCCCTTTTGGACTCCGTATTGTGTCGGAAAAAATAGGAACTTCAGCTTTTGTTTCATCCAATTCTGAGAATATTTCTTTTCTGGATTTTCTGAAACCAAAAACAGCAAAAAATAGGCAACTGGCATTGTGGCATCTTGTCAATAGGTTAGTTCTAGAAAATGTATAAAAATGCCTCAAAGTTTAGACAAAACATAAGATAGTTGATACAAAACAAGCATGGAGCATCAAAAATTATAGATACGTTTACAACATATCAATACTATTCACGAACTTATTCCTACGTATTGTATATGATAAACACATACTACAACCGCATCATTTATTTTAATCGACTCAGCTTCATGAATATGATGATCACATCCATTAAGCTAAAACTTGCTCGTGACGAGCAAGAGTCTAAGCTTGGGGAAGTTGATGAGTGCATATTTGCATCATGTTTTACATTATTATTTTGCATTGTAGATGTAGGATCTTGGTATTTTACGGTGCCCACGCGTATATTTTATGTCTGTTTTCACCAGGATCAGGACAGATGATGGATCCAATGGATACAATTCTGGGAGCAGTTGTAATATGGAGAAATGAAGTAAAAAACAACGTAAATCGCTTATTTGGGAAATATTAATAATACCGGAAGAAAACCAGAAGCGAACAAGGGAGGCAGAAGGTTCAACAACCAACTATACGGTGAGAGCAACTTTTCCGGCCGTATAGCTCCAGCCATATAGTTGGCGCCGCCTCCGCCTCCTCAAATAGTTCCACCCCGTGCAACTGGTTCGGGGAGACGACATACAGAACACCCAGAAGTCACAGAAACCTCACCTCCGGAAGGCATCTAGAGGGGGAAACTCATCCACCAGGGATCCATCTTCGCCCTGCGCAGATCCGGGAGGCTAAGGCATCGATCTTCATCATCCACCACTTCATCACCACCATATCCATCCATCCCATCTACATCTTGTCTAGATCTTATTGTAATTCCCGTACTCGTTGTTGATTTATACAAGTACTATTCACCTATGATTGTTTCTATTACCATTGCCATGATGTTGATTGCCTCCATGTATGAGTAGATCTCTAGTTCTTGGGGAGATGGAGAAAGCCTAGTATGAGACTGAAATAAAATAAAGTCTATTATGATATTCGTCGCTATGACAATGTGTTAGATTTTCTACATATTGATGTTGAGAGAAGTCGACCTCTCAATATTTGCCTCCCATGGGGACTTGATGGAGGGAACTACTAGTTGGTAGACGGAGGCGTGCTAACACTTACAGTGACTATAAAGCTGTTGGCACCCCTTACGTATCAACTTGGAAAACCGCGGAAACTCACGGAACACTATTCATGCCATGGGATACATCCTACGGGATTAAGTCCCTTAATAGCGTAGTAAATCGATTGATGTTGATTGCTGACTGTTGTGGTTATGAGGATGATGTGAGCAGCGGGTTGCTGCCTAATTATCCAAATACGGAGTTCCTCCCACACATATATAGTTGAGAATGTCCACGATGATAATCTTTATCTTAGATCCTTATAATACCAGTGGTGTATCCGCTACTCCCTGAGAACACCTTTTCCCTATTGAAGTTCCAACCTCTCTTACATACGCGATACTTACTTTCTGTATTAAGTTATTTTACTTTACTTTATTATTGTTCTTATACCTAAAAC
Source organism: Avena eriantha (assembly GCA_910589775.1). Taxonomy (NCBI): domain Eukaryota; kingdom Viridiplantae; phylum Streptophyta; class Magnoliopsida; order Poales; family Poaceae; genus Avena; species Avena eriantha. The sequence goes on along the minus strand of OU342740.1, from coordinate 512,145,822 downwards.
CCCAAAACACCTTTTTACACAATACTTGCATTTTATCTTGTTACTTAGAACTTAATCTAATATTTCTATCGCAATATTTATTTCAAGAGTTATTAGACTTTAGACTCCTGCTCCCTATGGGATCGATATCTTTATTTCGAAACTAGCTACAAACGATCTATGCACTTGAAGTCATCAACATGCTATGAGAAAGAAAAAGAAATGCAAGCAAGCTTTTTGTGCAGTTAAGTTGGATATGATGAAGGCATATGATAGAGTCAAGTGGCACTATTTAGAGGCAATGATGACCAGACTCAGATTTGATGGAACCTTTATGCGGCTGATTCTGAAGTGTGTCTCTTCAGTCAGATTTTGTAGGGGATCGGTGCAGAAAACAAAAAAATTCCTACGACGGAACCCCAGAAACTTAGCCTAGGATCTATCTATGTAGTAATGCAGTAACGGCCGGAGCATAGAGAATACATACCCTTATAGACCATACGCGGTTAACGTTCCGCGGGGCACGTGGTTGATGTAGTCGTACTCGAAGCCGACCTCGAGGTCGCGAAGCTCCTCGCAGGTCACCCCTTGCTCCTTCTTGATCTTCATCATCTTCATCGCGCAACAGCTCCGGCTCACGACATTTCAGCGCCCCAAGTGTTGCGCCTCGTGTCTTCGTACACATCCGGTGCACGGTGAGACCTCCGGCTCCCCGATCCCACCGGGAGTGCGGAAGTTGATATCTGTCTAGGAATCCCTACAGCGCAAAGGCGTACTGCAGGTGTGCCTCAATCGCACAGCCCAGACTTGGGGCCATGGTCACAAGGTATAGAAAGAGGGAGGGAGAAAGTCAACCAAAGGACTTCTCAAATTGTGTGTGTTTAGTCCTCCCATGGGCACCCCCTTATATAAGCGGAGGGGTGTACCTTTCTCAAAGGCTAAGCCATGTGGGACTAAATGTCAAAGAAAAAGGGGGAAAAATAGCTCCCCAGCTGGCTGGGCCACAAGGGCCCAGCACAGCAGCCCACATCAGCCTGGAGAGCCAGCCGCAGCATAGCCCAGCGGGTGGGCCGATGAGCCCACCACGCGGCCTGCTAGCAGCCAGGCAGTGGCTGCCAGTTGAGTGGCTCGGGTGGGCCTTTTGCCCCCGGCGGCCCAAGGCGGTAAGAGGCGGCAGGGAGGGAGCAGCCAGGTGGGCCGGCAGTGGCCGCGAGCTGCCTAGTGGCATGGCTCCCTTACGCGCCCATGTGGGCCCGGGTCGAGCCGGTCGGCCCGGCGACCGTCTGGCTGCTGTCCGCCCCCGTGCGGCACCCTTTATCCGCCGCCCGCCCACGAGCATGGCCTAGCTCTGTACCGCTCTGCGCGGCGGCTATTATCTGCCGCCCACGTGGGCATGTGCTGTTTTTCCTTTTCTATTTTTCTGCAGCTTTTCTTTTAGGCTAATTCCCTCCAGGGATTTGGCCTAATATAAAAGTTGCTTTTATAAATCTTAATATAAATATTATTTATAATATATTAATTCACGATTAACATATAATAAATATATATTTAAATTCTCATTTATCCGAAAACACTTTTCGGGGATTTTCCTTTATTCTTTCTCCGAACAACTTCGGATCTCTCCGCGGAACGATTCCGGCTTTCTCTCTTTCTCTACTGTGATTCCGTCTTACGAATGATCGCTCTCATCGTACCCTTAAGTGTATCCTCTCACGGCTCGGGAATGCTCTAGACATGATCTGTATCAATGATCAAAAGAGGGACCAGGGATATCCATGTGACCCCTATGCATTCCTGATGACAATGTCGTTTGAACCGTCTAAATGTAGCATCCTCTTCCTTTTGTTTCTCGATACAACTTGTCCGAGATCCGATCAATGGTATCTTATACCTTGTTCAATCTCGTTCACAACAAGTTCTGTTTTCTTGTTACCGTGATATTACATCCCCGTGACCTAGTCACATGTTGCAACATTTATAGATGTAATCTCACCAAGCCGGCCGTATGTATCTTTACCCGTCATGTGGGTGAACAAATCCCGCTATTGACATATATTGCCTCTACAGTTCCTCCGAGTACCTGAACACACCTTTATAACCATTGTATTACCAAGTGGCTCTTGATGCTATCTAAGCACTCTTGGGAGACTGTGATTGATATCATCTCACGGTCTAAGGAGAAGGAGTCTAGGTATAGCTGTTGCAACAATGAACTAGATGACTTGATCGTGTTGCAATCCTTCGAGGATTGTCCAATCACATCATTCTCCAATGATATGATCCTGTTGTCAGTCGGCATAAATGCCCATGATCTTGAAACCCAAATCATCTTCGTGACCAACGAACTAGTATGAATAGAGGCTACTAGGGACTTGATTGTTTCATACCACACCTGTACCAATGTTTCTACTTGGCACAATTATAGCACAATATGAAACTATTATAAACTAATTGAGATATGATAATAAAAACCTATTTCTTATTTGCCTCTAGGGCATATCTCCTTCAGTCTCCCACTTGCACTAGAGTACAAATAAACTAGCTTGCATTTTACTCATATAAACCATATACCATATGCGTTTACAGATCATGCATGCTCATGGGAAACATCATGTCCATGTTCTGTTTTACCAGGTCATTATGTCTTTTGCAAATCGTTAATGTCTTCCTAATTTTGACATTCACACCATTATCTTATAATGGGTCGAAGTATTTGTTTGGCAACAAAGTGAGACTTTTGTTTCTAGTGTTTATGATGACGGTCATTATTCACTCTTGTCATCTAAACTTCAAAACACACTTTGCTATCCTTTATGTATATACTATAGTCATGGCAGCAGAACGAGGCCTGATTCTAGGAGCTTATAGTGACTTTAGATCAACCTCGAGGGCTTTCTCATGGGCACTGGGCCCTGGGACACATCATTACGTTAAAAGAGAATTAGCCCCGCCATAACATTATACATCACATTAGATGTAGCTTTTATACTTCTGTATCTATGTAGATCCTAGTGCATGAAATGCATCTATGCCACTTACATTGCTTCTTGCTACTTAAGTACAAACTTAATTCTGGTTCAGTGATCAACTCAGGAATCACTTAAGGACATGTTCTTACAGTTAAGAGCTAGTCCTTCCAACCAAAACCTTGGGTCACATTATGTCGAGTATGCAACATGGTTATATGGAAGAACCTATGACTGAGGCATAGGAGATGCAACGCATCTCTTTCTTTCAACCATAGTTTCAATACTCAATGCTTCATATAGTAAGAACTTCTTTCTTACCTTGTTCCATTCAAAACTTCTTCAGGATCTTGCTTAGGACATTCTGAACACCTTTCAGAATCAAGTCCAGGAAGCATTCGACATTCAGTGTTTTATTAAACTCACCAATCTATCCTCATAGATCTCTCTGTTTAATACCTTCAACTTCATCCTTATTTAACTAACTTAAACGTTATTAACACCAATCACATCATTCACATATGTCGTCCACATATCCCGGAATGATTTCACGCTCCCACTCAAATATGACATTCATGTTTGAGATCCAGGGATTTCACTTAGCTCCCACTCAGAATATGTCAGCTACATATTATGAACTAGCCAAGCTGATTTGCTCCCACTCAAATCTAGGTCCTCTCGATAATCTTGGACATTCCAAAAATTCTTTGATTACTATCAAGTCGAGAATTCTGCTAACGAGATTTCAATGACCATTCATTTCTTGTACTCAGGTCCATCACGCTTCTTTGTATTTCGTAGGTATGTCTTGTTCAAAACATGACAAGTGAATCAACTATAGTTCCACAAACTTGTAGAATATATAGTTGAATCCTACTTTCTTTAGTAAAAGTATTCCCTTGAAACTTTATGATCATTATCAACAGTTTCTCCTCTATTTACAGAGTTTGGTTTCACGAAACAAATTCCGCTGCGCCACTCGACAATTCGGAGATAAGGTCAAATACCTTGTATTGATGTTTTACTTTATTCCACATGTATCTTCATCAAGACACATCAACTTTGGACAACAACATGTTTGCCCTTTTGTGGAAGATGCATTCATAGCTTCCTAAGAATGCTCTACAAAGACTTGTTTGTTCGCCACGACTTCGACTTGTCGAAGTCTCCAGAAACTCGAACATGCCATAACACTTATGGTGTTGTTTCCACGAATCTTTAGATGTTTCTTTGTATTTCAAATGAGTGTTTGCTTATTTTGATCTTTTAACTCTAAATGACAACTATAACCTTGATAAGAGATAATATTATACCATATGTATCCAATACATAATGATTATGATCTTTAGATATTTCAACATGGTTTGAATTCATCTAATTATCATAATTTGTGAAACATCTTTCACAAGTTCCTTTTATGCTAAACTTTAACTTGAATACTTTTGTCGTGTCGATGAAATCGAAGAGACTTGTTAATTCAGTTAATTCAATATCCCATTTAGTTATGAACTCATTTGAACAATTCAAATCATTTCAAACTTCATGTTTCATTAAGCAAATACACTTATTCACTTAAGTCCACAATAAATGATTTCCACTACTTGTTGAAAATACGATACATCACTATGTATAAGATTCAACATTTCTTCGCATATCACCGTTTTACCAGAATGCGGAGTTTCAGTCATTCTGCCCAAGAGGCATGGTTTTGCAAAGTCTCTAGATTGAGCATCTAGGACCCCAATCTTTCATAAAGAACCTGCAATAACCAAAATGACTTAAACTGTAGTGTCGTTTCATTATTAAACTTCGGATATCTTTTAGCATTCTAATCCTTTATAAATGTTTAAACTATTATCATTAACATAGTGATGAGAATAACTTATTTGTGATCGTAATGTGACCATAAGGTATTGTTCATAAGAATAGTACAAACTAGTTTGTAACTAGTTCATTTGAATAATCGTCTCGCCAAAAGCAAGACACACATACAAGGATTACAAATTTATATTCAATCCACTAATCCAAATGATAAACTTTGAGGAAAGAGGTGATGTCGGCCATCAACTGTTTTGCTTGCCGTCACCAAGTCACGTTGCCTCAAAACAGCAATTCTCAAGCAGATCATCATGTTTTCACAAAATGGGACAAGTATCAAATACTTTGCAAACTGCAATAAGTTCTGCAAGAACCACATTTATAATTTGTATATCTTACATATACCTTTTCCATCCATGATCTCCATTTGCAATCAAGCCCTTCTAAGAGTTCTCAACTCTAATGCAAGATCGCTAAGTGTTTCTCCAAACATTCCGGAGTCATTGAATTATCTCCTAATGGTTATTGTATCAAGAAGAGAAGATCACCTTTTACGAGGATATCCCTCAGGCGTGGGTATTAATCTATGAAGTTGGACCCTTTTGCTAAGTTCGAAATTAAGCAATATATTCCCATGGTCGTAGAAGACCTCAATGGGATAGGCTAAGATCTACTAAGATATTTGTAAACAGACATCTAGACTAAGTTTATAATAAGAGATCAATTTATAATTGGTCTCCACTAAAACGGTCATCCTCTGGACGATTTTAGTGATCACATGATCCCTATCCTCTGCACCTCCCCCGATCGTCACGGCCATCAGTGCAGTATCAAAGGTAGACATTTAATAATGCCAATCACATCATCCATGTGACTCATGCTCGATCTTTCGATCTCTTGTGTTCCGAGGCCACGCTTCTCTAGCGTGTTAGGCTCGCCAAATCTAACTTGTGTGTATTCGCTGTGTAACATGGCTTACACCCACTGTATGCGAACGTAGATATGTTTGACACCCAGGCCTATAACCCTGGATCGCCTCATACCGAAGAATTTTCTTGGTGGTGCCCACACAAGGGGAACACGGAACATTGGAATCTTATTTGCTACCGTTGAGTATTTAAATACTAACACACAGTAAGATGTAAAAACTGGTATCAACATCATATGTATAATGTGATATAATATTGTCTTTCTTGCGCCTTGATCTCCATCGAGCGCTCCGGCATGATCTCCATCTTACCCTTGGTTTGACGCCAAGTCCACGACGCCTCCACCAGGTCGTTCCTCGGAACGATGAATATCACTATACTACTTAGTAACAGAAAAGTAAACTACTTTACCTTCGTATCGACCAATGCCATATCATAATCACATGCCCCCCTGCAAAATAAAGTTAGACGCCTCTACTTTATCTATTGCAAGTTTTACGTGGTTGTTAGGGCTTTCGCACTAGAACCGTTTCTAAATTACGAACTTTCCAACCACAACATGGATCCGACAGTTGTCTCTATTACACCCCTTTCGGGGCCCTCTGTTGTAAATGCTATATCAACTATCGAATGAGAGACAGACACCCGCTAGCCACTTATACGGTACAAGCCGTATGTTGAGCGTGGAACCAATCTCGCGTACGAATACGCGTAAGGTCGGTCCGGGCCGCTTCATCAAACAATACCCCGATATAAACAAGTACACGTTAGAGGGTAACAACTAAGGGATCAATGCCCGCACAATACTTGCGCATACTGGCCGTACAGCACTCCTACGCATAGATCGGCTCTGATACCACTGTAGGGGATTGGTGTAGAAAACAAAAAATTTCCTACGACGGAACCCCAAAATCTTAGCCTAGGATCTATCTATGTAGTAATGCAGTAACGGTCGGAGCCTAGAGAATACATACCCTTGTAGACCGTACGCGGTTAACGTTCCACGGGAAACGTGGTTAATGTAGTCGTACTCGAAGCCGACCTCAAGGTCGCGAAGCTCCTCGCAGGTCACCCCTTGCTCCTTCTTGATCTTCATCATCTTCATCGCGCAATAGCTCTGGCTCACGACATTTAAGAGCCCCAAGTGTTGCGCCTCGTGTCTTCATACACATCCGGTGCACGATGAGACCTCCGGGTCCCTGATCCCGCCGGGAGTGCGGAAGTTGATATACAGCTAGGAATCCCTGCAGCGCAACGCATACTGCAGGTGTGCCTCGATCGCACAACCCAGACTTGGGGCCATGGTCACAAGGTATAGAGAGAGGGAGGGAGAAAGTCAACCAAAGGACTTCTCAAACTATGTATGTTTAGTCGTCCCATGGGCACCCCCTTATATAGGCGGAGGGGGTGTACCTTTCTCAAAGGTTAAGCCACGTGGGACTAAATGTCAAAGAAAAAGGGGGGAAATAGCTCCCCAGCCGGCTGGGCCACAAGGGCCCAACACAGCAGCCCACAGCGGCCTGGAGAGCCTGCCGCAGCACAGCCGAGCGGGTGGGCCGGCAAGCCCACCACGCGGCCTGCTAGCAGCCAGGCAGCGGCTGCCAGTCGAGTGGCCCGGGTGGGCCTTTTGCCCTCAGCGGCCCAAGGCGGTAAGAGTCGGCACGGAGGGAGCATCCAGGTGGGCCGGCAGTGGCTGCGGCCTGCCTGGCGGCCTGGCTCCCCTGCGCGCCCATGTGGGCCGGGGTCGAGCCAGTTGGCCCGGCGGCCGTCTGGCTGCTGTCCGCCCCCGTGCGGCGCCCTTTATCCGCCGCCCGCCCACGAGCATGGCCCAACTCTGTACCGCCCTGTGCGGCGGCTATTATCTGCCGCCCACGTGGGCATGTGCTGTTTTTCCTTTTCTATTTTTCTGCAGCTTTTCTTTTAGGCTAATTCCCTCCAGGGATTTGGCCTAATATAAAAGTTGCTTTTATAAATCTTAATATAAATATTATTTATAATATATTAATTCACGATTAACATATAATAAATATATATTTAAATTCTCATTTATCCGAAAACACTTTTCGGGGATTTTCCTTTATTCTTTCTCCGAACAACTTCGGATCTCTCCGCGGAACGATTCCGGCTTTCTCTCTTTCTCTACTGTGATTCCGTCTTACGAATGATCGCTCTCATCGTACCCTTAAGTGTATCCTCTCACGGCTCGGGAATGCTCTAGACATGATCTGTATCAATGATCAAAAGAGGGACCAGGGATATCCATGTGACCCCTATGCATTCCTGATGACAATGTCGTTTGAACCGTCTAAATGTAGCATCCTCTTCCTTTTGTTTCTCGATACAACTTGTCCGAGATCCGATCAATGGTATCTTATACCTTGTTCAATCTCGTTCACAACAAGTTCTGTTTTCTTGTTACCGTGATATTACATCCCCGTGACCTAGTCACATGTTGCAACATTTATAGATGTAATCTCACCAAGCCGGCCGTATGTATCTTTACCCGTCATGTGGGTGAACAAATCCCGCTATTGACATATATTGCCTCTACAGTTCCTCCGAGTACCTGAACACACCTTTATAACCATTGTATTACCAAGTGGCTCTTGATGCTATCTAAGCACTCTTGGGAGACTGTGATTGATATCATCTCACGGTCTAAGGAGAAGGATTCTAGGTATAGCTGTTGCAACAATGAACTAGATGACTTGATCGTGTTGCAATCCTTCGAGGATTGTCCAATCACATCATTCTCCAATGATATGATCCTGTTGTCAGTCGGCATAAATGCCCATGATCTTGAAACCCAAATCATCTTCGTGACCAACGAACTAGTATGAATAGAGGCTACTAGGGACTTGATTGTTTCATACCACACCTGTACCAATGTTTCTACTTGGCACAATTATAGCATAATATGAAACTATTATAAACTAATTGAGATATGATAATAAAAACCTATTTCTTATTTGCCTCTAGGGCATATCTCCTTTAGATTTGTAGTGAAGATGAATGGATACCTCCTCTCCTTTTTCTCACCTAGGAGGGTCCTAAGACAAGTTGATCCGTATCACCATATTTATTTCTTATTTGTGGCCAAGGTTTCACGTCACTCTTGAATCACTATGGATGGATTGATATGGGGATAAGGGTAAGTGTGAGATCCCCTTGGGTTAATCACTTACTATTTACTGATGATAGTTTTATTTTCATGAGTGCATGTTTGACAAGTTCTGAGAGGATCAATGAAGTGCTGAGTATATATGCAGAGTGCTCTAGACAGAAAATCAATAAAGATAAGAGCTCAATATTTTTTAGTCTGAATGCTTTGCAACCGCTTAGAGAGAGAGTGCCAAAAATGCTCTCAGAATTAGGGTGGAATCCTTCAACGAACGTTATTTGGGGCTACCCACGGCTATTGGAAGGATCACAAGTGGTATCTTTGATCACATCGGGGAGAGATCAAGGGGGAATATGAATGGATGGTCAGAGAAGCTTATGTCATGTGCTGCTAAAGAAACATTGCTGAAATCTATCATACAGGCAACATCTACCTATAGTATGAGCTGTTTTAAACTTACGCAGAAGGTTTATAAGAGTCAAACTTTAGGTATGGCGAGATTTTGGTGGAGTGGCTCTCTTGAGAAAAGAGGGTTGCACTGGTTATCTTGGGAGAACCTAGCTACACCAAAAATAAAAGGAGGGATGGGTTTCCGAGATTTTGAATTATTCAACTTGGCCTTGCTGGGGAACATGGATGGAGGTTTATGACAAATACTAACTCCCTCTATGCCAAGGTCTTGAAAGGGAAGTATTTTCCAAATGTGGAGTTTATGCAAGCTAGTGCGCCAAAAGGTGCTTCGGCTGCTTGGCGTTCCATTATGGCTGAGAGATATGCTCTAAAAGTTGGCCTAATAAAAAGAGTTGGTAATGGTGAATCTATTTCAACATGGAATGACATCTGGATTCCAGGAACTCATGCGATGAAACCACTGGGGAGGTTGGAAGTTGAAAACCCTCAGCCACTTGAGAGTGTGGTTGATCTAATTGATAATGATAATGGTGCATGGAAGGTTTCTCTGGTTAGAGAGAATTTCCTTGCTCCAGATGCAGAAGCAATACTGAATATTCCTCTGTGGAGGAATGGATGTGAAGATGTATATGCCTGGAACTTTGAGAAATTAGGAGTCTACTCTGTAAAATCAGCTTACCGCGCCTTGGTGATTCAGAAAGAGCGTATGGCTCTAGATGAAGGAGCAAATATGGGAACTTCGTCGACATATGAACATATGTGGTAGGCTCTTTGGAGACTTAAAGTATTGCCAAAGGTTCGAGTTTTCTGGTGGCAGGTTGTCCGGGGTATTCTGTCTATGTCAGCTACTCTACACCGGCGTCACATAAGGAAATTGGAAGGTGTGAGATATGTCGCGCAGCCAAGGAAGACCTAATTCATGCAATGATCTCATGCTCGCATGCACAAGGTTTCTGGTAAGGAAAATCTTCGATCTAAAGCTACCTCGCTTACACCCTAAAACTTGGTCTAAGGATATAATATGTGATCAACTGTTTGCTGATGAGCAACGTTGTGCCATAATCAGCATTACTAGATCATGGTGGCACGCGTTGCCGCGCCCGTCCATTAGAACCATGAATTGTTAGGAATTAGCTATCCAAAAAGAACGGTTAGAAATTAATGAAAATATACTTGTAACTGAACTCACAAATTATTAACAAATTTCATGTTAATCAATTATTAACAAACATCATGTTGACCTTTTTTTAACCCTTGAACACATCTGTTTTGCTGCCATTATTACCCGAGCAGGAAATTTTCATCTTTCTTGTAACAAAGTTACGAGAATGCTAATATGTCACCATGCACTACAGGAAGCTTCGTGTGCCTAATTGCAGTACCTCTTGATTAAGAAGAAACAGAGGTGCAGAAATAGCTCAAAATGGGGGCTGAAATTAGGCTACAGAAAAATATAGAGCGGCAAATATACAATTTTGAACGTCATCTCTCATTGAAATAGAGTTATGATTAAGAAAATTATATGCAGTTGCGAAGGAAGTGTAATATCCAATTTGCTAGCTCATGTCTTGTTTTATCTTTTGACAAATAATTTGTAATTTGTTATACCGGAGAAGTCAGACAGTGCGGGCATATCATCAAACAACCGACGTGCAAGACAAAGAAGGGAACGATGGAACAAAAGAAAGAGCACGTACCTGAATGAAGAAGCACGGTGACCAGTATCCAGTAAGAGCAAGATATCAGGAAGCAATTACACAGCCGATCTACACGAGAAGAAGAACAGATTAACCTAGCAAGAAAATAGGAAGGGAGAACCCATATCGTGTCGTGTGAGCCCTTCCACCTCACCCGCACGCGCCAACCAAATGGAAGAATGCCACCGGAGGCAACTGCAGTAACTCGACGTAACCCGCCCACGACAAGTAAAGGAAGCAGGAAGCCCAATTCTGGAGGAATTTGGGGATTGTCCCTCACGGCTCGCTGCATTGCCTCTTACTTTTTTTTTACCGGAACATTGCCTCGAGTAAATAGGGCTTTATTTGGTTTTTTGGCCTAATTAACCAAAGGGCTTTGATTTGTTACCTAGAGTAGCTGCTCCAGGGATATCCTGTCCACGACGAGCTTAATGGAGATTGGACGGTGAAGAACAATCGTGACAAGCTATCCAACGGTTCCAGAGGCTGATGGCATGGAAGAGCTCCTAGTTGATTCAGTTTTAATATCCCTAATGTACTCAATCTGGACGTCGAGGAATAGGCTGACTCATGATAAGGAGGATCTTCATCTGTTGGGGATATACTTTCCGAATATCCTCACAGTTCCTCACTGACCAGGGTGGCCCACTTCGGGTTAGAGTTTTGCTTCACGGGCGGTCCAGTCAGGAGAGAAGACAGAGTCCAATCCGGCTATGGGAAGGCCCAGAAGACTTACCGACTTAGGCTCATAATGTTACTTGTAGTTCAAGATGTACTCTGTAACCAACTCTTAGTCGTAGCCGGATTGATCTCTCATGTAAACCCTAGGCCGGATATCTATATAAGCCGTCATAGGGAGAGCCTTTAGGGCGAACACCTTACAACACAATAGTCTACAATCTCAACTCGCACAGGCAAAACCCTTGTAACCCATATTCCGGCTCTGCCGTATTACTGGATTGCTAGCAGGAGTAGGATTCGTCCAAAGCTGGCGGATTCGAACCTAGGTAAACTTGTGTGCTCACCGTCCCGGAATACCGTACGTCTCACACCCCACTCTTCTGCACGCCTCGCGGACCCCCTCATGGCGTACTTGTACTCACTCCGACGACAGTTGGCGCCCACCATGGGGCAAGTGAGCTTCGGATCTGCGTTCCGAGCGGAATCTGCAAGAATCGGAATCGGCAAGACCATCACCGTCGGACGCATCATCTACGCCAGCAACGTCCCTCTCATCGTTCTCGACGAGACTTGGATTCCGGCTAGGGAAACCGTGATTGCTTATACAATCATGTCTTTTGGCGAGATCGATGTTTACATTGGTTTCGCTGAACCTGCCCAACCCACCCCAGCGGTGATGATAGAGGCAGAAGAATCTTCTGGGTCCCCTTTGTCCGCGGAGGCGGCTGAGTTCCAGATCTCAGAAAACCCTAATCCCACCCAGCCGGCACCAGTTGCGGAGATAGTGGAGAAATCTGAGCCTGAAGAAGACCACACGGTCCAAGTCGAATCTGGAGTGGATCTCCCTGGAGAAGTCGGATCCCAGATCGACCCACCCGTGGAAGTCGAAATCCAGGAGGAGCATATCAACGACACTGATTCTGGCTCTGACGATGCCAGGACAGACAGGCCTTTCCTCAGGTACACACTAAGACGTATGATACTGCAAGGCGCTAGCCCAGATGCAATCCTCAAAACCATTAAAAGTTTCGATATGGCTGATCGCGAAAGCCGCAGGTACCTCAGGAAGCACGCATCGCACTTCGTCGGGTATGTCGGATGCGGATCCGGCTCTGCTGATGCTGGAGAAAACACCGACTCTGTGCTGGAGGTAATTGGAACAAACGCCGACGTTCCCGCATCCTCGGATGAGTCCATGACGTCGGCAGATTTCCAAAAGTTCTTCGCGGAATATGAAGAGGAGTACAACTCCAAAGCTGCAGAAGAAGGAGAAGCCATGGATGAAGGATCCGGGCAACACTCTCCCAAAGCGCAGGATGACATGGACGTCGGAGATAATCCCGAAGTCCAGATGTCCGAAAGTACCGATCAGAGCTTGACTCCGGGAAACGGACCCAAAGCCGTTTTTGCTACCGGCGCTGCTAAGAAGGAAAAGAAGAAGAACAAGAAGAATAATACCCCAGCAAAAGACCCCCTCACAGAGGAGGTAATCGCCGAGGAATACGAAGAAGATTCGGATGGAGCACTTATCTCAGACAAGCCGAAAAAAGAAGCATCGGTGGATGGACACGTGATCACTGAAGGTCCGCGTAAACTCATCGATGCCGCTTTAACCACACCTATCCCTACAGCTGCAGAACTTACTGTAGATGAGCTGGAAGAAAGGGCCCAAGCCCTAGAAGCGCGTCGTCAACAACTCCTCGATGAAGCTAAAAACATCGAGGTGGAGAAGAAACGCATGTCAACCAAGGAATACATGTCTCGGTTGCATCAGAAGACACGGAAGCGTCACATCAATGATGACCAATTCCCACGTGTCCGTGCCGTCCTTTTCGGGGACGAGATGGGGAAACCACGGAAAGACAGCAACGGAGATTGGGTATACCCAACCCCAGTACAGAATACCGTGGCGGCCCGAGAAATTCTATCGACTAATCCAGGACCAGAGGAGATCCGTTTGGGTATCAAGCTACTCAACAAGGGACTGGAGCAGCAGAAGGTCGCCCTGTCCGGAAGTCAAAAACTGGTCTCGGATTCTGACCAATGTCGCACAGATCCGGCATGGGCTGACGTAAGGTCCCATTACGTTCGGGCGCAATACCATAACCCCGAACGCATGGAAGACAATTACTCAAGAACCGGATCTTCGGGACAGCATCACAGAGCTACACATAATTGGAGCAATGTCGCCCCAGCGGCAGAAAAAGACGCGATCGCTGCACTAAATCTGAGGAATCCTCCCCGGCGAGAGTACAACGATCGAAAGGGAGAAGATAAGGAGAAACGTCGGGAGGAGGATCGTCAAAGAATGCCACCTCCTAGACATGAGAGCCGTCCGGCTGAGCCTCACCATGGTGGGAACGACGGACGAAGGAACGACGAAAACCACGCTGGAACAAGCCGGCAGGGGGCTCGTCATAGTCAAGAACCTCCTAGGAACCGGAATAATAACGCTCCGGCCGGAGGCCGGCGATCAGCCGGAAACTATCCAGCTGCACCACCCTCTCCACCACACAGTTATCACAACGGCCCCCAAGGAGGTCAAGGAGGACGACATAGCGGAGGAGGTGGTGGCAGAAGCTGAAGTCCGGCTCCAGGGCACCGCAGCCGCAACCGACATTCGGGACGATCTCTATCCCCGAATGACGCAAGGCACAGGATCAACTCCAACATAGAGGCTCGGCGCTATGAAAACGACAACGTGTACGTGGGCCCAAAGTGCTTCGGACCACGCATCAGAGCTACAAAATTCCCGGAAGGATTTGCTATCTCAAGACATATCCATGCCTACGACGGCATTGCTCGGCCAGACACCTGGTTACAGGATTTCTTCCAAGCTTGTTGCATCGCTAAATGCGGAAACAGCCTGGTCGCAACCCGATATCTCCCACTTATGTTGCGGAAGACGACACGATCATGGCTCAATGAACTTCCGGCAAACACCATCCACAACTGGTATGACTTGCAAAGTGCGTTCTTTTAGAATTTCGAAGGAACGTATCGGAGGCCATGTACGGTTGGAGACCTACAGCGTTGCACCCAGAAAGCCGAAGAAACTTGCCAGGATTATCTCGGATGATGGATTGACACAAAGAACTCCTGCGAACGAGTAAACAATCAAACTGCGATTGAAGCTTTCATCGCAGGTCTCCCAATTGGTTTACTGCACCATCGCTTAAAGTGTGACAAGGTTACTGATCTGAGAGAGAAGATAGAAACAGCGAGCAAGTATGCAGATGCTGACGACGATGCAGAGGGATTACTCAATGTCCTGGCTGTGCCTCAGTCGGCAAACCAACCAAAGCAACAAGCTCAGAAGCGCAAAAATACCTCGGAAGAAAAACCCAACGCGGAGACAGCAGTGGTCACTACTGTTTCCGGGTCTGGAGGACGAGGAGGACGTGGCGGAGGCCGCGGGCGCCAATAACCCATGTGTGCATCACTTAGACACCAATGGGGGCTCGTCCCACACCAACACTGAATGTCGTTTTAATGACGACATCAAGAGAGATGATACCGCGGGCTACAAAGCTAAGCAGAAGAAAGGAAAGAAAAACCCTAAAAAGACAAGGAGACCAAGGAAGATTCCGACATGGAGGAAGCTGATGCTTCAAATCCCAAGCCGGAAGGGAAGAAGACTTTTCCTACCAAGAAGGACACTTACATCACCTTCCTCGGATCTCAACCAGCAAAGGTCAAGAAAGCAGTTCTCCACGAGCTCAACGCAACAGTTCCGGCTGTCCCTCAGTATCTGGACTGGTCGGAAGTGGCAATCACGTTTGACCGTGCTGATCATCCGCCTAAACTACACAGGCGAGGAAAATACGCCTTAATCGTCAATCCACTTATTGACGGTTATGGTTTCTCCAAGACCCTCATGGACGGTGGTAGCAGCATCAATATTCTCTATGTCGAAACGCTACGCCGGATGAAGATCTTGGAAATATAGCTGAACCATAGCTCTGTGATCTTTCACGGAGTTATCCTAGGAAGACAAGCTAATTCCCTGGGAGAGATCACTTTGGATGTTACTTTTGGAACTCCAAAGAATTATCGGACGGAGACACTTTCCTTCGAAGTAGTCCCGTTCAAGAGCGCATACCACGCTATATTCGGACGTCCGGCTTACTAGGCTTTTATGGCTCGTCCATGTTACATTTACAATATGATGAAAATTTCAGGTCCCAACGGCGTGATCACCATCAGGGGAGATCCGAAGAAGGCGCGAGAGTGCGAGGATGGAAATGCCGCCTTTTGCCGAAGCTGTGCTGCACGCCCAGGAGTACCAGGAGATCAAGAAGAGCATAGATCCGTCTGAGATGCCCGCAACGAAGAAGGAGGTCACAAAGCCAAATCCGGAGTTCAAAGCATCAGAAGAGACGAAGACGACGCCGTTGAAGGATGATGACCCCTCCAAGGTGACCCAGATAGGCGTAGGCCTAAGTAGCGCATAGGAAAGCGCGCTCGTCAAGTTCCTCCAAGCAAATCAAGATATCTTCGCAAAGCAGCCATCTGACATGACCGGAGTACCTAGGGAACTTGCCAAGCACTCTCTAAATGTAAACCCGAACGCTAAACCCGGCAAACAGTCCTTACGACGGTTTGGCGATGAAAAGCGTAAGGCAATAGCTAAGGAACTAGCGCGGCTCGAGCTAGCCGGATTCACAGAAGAGGTCATCCATACTGATTGGTCGGCCAACCCTGTAATGGTCCCTAAAAAGGACACCACTGATTTAAGGATGTGTGTTGATTATACTGCCTTGAACAAGGCTTGTCCAAAAGATCCGTTCGCTCAGCCTAGAATTGATCAAGTTATCGATTCTACGGCAGGCTCGGAACTCCTCTGTTTTCTCGACGCATATTCCGGTTATCACCAAATCTGGATGAAGGAATCTGACAAAGTCAAGACTTCATTCATAACCCCCTTCGGAACCTTCTGTTTTGTTACGATGCCCTTTGGGCTGAAGAACGCAGAAGCTACATACCAGCACACGATGCAGCGTTGCCTCCATGATCAACTCAGACGCAATGTACATGCATACGTGGATGATATCGCGGTCATGTCCAAAAAGAAGGAAACGTTGATTTCCGACTTGGAGGAGACGTTCGCCAATATACGAAAATACAACATCATGCTTAACCCGAAGAAATGCTTCTTTGGAATACCAGCCGGAAAATTGTTAGGTTTCATCGTGTCTCAAAGAGGAATAGAGGTGAACCGCGACAAGATCAAGGCTATTTTATCAATATTTCCAGGCCAACTCGCCTGAAGGACGTACAAAGATTAACTGGTTGCATTGCTGCGTTCAGTCGGTTTGTAAGTCGGCTTGGTGAAAGAGCCGCACCATTATACAAACTCCTGAAGAAGACCAAGGGTTTTTCTGGACTGACGAAGCTGAAGCTGCACTACAAGACCTGAAGAAAGTACTCTCATCTGCTCCTATCCTTGCAGCGCCGAAACCTTAGGAACCGATGTTGCTCTACATTGCTGCGACAAATAAGGTTGTCAGTATCGTTATGGTAGTGGAGAGACCAGAAGAAAATCAGGAACACCTGGTGCAGCGTCCGACGTACTTTGTCAGCGACGTCCTGACAGAATCAAAACAGCGGTATCCGCACTATCAAAACTTGGCTTACGGTGTTTTTCTAGCATCTCGTAAGTTACGACACTATTTTCAGGAGCATCCAATTACCGTGGTGAGCAAAGCTCCCATGAGAGATATAATCAACAGTAGCGATGCCACAGGGCGCGTCGCCAAATGGGCATAGAGCTTGTAGCTTTCGATATTGAGTACAAACCTCGGACAGCAATCAAATCCCAGATCCTTGCTGACTTTGTCACTGATTGGACAGAGACCAAGGAGAACATGGTCCTCCCTGAGTCGGAATATTGGACCCTCTTTTTCGATGGGTCTAAGGCTCGAGGGGGCTCGGGGGCTGGCGTGGTGCTCAAATCACCCCAAGGAGATAAACTTTTATACGTGTTGCAGATCCACTTCACAGCGACAAACAACATTGCCGAGTATGAAGCATTGCTGCATGGAATCCGGATTGCTAAGGATATTTGCATCCGGTGTTTGATGTGTTACGGAGATTCGGATCTTGTTGCTCAGCAAGTCTCGGATATTTATAATGCAAATAAGCACATGGCAGCATATAAAGCTGTCGTGGATGATCTATCTAAATCGTTCGAGGGGTTTGAAGTTCAACACATCCCTCGAGCAGAAAATGAGGAAGCACATGCACTATCTCGAATAGGCTCTACGCGGAAAGAGGTCCCGGATGGCGCATTTTTAGAGCACCTCAAAGTTCCCTTGATAAAGGGAGTAGATGAGGAATATCCGACCAAATCTGACTCACCTTTGATAGCAGTTCTGGCTATAATCCCCAGCTGGACTCAACCCTACCTCGATTATTTGGTAGATGGCAAATTACCCGAAGACGAGGTACTGAGCCGACAGATTATCCGACGAGCAAAAGCCTATACTATTGTTAAAGGTGAGCTCCATAAACGGAGTCTTTCTGGGGTTTTTCAGCGCTGTGTATCTCCGGAAGAAGGAGTGGAAATCTTAAGGGAAATCCACGAAGGCGAGTGTGGTCACCACGCTACAGCCAAATCTTTAGTGGCAAAAGCTTTTCGACATGGATTTTTCTGGCTTACAGCTCAGGCAGATGCCGAACGATTAGTCAAGACATGCAAAGGCTGCCAAAAGTACGCCAAGCAAGCTCATGTTCCGGCTGATCGGCTGCGAACAATACCTATAACATGGCCCTTTGTGGTCTGGGGGCTTGATATGGTAGGACCTTTTAAACGAGCCCCAAGTGGATTCACTCACCTCTTAGTGATGGTGGACAAATTCACAAAGTGGATCGAGGCTAAACTTGTCACTAGTTGTGATGGAGCAACAGCCAAAAGATTTGTCGAGGATGTTATAATCCGGTATGGTTATCCACATAGTATTATCACGGACAACGGGAGTAACTTTTCCATGGAAGAATTGGCTGAATTATGCGATGAGCAAAATATCCGGCTTGACATTGCGTCAGTCGCACATCCACAGGTTAACGGACAAGTCGAAAGAGCAAATGGTTTAATTCTACAAGGCTTGAAACCCAGACTCGAAGCACCACTACGACGTGCTGCGGGGGTTTGGGCAGAGGAATTACCCTCTGTAATTTGGAGTTTACGAACAACTCCGAACAGGTCAACAGGACACACACCTTTCTTCTTGGTCTATGGTGCAGAAGCAGTTCTTCCTAGCGATTTAATTCATACTTCTCCTAGAGTGACCGCGTATATCGAAGAGGATGCCGAGATTTCTCGACAAAATGATCTCGACTTAGTCGAAGAAGTTCGCGTCGTTGCTGAAATGAGATCTACAACCTATCAGCAAAAGTTACGCAAGTATCATAGCCAGAGAGTCCGAACTAGATCTTTCAATAAAGGTGGTTTGGTTCTCCGGCTCGTGCAACAAAGAAAGCACAAAATTTCTCCAGTATGGGAAGGGCCATTTTTAGTTAGTCGAGTATTGCACAATGGATCGTACTACTTAACTAACATGAGGCCAGTTAAAGAAAGACCTGCTACTAAGAAGAGAAAGAGAGCTAGAGGTAGTACAAATCCGGATGAGTTAGACAGACCGTGGAATATTGCTCAGCTACGTCCCTTTTATTCTTAGTTTATCCTTCTTTGTAATCATACATATGTACATGTTCTGTGAGAAATAAAAGTTTTGGTTACCTCAAAGTTTTTCTGAGAAGTTTTTACCATCTTATTTCCTAATGATCATGTCATAGTCGAAAATCCCAGAATGCTTCAAAGTACTTTATGCTCATGTTCGTTCTGGTTTAGATTTCCGATTCTAAAACAGCTACCTTCGGGTATAACTCTAAAAATTCTAGTCTTTACTTGGGTTATTTGTCTGATTGCTGGATGCGGGTATTTTCCGAGTAGTGAATTGTTGGTACTGGAAGCCGGCTTTGTTTCTAAGTTTAAACTGGTTTAGCAATTGAGCTCTGTTTCTCAGCAAAGTTTCCGGCTGAAGGTTTAGCCGGCTCACGAAAGGGACGAGGCAGAAAGCCAGATAAACGATAAGTAGAGACGGAAAATTTCAAGTGCTTATGTGAACATTTCAGGCACGCAAAAATTTCAAAAGCCAAAAAGTGCTGAATAGATTAAAAGCTTAGCACTAGCAAAATTCAATAATATTTAATATTTACAAACACATCATGTTCTTTCACAGAATAATACATAAGTTTGTGGTCTATGATGCAGGAGGAGATGACGGAGTTGTCAGCTCGCTAGTTACTCCGCCTTGATATCGTGCCGAGATGTCCGGATCCGAGGTGGTCCGCTCATCGTTGGAAACTTCTTCGGCTTCTTCTGGAGGAGGTGGCGGAGTAGCTACGCGAGTGAAGAAGGGGATCTCGTGGCTGGTCAGATCAACTACGTGGCACCCATATCCAGCGCAAGAGTGCTTGATGGCTTGAAGGTCTTGCTCCTGGCCGTCTTCGTCTACCTTGCAGTACCCTCTGGTCACTTGCCATATCTCCATGTTTCCATGGTGGCTCATGACCATGGTGAGAGCGTTCTGCGCAGCAGTTCGGGCGTAGGACATGTTCCAGTCCCGAACAAGCTGCGGCATCTCCTTGGCCTTCTCCCGCACCTGAAAATCCGACATGCTTGGCATGTCCGGAATCCTGAGGGACTCGCCAATGTTCTCAAGGGACTGGAGGTAGTCATGAAGAAGATCACCGACTTGGGTAAGCCGGTGGGTGCAGGGCTCGGACGAGGAAGAGTCCGTCAAGTTCAGAGGACCTATACACAAAACAAGTTAAGAAAAAAAACCGACAATGATAGAAGTCGAAGAAAAGATAAGTCAGATAGGGGAAACATACCAAGAATGACGTCGTCAATCTTAGCCTTCTCCTCCCGGAGACTCTGGAGTTCAGCCCGGAGCGCCTGGGAGATGTCCTTCTCTCTGCCAAGCTCATTCTTGAGGTCCGAGCTAACTTTATCTTGAGCGGCAATCTTGCGATCACGCTCTTCAGTGGCCATGGAGGAGGATTCCAGGACTTGAGCTATGCTCGTTTCATGATCCACCTTGAGCTTATCCAGCTCTTGGCGAAGTCTCTTGTTCTCCACCACCAGGGTCTTGAGGTTCTCGGCCTCTTCAATCATAGCGATGGATTGTTTCACCAACGTTGTAAGTCAAAAAGAACAACAGTTCAGAAAAATTCGATATTGAAAAAGCAAAAGGCAAGGTTTGAATCTCGAAATGTTTACCTTCGGCTTCATCCTTGGCTACCTTGAGCTCAGCATTTTTAAGCCGAAGAACTTTGATCTCTCTCCACTTATCACAAACATTGGATAATAATTCCTGGTTATAGGAACATACTTTCTGTAAGTCAGAATACCCAAAGTCAGAAAGCTACTTAAGACTCGGGCTAATATTTTTTGCTAAATATCAGCACGAGCCTTAGGGGCTACACTAGTTCATTCTTTGGCACCCTAATGAAGCATAAACTCGGATTCTATATCCTACTTCATGCTTGGGGGCTAGAGGATATGATATAACATAATTTAAAAATAAGAGTTGGAATTCCGACTTACATATTGCTCGCGGGTGAGTTTGTCTAAACCCGCGTTCACTTCAGCTGCCACCTTCTCGGTGAGGGTAAGAGGGATTACTGGGGCTGTTGGAAGCTTGCCAGTCCTGATCCTCTCGTCGTGAAGGCGGACTTGAGCGAGAAGGTCAGAGAACTTGGCGTCCTCTGCTTCTTGCGCTTCTTGCTCGGGGGATAGATGTCTTTTGTCCAGGACTTGCCTGGCCAGCCGCTGGATTTCCTCTGCAGATTTCTGGGATAGGCCAAACTTGGCAAGTCCCGGATTGCTGAGGAGGTTGTCCGCGAAGACTTCAGCCGAGAGATCATTACCCGAAGAGGGTTCACCCTTATCTTGAGCTGACGCACCCACGGTGACATCAGTCTGCGACCCAAGGATCGCAGGCTCCGTTGGAGGAGCCGGATCTTCTGCGACCACCGGAGAAGGAATGATCGCCGGAGTTGCAGAAGGTTGAGGGGCAGGAGTTGGAGGAGCCACAGCAGGAGAAGCTATGGTGAGCTTCGTCTGTCGCAGGGGCTTCGCAGGAATCCCTTTCCCCTTACCCTTGATGAGAGGCTTTGCTCTGAGAATGTAGTAAAGTCGGAAACATTACATCTCAGAAAGAAATTTGAGAAAGGTACAAAGGCGGAAATTGTGAATGAAAGTTACCTCTTCACAACAGGCACTTCCTTTGTGCCAACAACCACTGTCGAAGCTCCGCGCTTCTTGAGCGTAAGGTCCGGCAATGGGACCACTTCAGTCTCCTGAGAAAACTCAGGAGGATATCCTTCGAGTGGAGCAAGCTCCGACTCGGGGAGGTCAGCAAGCTGAAAACAAGAAAGCATATCAGCACTGTAGTATATAACTTAGAGATTGGAACACATAAAAGGTGTATTGATGGAAGCTTACCGGCACCATGGGGTTTTCCGCTGTGTACATATCCAGAGAAATCTTCAGAATCCTCATCTCGATCCGCTCCTTGATCAGTCACTTGATCTGGCTGATGTAGCCTTGAGTGGTGTAGGATTTGGGGCTGATGTGGAGGGAGTATTTTTTGGGAGACGTGATGGAGTGCATCAGTCTATCCCCGTGGTACTGAAGTGGCTGGATCCGACATGAGACCCAGCACTGGACCAAGTCGGATACCTTCATACCCATGTGTTTGATCAGATATTCGATCCGCCTCTTAGCGAAGATCAAATCGTCGGTGAGAGCCGGAGCAGCCTCGTCCTAGGAAGGCTAGGCTGTGGCGGCACCGTCGACAAAAGCTGGCAAAGCAGTAGCTTTGCCGGGAGCCGGAATATCCCTATGGTAGAAAAAAGTGGCTGGCCATTGTTTGACCGAGTCACTGGCAGAAATTTTGGTATATGCCCGGTCACGTCTAAGTGAAAAGCTAATAGTGCCGGTGATGTAAGGAACACCGGCATTGATGGAATTTCTCCGGACATGAAAATAATACCGGAAGAGAAGCAAACTCAGCCTAATGCCGAGAAAGCCCTCGCAAAGCGCAGCATATGCGCTCATTTCTAGAAGAGAATTGGGAGGAAGATTGTGGAGTTGAAATCCATAGTGATCTATCACCTCGGAGAAGAACTCCGAGGGAGGAAAAGACAGACCTCGGTCCAGATGGGTGCCGAAGTGGACACGCTCGCCCTCACGCGGGTTGGGGACGGTTTCGCCGGAGCCGGTCCACCAGTCGCCGGCGGCGAGAAGCCCCTCCTTCTCCACGTTCTTGAGGCCGTCCTCGTCAAGGGCGCAGGGGATCCAGATTCCTCGGAAGCTCTCCTTCTCCGCAGCTGCTTCCGCCGCCACCGCTGCTGCCGCCGCCAAACCAGAGGAAGAAGATGATGAAGCCATTTTTCTCCGGTGATAAAGTGACCTAAAAGGGGCGGCGCTAGGAGCTCTGTGGGGGGAGGGCGAGGAGGCTTTGAGCGTGCAGGGGGATTGGGAGGAAAGGAACGACAAAGGACTGGTGGAAAGGAGAAGAAGAAATCCGAACCCCTTATATCCACCTACCTGCGCCAAGATTCGTGTAAAAGCTACAGTGTAACCGCCACGCGTCGTGGAAAGAACTGGGAAGGGCCCACGCGATGATTGCGTCGCCTCGATCTCCATGCACGCATTGAAACGACGCCTCGGTTCCGCGAACCGCGGACCCACCAACGGTCGTGCTGACGGAACGTCTGTCAGATGACGTGACTTGACCATGCTTGTGTCAGGTGGCGTTAGAAACCAAGTTCCGGTTTAGTTTAAAAGCGAGCTGGAAAATCCGAGTAACCTATTGAAAGGTCCGACTTACTTTTAAGACCCGGATCGTATTTTTTGTTGTGAAGTTTCAGGAATCCTTCAAGATTCTGCAAGCCGAAGATCAAGCTCGACGATGATAAAATCCGACTTTGGATCTTGGAGGCCTCCGGGGGCTGCTGTTGGGGATATACTTTCCGGGTATCCTCACAGTTGCTCACTGACCAGGGTGGCCCACTTCGGGTTAAAGCTTTGCTTCACGGGCGGCCCAGTCAGGAGAGAAGACAGAGTCCAATCCGGCTACGGGAAGGCTCAGAAGACTTACCGACTTAGGCCCATAATGTTACTTGTAGTTCAAGATGTACTCTGTAACCAACTCTTAGTCGTAGCCAGATTGATCTCTCCTGTAAACCCTAGGCCGGATATCTATATAAGCCGTCCTAGGGAGAGCCTTTAGGGCGAACACCTTACAACACAATAGTCTACAATCTCAACTCGCACAGGCGAAACCCTTGTAACCCATATTCCGGCTCTGTCGTATTACTGAATTGCTAGCAGGAGTAGGATTCATCCAAAGCTGGCGGATTCGAACCTGGGTAAACTTGTGTGCTCACCGTCCCGGAATATCGTACGTCTCACACCCCTCTCTTCCGCACGCCTCGAGGACCCCCTCATGGCGTACTTGTCCTCAATCCAACGACATCATCCGAATCATTTACTAAGGAATATCAAAGACGAGCTCTATTTGCTTGAGTTCCAGGGGAACATTGCAAAAACCCCACCGGACCAATAGTGGAGACCACCAGATCCAGGATGGATAAAAATTAACACTGATGGGGCCATTAACGAGCGGGAGATGAAGGGAGGTGGGGGTGGAGTGGCTCGATCCCATCTTTCTTTTCTTGGTGCTTGGAGCAAACCATATGGAGGAGTATCTGATCCACTCATTGCTGAGGTACTTGCACTACGAGATGGTGTCATCTTCGTGAGTCTACGAGGTTTCTCCCATGTGGTGATGGTAGGGATGTAGACGGACGTCCGTGAAAACAGCTACGCATGTCCGTATCATCAATCATTTGTCTACACATATTCCACGTCCGTGTATATCATGTAGGATGCACTAGTTTATACGGACGTCTGTCACATCCTGCCGGACAAACGGCTTGCATCCCTAGGTGATGGAGATGGACAGTTTAGAGGTTGTTAACGTCTGGAAATCGCGTCATGATGATCGTTTGATTGTGGCCCCAATTTTAGATGATGTTGGGAGCTTGTTTCTGGTTTTGAGTCTTTTCCAAATTCAGCATGTTAGGCGTTCGGCTAGCAATTCGGTTTACCTGTGTGCAAAGCTTGCTTGCACCTTGGAGGTCACTAGTACCCCCTTAGTTCAGAAATATAATATACTCCCTCCGATTCATATTACTTGTTATTGGATTGGATGTATCTAGTACTAAAACATGTCTAGATACGTCCATTTCTACGACAAGTAATATGGATCGGAGGGAGTATTAGATTTTACAAATTAGCATGGCTAGATACATTTATTTCACAAATTTAAAATGTCTTATATGGAGTAGCTGGCTAGATGATAGCCCAGATTTTCTTGTAAGCAGCTTACGAGTTTTGTTTTTGAGATTTGTAAGCAGCTTACGAGCTGATAGTACCGGAAACATTTTCTCCTGAAATTCTAAGGAAAAAAAAGGAGTTCCAAAGACACAGCTGATCTCACCACTCATCACACAGATCTCACCCGGCCCGGCCGTTCGTCCCGCGAACGCACCGAAACCAGCACGCCACAATACGCAAAGCTCAAGCGCAAAATAATGAAATAATGCTCGGAATCTAAACCCCCTTCTCCATGGCCTGATCCCATCGGTCGATCGAACTAGCACGGTACACCCACGCGGCCCCGCCGCCTCCTTCCACCTCCCGATGGGCCTCCTCAGCTCCCTGCGGCCGCATCGCCGGGGCACTGCCCTCTCCGGCGGCGGGCAGTGGCAGTGGTCGTTCCTCGACGCCGTCTGGGCGGTCTTCCTCGTGGCGGTGGTCGTCTTCCTGGCGCTCGTCTTCACGCCGCGCCGCGGGAACACCCTCGCCGCCCTCTCTGGCGCGGTGCAGCCGTGCGCCGCCTCGGAGGTCGACCTCCTCCCCTGCGAAGACCCCCGCCGAAGCTCCCGCCTCAGCCGCGAGATGAACTACTACCGCGAGCGCCACTGCCCTGCGCGGGGAGAGGCCCCCACGTGCCTCGTCCCGCCGCCGCAAGGCTACCGCGTGCCCGTGCCCTGGCCCGAGAGCCTCCACAAGGTGCGTGCTGTCGGCAATGGCCAATGGCTGTTCCAATCAAACCTAGTTAACTGTTGTAATTGCAGTATCAACTAGTCGATAATTCTGTTGCAGGGCTTGGTTGTTTGTCTTTGGGAGGCAAAATGCGAGTAGTTTGAGTCTGATGACTGTGCAGATCGATTTGTGTTTTAGGGTGTGTAGCATAGTAGAGACTGAGTTATGTATCCTTCAGTGTCGTTACCACTTATGTGCTGCTTGGATTTGTTATGTAGATGTAGCTCGGTGCTAGTGTATAACTAGCTTTTGCATCTCAGGCTCTGAGTGGTTAATTTGTGGGCTACTTTCTGATTCTATGCATGTTCGAAATGATGCAGTTATAGAGTGTTAGTTACTGGATGCTGTCTAGAGGTCTAGAATTCTAGATTTGTTTAGATTTTTTTATGGATATGATTTTTGGGATTAGGAGGTGAAATACATGCTCTCATTGTAGCTAATAGTTGTAGTGGTAGTGGGAAAGAGAAGATTAAGCAAGAGGCTAGGCAGAAGTTGTGATGCCATCTCAGCTACCATGACCAAAGGACTTCAAGATTCAGGATGCACATTTGAACTGAAAGCTGCATATTGGATATAGTATCTTGGTTTAGTTTGCATGTGTTAACGGGATACGGGATGTAGATTAGTTATATTCCTCTTCTGCCGAGACTTACTGCTCTATTTGTTCTTCTCCATGCAGATATGGCATGATAACATGCCTTATGGTAAGATTGCTGAAAGAAAAGGTCATCAGGGGTGGATGAAGCAGGAAGGTTCATACTTCATTTTTCCTGGTGGCGGAACTATGTTTCCTGATGGAGCTGAACAATATATTGAAAAGCTTACCCAGTATGTTCCACTAAAAAGTGGTCTCCTGAGGACAGGTCTTGATATGGGCTGTGGGGTAATAATTTTATCTTTATGATGAAACTTTCCGTTTTTTGTTTTCCAAGTAAAATGGCTACAGGTATCTATTCATCCCTGCAGGTAGCTAGCTTTGGTGGGTTTTTGCTCAAAGAGAATATCATGACACTTTCCTTCGCCCCAAGAGATTCACACAAGTCCCAGATACAATTTGCGCTGGAAAGAGGAATTCCTGCATTTCTTTTGATGTTGGGCACACGCCGTCTTCCATTTCCAGCACAATCCTTTGACTTTGTTCATTGCTCCCGATGTTTGATACCTTTTACTGCCTACAGTAAGTAATGCTTTTCTTCTGCATTCGACATGCATCTTCCCTCCCTCTATCTGACATGTATAAACTGGCAGATGGCAGTTATTTGATTGAAGTTGACCGTCTACTTAGACCAGGAGGATATCTGATTATATCCGGACCCCCTGTGCAGTGGAAGAAGCAAGAGAAGGAATGGGGTGACCTTCAAGCAATGACACAGTCTTTGTGTTACAAGTTGATTACTGTAGATGGTAACACTGCTATTTGGAAGAAACATAACAAGGCTTCATGTCTTCCTAACCAAAATGAATTTGGCCTTGATTTGTGTAGTACTGATGATGATCCAGATGAAGCATGGTAATATTTTTGTATATTTTTTGTGTGTCCTTGCAAATTGTGTTTCTACATCTCAATACTCTAGAAAGCGTGTTGTATATTTTATTTGTTTGATTATAGCGTTTTTATCATGTGCAGGTACTTCAAATTGAAGAAATGCATTACTAAAGTTTCTCTGGCGGAAGAAATAGCTGTTGGTTCCATTGATAAGTGGCCAGATAGGTTGTCTAAACCTTCTGCTAGGGCCTCCCTGATGGATGACGGAGCAAGTTTGTTCGAAGCAGATACTCAGAAGTGGGTCAAAAGAGTATCATATTACAAGACATCACTTGGTGTGAAGCTTGGGACTGCACGCATACGCAATGTCATGGACATGAATGCATTCTTTGGAGGATTGGCGGCTGCTGTTGTGTCCGATCCTGTGTGGGTTATGAACGTTGTTCCTGCTAAAAAACCATTGACACTTGGAGTAATATATGACAGGGGCCTCATTGGAGTTTATCATGACTGGTAAGTATGAAACGCTTGATTTGTTTGTCTTGTACAAGTTACAGAATTTTTCAATGACTTGCTGTTCATGTGCTTCTTTTTCGCTTGGTAAGTTATTAACTACTCCTTCCATTCCAAAATATAAGATGTTTTAGCTTTTTTCTGAAATGAATGTATTTAGACACCTTTTGGTGTGTTGGTTCGGAGCAAAATGAGTGAACCTACACACTAAAAGGCATCTAGATACATCGCTTCTAAGCTAAAAACTGGATACCATGTTTATCTTACTTTCCAGCTGCTCACATGTGGTAATTTTGCACACAAGAAAATTATTGGGCTCCTCATACACCTTTTGCAATGTACTACTCCCTCTGTCCTGAATTACTTGTCGCAGATTTGTCTAGATAGGCATGTATCTAGATGCGTTTTAGTGTAGAGATACATGTGAATCTAGACAAATCTGTGACATCTAATTTGGGACAGAGGGAGTATGTTTTTTTAACTCACCAAGTCTGCATATGATGCTAGGAAATTGATACGTGTGAATCTAGACATATACAAGTCACTTATTTCCGGACGGAGGGAGTATAAAAAAATCATATTGGTTTTTTACCTCTTTTTAGTAGACCTCAAACGTTATATGGCTGCTGGAAAAAACATTACTTGGCTAAGTGGCTTTTATGTTGGTGCTTTGTGCAAGATCTGTTCGCTAACCACCCATAACATTTGTTTTATCTGTCTGACCATATCAATTTTCATACAGTAACCATTTTTCCTACTAAGTTAATAGATCGAGAAATTTACATGAATATACTATCTTGTTGTTCTGAAATGTGGTGAATGTATGCCTTTGGTTCCAGGTGTGAGCCTTTCTCAACATATCCTCGTACTTATGATCTCATTCATGCTGATGGAATCAATTCTTTGATAAGCGACGCAACGTCTGGAAAGAACAGGTAGACCAGCTATAATCTTGACATGATCTAGTATTAGTAACAAGTTCTAGTTTTCTGTGTCTTCAAAGTAGTCTAAGTTCTTGAAATACTTGGCATAATTTCAGTGCAAACCAAGTAGCAGCATACAGAATTATCAGTTCATTTAGGGCCATTTTGACAGTCATGGCTTATTGAATCTACAAGAAAACCACATGAATTGCTCAAAACTGGTGTTACCTTGCAAATGTATATGTATAAGTTTAACACATAACCTACGTGGTAGAATTCTAGCAAGTACATTATGCAAGTTTTTTAATCAAACATTACATTTATTGACTGGATAACCACCATCTACTAAATGGACGGCACAAACTAACAGAGCTACCTGATCCCATATCTACTTCTGTCAGATGTGACCTGTTTGATGTCATGTTGGAGATGGACCGCATACTGCGCCCAGAAGGAACTGCTGTTATACGGGACTCCCCAGATCTGATCGACAAGGCTGTACAGGTAGCTCAGTCGATTCGGTGGACTACCCAGGTGCATGACAGTGAGCCTGAATCAGGTAGCACTGAGAAAATACTTGTAGCTACCAAAACATTTTGGAAGCTACCATTAACATCAGGATAGTTTAGTCGTTTACAACTTTTCTTCTTCTTTACCCCCTTTAGGTTCCCCTGATTTTGAGTCTTTTGGGGAATGGGGTGGATGGATTAACATCTATCAGGTTAATGCTGAGATAGCTTTATTTTATACAACATTGTTTTTGTTTTCTTTAGTGCTAATGAGTAGGTACTTAGGTGTGGTGTGATTCTTTCAATGTGTTTTGTGGCCCCTCCTCCCTCTTGCATTTGGCATCTACTTTCAGATTGATACATGTTATAGGATGATTGTACCTTGTGAAAATGGTGTCTGGTTTGTTCTGTTTGTGCCTACTGCATCCATGTTCTATCTTGCAACGGGATGCAAACACATTCTAGCTGCATATCGATGACTTAAATCCTGACCCAGTTGCATGCCAACGACAACATTCCATGTTTGCGCAAGAAGGCTAGTGCCTATTGATCCCACCAACTAATACAACCATGCAAAAAGTGATTTATTCTCCAAGTATGATCTGTTTTAGTCTGAACATTGCAAATGCGACTATGTAAAATCAAAGAATAAACAAACTGGCCACAGATAAAGCAGAGTGATGCAGAGAGCTCTAGCATATACAATCAAAATTACTATTCAACGCTGCTGCTTGGACAAAGAGTGCAGAAGGGCTGGGCAAAGCTTAAATTTCTATACAATCGAAAAGTATAAACCCAAGCAATTATCTCGATGGCCAGCATGTTGTATCCACAGCTGTGGGAGGCTGGCAGGGCCATGGGTTGATCTTTTTATTTAGTTGTCACACTTCCAGCTGGACGTCGGCACACACGAAAGGTAGTGGCACCAGCTGCAATGGTCGTTGCCGTTCACTCCCCGGAACACCATCAGCAATCCAACAGCAAACCTGTGTGGTACATATATCGGCTTCAGATTGCATTGCTGTTGTCAGAGTTTGGATAACGTGTTAGTATCTTGTGAGAAATGCTTACCCTGCAATAGTCAGGATGACGGCCAGGACCAGGAGAACGATCTGACAGGCCGTGTACTTGGACTTTGTCTTGCCGCCGAAGGGGTGCTCGGACCATCCGAACCGTGGCTGAATCAGCAGCACGAATCCGAGGAGGAAACCCGCGAGGAAGCCCCCGATGTGGGCGAAGTTGTCGACGTGGGGGAGTATCCCTATCGCGAGGTTGATGGCAGCGATGATGAGCAGGTTCGCCATGGCCGCGATCTGGGAAGGTCCCATTTGACATCAGGACAATGTCAGGGCGAATTACTGAAGAAGCAAACGGTACAGGACAGTAGGGGGGTATGGGGCGGTACCCTGTTGGTGTAGATGGTCCAGTTGGTGATGAGCTCCGACAGCATCGCTCCGAGGAGGCCGAAGAGCGCCCCGGAGGCACCGACGGAGACGCCATTCTTGATGAAGAGCACCGAGAGGACGCTGCCGCCGACGGCCGACACGAGGTAGACCAGGCCAACCTTCCCTGCAGGAGGCGACGAAAAACCAGGTCAAAAACAAATGAAAAGAAAACAGCGTGCGCGCACGCCGTGCGGGACCTTGTCGTTCTGGACGGAGTCGTCGAATCGGTCGGTTGGGGCGCTTACAGAATCCAAACTGCTGCTCGAGGCGGACGCCGACGAAGATGAGGCTGATCATGTTGGCGCCGAGGTGGATGAGGCCGGCGTGCAGCCAGGTGCTGGTCTCCAGCCGCCACGCCTGGTTGCCGTGCACCACCTTGTACCGCTCAAGCCCACCGTACTTCTCCAGCCTGCAGCACCGCTGATTCGGAGGTTACAAACTACTACTCGTAGAATCGAACAATTGGTAGTAGCAGAAAATCCGTCCGCGTGTATTCGGCGGGCTTACGTGGCAGAGGAGGGGCCGAAGAGGGGGTTCTCCTTGAGCGGCTGGAAGGAGAAGCGGCGGAGGACGCCGCGGCCGACGCAGTCGCCGCCGTTGCGCGGGCAGTCGTTGTAGTACATCACCACGAGGAACATGGCCACGTTGGCCAGCACCACCAGCGGCACCAGCCACGTGTGGTGCTGCCGCTCGTGCACCCCCACGGCGTGGTCGTAGAAGAACGGCGACACGGGCGCGTGCTGCCCGTCGACGCTGCTCGCGCTGTACCTCCCGGGTGGCGGCTTGATCCCCGTGGTCGTCGGCGGCGGCGCCCTGGCCTGGCCGCCGTTCTCCACGTCGGGGTTCGACATGGTCTCCGGTGACCAACGATGACTGGCCTGTTCGGTCGTGTATCGGTTGGGTTCCTGGGGAGGAGATGGACGTGGAGACGACGACTGAGACCTCTGGTGGTGTTTGAGCCTGCCCTCGATGCTGTATGGAGGTTTAAATCCGAGGGCTTTTGATTTACGTGTTTCTTGGTTTAACGTTTCTTTCTTTAAATATCGCGTATTATTGTTGTCTGGTTGTTGGCTGGAGGGGACTTAGGAGTTGGGCGGGAAGTTTTATATGCAAGATTGGGAGCTTTGTGGGTTCGGGGAATTGATCGGTTGATGGCGCAATTAGAAGTTGACCCGTTGGCGCACTTGATGGTACGGTCTAGCTGTACTCTGGCATGTTAAACCTTAGCTTAAAGGTGAAACACTTTTACGAACGTATCAACACTGACCGTTTCTTTAGAATCAGCCCGTTGGGAGCTTTGCCAGTGATACCGATGTTTTCTTACAATACTATCCAAGATGCACGGTAGGTAGGGTCGTCATTTTCATAATTTTCTATGAAATGAAAAGGGAACGGGCTTCACAGTTGAGTATGTTCAATCTTTTACTACATCGTGATTTTCAACAGGTTTCCCAGGCAGGGATCACGGTACTAGTTTGATGTAACGACGTTGGTCTGAACTTATTTTGGAAGCCGTCCCAAAAGCACATCGTTACGCTTGAAAGCTATATTTCTGGCGAGTGCGATGGGAGGGCCGCGTTTTTTTTTTTGAACGGGATGGGAGGGCCGCGTTAGCTCGAGTTTTCCACACTGCTATTCCAAGGAAGCCTTCCACGCGTTTCAGCTGCGAATTCCAGTTCGTTCCTTGAGAACCGTAATTCCCCATCTGTTTCCTCTGGTTGCGTGCGTGGCCAAGCTTTCGTAGCTTGTCGATTTTTGGCGGAGGTTGAATCCGATGTCGATGGACGCCCAAAACTGGGCCCCGTTTTTACCTTTTCTGTTCCTTTTTATTTGCGGAAAAGGTTTTTTTTTTGTTCCTTCAACACTGAGCAAAACGCTTGTTCAGACTATCCATCTTGCTTTTTTTTTTGCGAAATTATCCATCTTGCTTATTACAACTAAAAATGAATTTTGTTTTCGCCCTGCCGTCGCTGCCAGATGTTGATTACAGCACTCAGCAGTCTTGATATAGAAATCGCTGCATAATGGGACCCCACTCATCGTCTTCTAAACTAAGGCAAATGCAACAATGTCTTCCCACTCCAGCCGGTTTTACATTTTAGAGATTTTTTTTTTCTGATTTTAACTCTAGCTTATATGGTCCCGTCTTGATCTAATTTGAACTCTCAACTATGAAACAGTCTAAATTGAACCGTGAACTTTCAGGAAATGTGAGGAAATTATAAGCTGTGAAAAATCATGAATCATATGGGTATTCATGTCATGCACAAAAACGACTTGTGTTTTTCGTATGGATCATAGATAATCTGTTTTGTAAAAATTGATGCAGAGGTCAGGACGTTTTCCCCCCATTTCGAAAAAATAGTTAATTTTTTTCTTCAAATTTTACTTTATGAGGTGTGCTTTGGTGTCCCCCAATTTTTCCAAACTCATGAAACTAAAAATACAAGGACAACCAAGATTGGTTAGTACCCCTTCGGTTCGGAGGTCGGAAAGAGGTATCGGCCAATCCTGATTGTCCTTGTGTTTTAGTTTTGTGAGTTTGAGAGAGAGAGAGAGAGAGGGGGGGGGGGGACCGAAGTAAAAGTGATAGTTTATATAGCATTCTCCACTCGCATGAATTATCCCAGATTTTCTGAAAACCTTGGAAACTAGTGTCCAACCATAAAATTTTATGGTGGTTTTATGTATACTCACGAATTGGGGACCAAGAAAAAATACAGTATCTTCTACTAGGTCATAGGGAATATGAATCTACTTATCTATTCTTATTTTTGCGCATGACAGTAGTATTCGTTGATTTTATAATTTTTTGTAAGTTATGAATTATTAACATTCTCTATATTTATGAAAAAACCATAGTTTTCTATAAACACACAATTGCGATAGATATTAACCAGTTTCGAAAGTTCGAAGTTGAATATGGACACAAGTTCATGCCATAGTCGGGCTCGCCACTGTAGTTTGGATCAAAGCAACATGTTCTCCACATTTAACATCATTTATCTATCAGCTCCGGTGGTAATTTTAAATTGGTCAGTAGATGTACCGAGATGCTACTGTGAAATTACTAGCTTCGACAATGTTATAACTCACAATTTGTAGCTTGCGAAGATGTTGACGGCCGCTTGCTTCCCATAATTCGGGATAAACGGTAAATAACCAGGTGTGTTGGCAGTAGAGAATACTTCTACAAGTTGCCACAAAATCTAAGTAAATTTACAACAGACATAACTTAGATTTACCGTATCACAAATTCAAATTCAACTTTGAAACACACCTTGAGAAACAAAAATAACATATTTAGACAATGATTGTGTTGGTGGGCCAAATTTGTGTCCCGGTTCTACATAACTAGCATTGCGAACATGATTTGACCTGTTATTTTCATAAGTTGTACGTTGAATTTAGATCTGAAATTTTGTGACAATGCAAATATAAGAAACATCGTATCTATATTTTATTTTATTTTGATTTATTGAGATTTTTGGAAGCCTAGTTTTAATCTTGGGTTTACCTATTGCACGATTGCACTAGAACAGGTAATGTACATTTGGGTATGCCCCGAAAACGTACATACCTCGAGCCACCTGGATGGCAAAGCACGATTCTGAACAAGCACCGTAGTTTTCAACATGGATCCAAGCCAACACGCGGTCGAGCCATGCACCGTCCTGGGGGTTCTCACGGTTCCTTTGCCTATTTTATTTTATTTGACCAAATGACTCTCGCCTAGATTTCATATAAAGAGATCCACCAGAGTTTACAACACCAAGAAAACAAAAAAGAAAACAAAAGGAAAAGAAACTAGTAGCGATTACAACCATCAAAGAATAAACCACATCACAAGGAGAGGAGTATCTCCACAGGCCCAACAAACGCATAATCATCACAGAACATATTCAACACAGGATCAGGGCAACAAACTTTGACACAGAGCATAGGATCATTTTGCTTTGACTGACACCAAGAACTGGAAACGAGGTCTCGGATGAAGAGAACAAGGGGAAGCATGCCATGTTAGGACGATGTGATTCTCAAATTCGTTGGCGCCCATCCGAAAGATCTTGAATAAGATTCCCAAATCACCACCTTCAGGATCTCTGCTCCTTCAAGGCTTTTTTTGTCTTGTTTTTTCTACAAATGGCCCAATATGTAATCAAGTTATAAAGTTTGTATATTACATTGGTTGGGTCATCTGGGAAACGACTATTGAAACAAGCATCGTTTCTAGTTTTCCAGAGCACCCAACACATAACAGCACTTCCACTAAAGACTAGGTTAGTTTGATTAGCTAAGAAAGAGAGGAGCCAAAGGGAAATCCAGTCTTAAACATTATCAAGAGGCAAGCCAAAGGCACAAACCACCACTTGCCACACAAATTTTGCCAAGGAGCGTTGAAAAATAAGGTGGTCCACAGTTTGTGGTTTACTGCAGAAATGGCATTGTCCATTCCTAGTCCAACCTATTTTGAGCAGGTTATCTTTTGTCAAAATTCTATTTCTAAGCACTAGATAGGCAAAAATCTTGATTTTCATAGGGATTTTAATTTTCCATAGACATTTGTGAGGGCAATTTCTACAGATCTCAGCTATAAATAAAGACTTTTAACTTTGAAATCTCTTGACTGGCCAATCTTCCATCTCACTTTGTCAGGTAGGTTGTTAAGCTGAAAATCATCAACAACAGTTTTTAAACTGTTCCATTGAGCTAAGGTCTCTCCATACATCAATCTTCTAAACATGATGATCCCCCAACCATTGGTTTTAACTTTCTTTAAGGTCACAAACTTAGTAAATGTCAGCACATATAGTCTGGGGAAGTGAGCTAGAAAGGGTGAATTGTTCACCCAAGAATCTTCCCAAAACAGTGTTTTTGCCCCATCATTCACCACTCTGGTTGTGAATTGCTGGAAGGTATGGTTAACCCCCATAAGGCTCTGCCAAAAATGAGAAGTACCAGGCCCATCATTTGCACGAGGTAAAACCTGGTTCTTGAGGCATTTCTTAGACATTAGTTGTTGCCAAGTTCCTTCAGTATTCTCTAGCATCCACAACCATTTGCACAAAAGGCTCTGGATCATATCTATGAGATCAAGGACTTCTAGTCCACCACAAATTTTTGGTAAGAAAATTGTATCACAGTCAACCAAGTGATATTTTTTCTTGTCATCTATATCATCCCACATCATCCTTTTCATGTGCCTGTCTAATTTATTTATGAAACCTTTTGGAGCCTCAAGGGAGGATAGCATGTACAAGGAGATGCTACTCAAACTGGCATTTACTAAAGTGACTCTATCTCCAATGGATAACATCCTCCCCTTCTAGTCAGCCAACTTTTTTCCCAAATTTCTCATCAGTAGACCCCATTATGAAATTGCTAGTCTCTTCTCATCAATAGGAATGCCCAAGTATTTCATGGGAAGCTTAGCACCAGGACAAGTGAACATTTCACTATATAGGTGGTGTCTGTCTTTTGAGGCACCTAGACAAAAATTCACTCTTGTGGAAATTGATTTTCAGTCCAGAAATTTGTTCAAACAAGCATAGAATAAACTTCATGTTTCTGGCATTTTCAAGATTATCTTCTAGGAGCAGTATTGTGTCATTAGCATATTGTAGAACAACCAAGCTACCATATACCAAATCTGGAACTTGTCCAGAGATAATTCCCTCATTTTTGCTATGTTGATCAGCATAGCCAATCCATCCCCAACAATGTAAAAAAGCAAGGGAGCTAAAGGATCTCCTTGCCTCACTCCAGCATGTGTGGGAAAGTATGGCCCTACCTGATCATTAACAATGATAGCCACTCTACCCCCTCTAACTGTTCTCATAATCCAATCACAGAGCTGGTATCCAAAACCTCTAGCTTTCATCATTTGATAAATAAAAGCCCAGTTGGCCTTGTCATAGGCCTTATCAAAATCAATTTTGAGAAGTACTCATCATGACTTTTTGTTGTGAATTTCATGAATTGTCTCATGAAGGATCACAATTCCTTCCATAATAAACCTATCTTTGATGAAAGCAGTTTGTGTATCAACAATCACTTTGTGAATAATAAGACCAAGTCTCTTTGCAAGAAGTTTTGTTAGTATTTTATAACTAACATTGAGCAGGCAGATTGGCCTAAATTTTTGAATTGTGATTGCATCTGGCTCTTTGGTATCAATGTGATGACCCCATGGTTAAGCCTCTCAATGTCTAGCTTTCCATTGTAAAAAGCATCAAAAATTTCCTTCAAGTCAAGTGTCCCATTCTAGTCTCCTGCTATGGTGGTATGCCAACTTTAAGTTTTTTTGCTACCCTTGTCAACTCATCTTCATCTGATTTTTCTTTGCTTCCATTATTATCAGCCCCCATTGTCGAGAGTGATATATTTTAACCAGGTTACCTTCTTAAATCACTTTCTCTATGGGAAAAAGCATAGCATAGGTCCAAGGCTTGACCGTGAACTCTTTGATCATGGGAAAACAGTCCACAGATCTCACATTCTAAATCTGACAACATTTTCATGTCAACACGAATACACGATCAACATCACTGATATGTCCATTTTGCATCACCATTCTATATCATAATTCACTGTTATTCATTGATATATTTCATATTCAGAGATCGTACTTATGTTATTTCATGTATTTTTGCATGATTGATGATTTTGGGAGGATGAACCACCGGAGTCAGGATTCTGATGGAAAAGGCACTGTTTGGAGGCAAAATTCATGAAGATCAGAAAATCCTGGAAATTATATGGAAAATCCTATTTTTCTAGAAGACGAAGAAAGCCGGAAGGGGAAGGGGAGCTGGGCCACAGTGGGCCCACACCACCCCCTGGCGCGGGCCAGCCCTGGCCGTGCCACCAGGTGGTGTGGCCATCCTGGCCCACCTCTGGCATCGCCCTCTGACGCATATAATCCCTCGAAACCGTACGACTCGGGGAGCGACCACAGAAAGATTCCGCCGCCTGTGCGGGACGAAAAACTACAGAGAGAGAAAGAGCTCTTCGGCAGGCAGAAATCTACCGGGGAAATTCCTTCCCGGAGAGGGGAGATCGTCGCCATCAACACCATCATCAAGCTGGACTTCATCGGGATCATCATCATCTCCATCATCATCTCCACCAGCACCATCATCACCACTCCATACCGCTGTAACAACTGGGTTGAATCATGCATAGTTCTTAGTCTCCACTATGTTTCTCCTCTAGTAGGGGAAAACCTCTAACCTTCTCTGCCTCTGTGGCCACCAAAGTTCCTTCTCGAGTCCCGATTTCTATCATCTCGCTGAGATCTATTGTCTCCTCTACGCCTCCTATCATCGATCTGCCTAAATTGATTCCTAGAGATATTGCGTCTAACTTTCTTCTTCAGGTATCTAGTATGCGGATCGGGTGGGGCAGGTGGAGGTGGAGGGGGAGAGAAGAACTTCTTTGTAGCTTCGCCTCACCGCCACCCCTGTCACACAACTTTGTCCAAACCCTAGATTTTTTCCTAGGTTCGGGGTAGTTGTAGAAGAGGGGTAGTGGATATCCGAGCTAGGATATGCCACCAAAGTTCCTTCTTCATTTTTTTCCTGCAATATCTTTCTCTTCACGAATCTGTACTTGGAAAATCTGAGAGCATGCGTTGTTCATCTGAACATTCAGAGAATCCTTACTGATTGAATCCCTAAGTTCCAATGGCTTAGGCATCGAAGCCATAGCGTAGGGATCAAAGATCGGATGCTCGATTAATGTGGAATGGCAAGCAAAATGAAGCTCCCCAACAATGACAATGTCTTCGTCTTCCCAACGACATCTAGCATCTAATGTAGCTCCAGAAGCATCCAGTAACACCCATCTATGATCCCAGGGTCTTAGGAGCAGAGTGCCAAAGCTAATGAAATGTAATCGGGCCTGAGATTGATAGTGAATGAGACCTCCCATCGACTAGGTGAGGGTTCAATTCGAGTTTGATGTCTTCGAACAGCACCATCTCTGCCCATGGGTAGGCGCGGTGAGTACATTGTCTTGGCAGCAGGGCAACTCAGATCACGAGGGATTCGACGAAGTCTAGATTGGGTGTATGTTAGGGAAGTTAGATCCATTCCTAAATTGGTGGCCGTAGTGCTACAGGCAGATGTCGCTCGGTTTGAGTAGGATCTCGCATGTTCATGGCGTCGAGCCTGGCCTACATCAACCGAATATGATTCTCCAGATCCCAATCCGGAGGTGGCTGTGGACGCCATCCAATCGGCTCCGTGATCCTCATCCTCTCCTCCTTCGTCGCTAGCACCGTGTATAGGATAAGCCAGCAGCGATACCTGCGGTCTTCCTAGAACCTCTCTGTCGCGCTCTGCTGCCTCTACTCCGCCATCATCGCTTTCTCGGAGCTGATCTAGATCGTCGGTCTTCGCTAGAAGGTGAGAGAGAGGGTAAGGGGAAGCGAGAGGGCGTGGAGGAGAATGAGCGTTGTGGCTGGGGGAAAGGATATGGCCTCGGGCGGGGGTCGGGACACTCCGGTAGGACCTCCATCACCGGCGTTGACCCCATGCCGCGCGTCGCCCTATGGGGTGCGTGACACGCTCAGAATGTCCATCTCCAATGTCTATTTTGCCCATGGCCAACCATATTTATATAAATGGATACAAACATATATGCCACAAAACTAGTATCATTAGATTTGTAATGAAATATATATTTATCATATAGCTATTTGCTTTCATAAATGTTGCTACATTTTTTTGCAAATATGATGAAAGTCTAAAGTAGTTTAACTCTCATCTCAAAAAAGGTTGGAAGTGCGCTAGGTCTTTTAGATAAACGGCGCAGCACATCCACATGCCCGGCTATTTCTGTTAACTAGTTTTAACGCCATCTATGCCGTAGCTGACAGAATCACGCAGAGGTCAACAGGAGCAAGGTACTCGCGCTTGGAGTCTGATTCGGCCACGCATTGTACAGAAGCCCGTTGAAACTGATCAATCATGCTAAACCGAAGAGAGAATAACGTACGTAGCATTACTGTATTCATAGTAGGGACGAATATGCTGAAGTCAGAAGACAGAGTCCGTTCATCGAATTCTGTTGCTTAATTACACAGTGATCGGTGATCACCACCGGATGCCAGCTGAATTGTCCCCGTCATCCAACCAACCTGCAGCGCAAATGTCCGGCGTGTCCTGTCGTTTGTACACCGAAGTATACGGAGGACAGTCGGCGAGGAGAGGGTGCCGAGGGAACCCGTTCGCGAGGCGCCGTGCTCCGGGGAGAACCGTTGGGTCTATCGTACGTGGTCGGCACGCCAGGAGCGCAGGGAGAACCATTTGTATAGCCGTAGAGCGACCTGCGGGCACGTCAGGGTACAGGAGATGTTTATACTGGCACACCCTTCCGCGTGCTGCCTACAACAATTGGCACCGGATCGAGGCACCATGCATGCACGCGATTGTGAGGGCAATATATCGACATAGCGAGTTAAGTAGGTTGCCGGTGGAATTTCTTCAAGTATGGTCCCTTAAGCGCTCGAGGAAGCAAATCTTCCTCCATCGTTTTCACCAAATACGAGTTACCCGACATCAATCTTGTGACTCGGTAAGAGCCTACCTAACTTTGGAGTACCTGAAGTAGTCCTGAATCTAGTCGGCCAATAGAACCCGCCTCTTTTTTAGCATTCACTTCATCTTAGAGCCGACTGATATGTTCTGCATAAGCCGTCTACACCTCTCCCATGGCGACCTTAGCTTCATCTTCGCCCAAGCATTTCAGAAGAAGATCATCTGTCATTCGACGATATAGATCTTGTCGACTAAGCAATATTTCAAAACTAGTCGCCAAACAACTCTTTCCGTCTTTTGGTTTGGATATCGCAAGTAGTCAATAATTAATTTTCTGCGATCAACTCCGTGGTCATCTCCAACTCTCTCTTCATCGTCCGGTTTATCAAAACTGTCGGAGATTTTCCTGCAAACGAACGGGGTGCCTCTCGAAGTAGGATGAAATCGAACACTGGGGGTTGAACACGATCTTCACAAAACCCCTGACGAGTTTGGCGAGGAAACAACAGAAAACACGAGAGAGGGACACAGAGAGTTTACCCAGGTTCAAGCAACCATGCGATGTAAAACCCTACTCCTGCATATCTGGATTACTTATACTGTCTGACGAGGTTTACAGAACAAGGTGTTGATCAGACGATCAGATCTAGGGTTCCTAGATAGGAGAAAGCTAGGGTTCTTTAGGTAGCAGGAGATGTGATCCTCCTATGGTGTTGTCCTACCCTTTTTATAGGCGTCTCGGTCCTCTTCCCATGATATTGGCGGGAAGGGTTCCCACATCGCGATATTTTCCAGTTGAGATTTTCCAATTGTTAGTGGGTTTAAAACCGATATTTTTTTAGTTGTAAATTGGTTGTATCTGAGATTATTTTCAATTGCAAGTGGGTTGCAACTGATTATATTTTTAGTTACAAATGGGTTGGAACTAAGATTTTTCGGTTGCACGTGGTTTTGTATTTATATTTTTTCCATTGCAATTTCGGTCGCAAGCGGGTTGTAATTGATATTTTTACAACTGAACGTTGGTTTGCAGCTGTGATTTTCTACTTGCAAGTGTGTTGCAAATAAGTTGTGTTTAGTTGTAAGTGTAACTGAGAAAAACTATTCTAGATCGTTAGATCAGCGCTGTGATTCATACGTGGATAATCAACTGCTCCTTTGGTTTTATACTCTTTCACGAATTCGTCTTGTTGTTTCATTCTTTTGCGGATGCTAAAAGAATTGAACTACTTTCTCATTTTTAAAGTATAAGATATTTTAGATTTGTGAAGAAAATGTATTTAGACTTTTTTTGTTCACTCTAAACCTGAGTGAACCTACATACTAAAAAAGTCTAGATACATTTGTTTCAAAGCTAAAATATCGTATATTTTAAAACGGAGAGAGTATTAAATAATAAAAGTGAAGTTATAATCCCAATAGAGTGTCACGATATCTGGTATCTTCAGGTATAAGTCGGCTCCTAACGCCAGCTTCTAGAATATTCTACTGAGTAGACATGTCGATGCTGGAATGTTGGCTTCTTGATAATCTTCCAGATTCTTTATGCTTCAACTTTAGCTTTTAGTCTCCTGGTTTTGCGCTAGAATATCAAAATCGGAAAATATGTCCATCTACTACTCACCTCTTCTGGGTAAAACTATTTTATTTTTTATCGGTCCAAAACAGATGCTAACAGATACCCATCTTTTCTGGTAAAACTTGTATATCAGGAAATACTCGACGTAATCCGCTAAGAACGGTGGCGTAGTCATCGAAATTTTTATTTATCCTGAGAGCGATATATTGATATCGGTCCCCTTATAGTGAGTTAGCCAGATTGCCACGCGCTTGGGTTAATTTTTTTGAAGTATCATCCGTTACGCCTCAAGAAAGCAAATCACTCTCTATTGTTTCCACCAAATACGAGTTACCCGTCATAAGTCTCGTGACTAAGGGTCTTCCCAACTCAGCGACCATTTGCCAAATTTGTGACTACTGGAGCTGACTGGTAATATGACATTTCAGGCTAAGTTGCCGATTTGGAAGTCCTTTAGCCCAATCTTCCTGTTGTAAACCTTAGATACCTATAACTTTGCCTCTTGATGCCTCTGAGAGCTTCTACTCGCT
This sequence comes from Avena eriantha, assembly GCA_910589775.1. Classification (NCBI taxonomy): domain Eukaryota; kingdom Viridiplantae; phylum Streptophyta; class Magnoliopsida; order Poales; family Poaceae; genus Avena; species Avena eriantha. Next base: position 512,103,508 of record OU342740.1, on the reverse strand, counting down.
TGTCGGCCACCTCATCAGTGTTGTACATCATCATATTGTAATAATCATTGGTCGACAATCTGTTGTGCTTAGCAAATCTCAAAGCAGTCAGATTAACCTCCACGAGTAAAACGGCTTCTTGTCCATAGGTTAACTCGAAGGGAGTTACTTTAGTAGCACTGTGCTTTTAGATCCTATGTGCCCACAGTGCTTTCGATAACACTCCATGCCATCGCTTAGGATAGTCCCGAATTTTCTTCTTGATCAAAATTTTGTTAGTGGATTGGGCTTGTCCATTGGCTTGGGCATCGTAGGGTGGGCATAGTAGGGAGAGGAATTGAGCATCTTGATTCATAGTGACTTGGCAAACTGCCTCACCTCTTTTGCCATGAAGGATGTTCCTTGATCTGTGGTGGGAGTTTATGGTATGCCGAACTGTGAACAATATGTTCAGTGGTAAATTGAATTACGTCCCTATGGGTCATATTCCTGAAGGTTAATGATTCATACCACTTGGTGAAATAGTCAGTAGCAACCAATATGAACCGATGCCCCTTTGATGATGTCACATGAACCATGCCGACAAAGTCTAGTGCCCATCCTCGAAAAGGCCAGAACTTTATAATCGACTGCTTAATTGAAGCTGGCACTAGCTATATATCCCCAAACTTCCGACAAGCTTCACACCATTTGTAGTACTTGAAGCAGTCCTGAATCTAGTTGGCCCATAGAACAAGCCTCTTTTTAGCATTCACTTCATCTTGGGGTCTGACTGATGTGTTCCGCATAAGCCGTCATGAACCTCTCCCATGGCGACCTTAGCTTGATCTTCGCCCAAGCATTTCAGAAGAAGATCATCTGTCATTCGGCGATATAGATCATTGTCGACTAAGCAATATTTCAAAACTAGTCGCCGAACAACTCTTCGTATTTTGGTTTGGATATCACAAGTAGTCCATAATTGGTTTTCTCCAATCAACCCCGCGGTCATCTCCAACTCTCTCTCTCTCTTCATCGGCCGGTTTATTAAAACTGTCGGAGATTTTTCCTGTGAATGAACGGGGTACCTCTCAAAGTAGATGAAATCGAACACTAGGGGCTGGACATGATCTCCATAAAACCATTGGCGAGCTTGACGAGGAAACAACAGAAAATACGACTGGGAGACAACAGAGGTACACAGAGAGTTTACCCAAGTTCAGGCCACCGTGCAGTGTAAAACCCTATTCCTGCATTTATGGATTGCTTATATTGCCTGGCGAGGTTTATAGTACAAGGTGTTGATTAGACGATCAGATCTAGGGTTTCTAACAAGGAGAAAGCAGGTTCCTTAGGTAGCAAGAGATGGAATCCTCCTTCTACGGTGCTGTCATGCCCCTTTTATAGGCGTCCTAGTTCTCTTCCCGTGATATTGACGGGAAAGGTTCCCACATGACGGCATTTTCCAATTGAGATTTTCCAGTTATTAGTAGGTTTAAAACTTTTTTTTGTTATAAATTGGTTGTATCTGAGATTATTTTCAATTGCAAGTGGGTTACAACTGATTATATTTAGTTGTAAATGGGTTAGAACTAGGATCTTTCGACTGCAAGTGGTTTTGTATTTATATTTTTATGTTGCTTTTAGTTGTAAGTGGGTTGTAATTGATATTTTTCTGGCTACACGTGGTTTGCAACTGTGATTTTCTACTTGCAAGTGTGTTGCAAATATGTTGTGTTTAGTTGCAAGTGAACTGTAACTGAGAAAAAACATTCTAGGTCGTTGTATAGGCGTTGTGATTCATACGTGGTGCGGGTTGCACGTGAATTGCATTTAAATGATTTATTTCATTTTCTACCGCATAACTGTGGTGTTCGAAATTTTAGAAGTGTGGGCATGAACTCAATAGAAAAAACAGCCAGACTAGCTCTCTTTTTTTTTAGCAATGGCAGACGCTCATTCACTTGCACTTGCTGGAGGCTAGCAAGCAGAATGTGCTCAACCCATGCGGAGACTTGTGGCCCATGCTGGCCCAACACGTGAAAAGGAAGAGATCGCTAACTAAAACTGCTATACTAACATAATACGACCTCAAACTTCACAATTTATTGCTCCTCGACTGAGCTTTACTTATTTCTCAGCTGACTGAGACTTAGGTGCCCTTTTATAAAATTACAAGCCATCGGAAATTTTAGGTAACTAGAATAATACCCCGCGCGTTGCAGCGAGAATCTCTTTAATAAATTGATTGTGTAAATGAATAGGTATAAAATACATAATATATAAGGTCTTTTAAAAAAGTATGCCAGATTAGTCACAATAGTCGAGTGGCTAAGACATAAATTGTTGTATATTTGACGAATAAAAATTGGTGGTATGAAAAATTATATGGCCAAGAAGTAGATGACATGGATAGCTTGAATGTATCATAAATGCATGCTAATGAGATGATATGGCCAATTGATTGGCTAAAATTATGGGTGATGTGAATAGATTGCATGTTAAGATAGACTATCATAATTGCTAGTTAGTGGGGTTTTACTTTATAAAAAGGATGGTGCTACGCGTCTCCCGGGATCAAAACTTCCGATCCTTCGGTCCTCCTGCTAACACGTGTCCCTTCTAATTTCCGCTTTTGCTACACTGCGTCCCGCTTTTACAACATGTAGCAAAAAAAGGTTCGGGCTAAAAAATAGAAAAACAGACTAGACCTCGTCGGAGATTTCGCTAGAGACGCCGTCGGCGACCGTGTAGCAAAAAAGTTGTGCTAGTGTAGCATATTCGACCTCGCCGGAGACTCGCCGGACGCTTTCGCCGGTAGACCTCACCGGAGACCTCGCCGAAGTTTCGCCGGAAACAATGTAGCAAAAGAATTATGTTAATGTAGCAAAATCGGAGAACAATTGTAGCAATTTTTTTGTATCAGTGTAGTTTTTTTTCATCAGAGACATCGCTGGGATCTCGCCGAAATTTATAGGTGCAAAAAAAAGTATAGCATTTGGAGAACATCAAGGTAGCAAAACCGAAACGAATACATAGCAAAACATAAATGAGTATGTACCAAAACTAGTCACCGCTTCGCCCAAGTAGCAACATCATGCACTCATGGTAGCAACATCATAGACCCAACGTAGCATAGCCGTCTGTCGTCGGTAGCAACGGTTTATACCCAGGGTAGCAAAAACCCACCCGACAACGGTAGCAACGTCCCCGACCATGGGTAGCAACAGTGCCAATCGTCGGTAGCAAATCCATCCTTCGTAGGTAACATGCACGGGATGCGCCATGTCCAATCGCCGGTCCCGCCGAAGTTGGGAGAGAGGGCTGCGGAGAGGGCACTGTCCGGCGAGGCCCCTGCCGATGGCGACCCCATCGTCCTCGACGCCGGCTGCGAGCAAGACGGAGCAGCGGGGCGACGCGCGCCGGCCGAGAGGAAGAAGGGAGCGGGCCGACACGCGTCGATACGTGGCTTGGCGGCGTGACGGAGCACAGTGGCACGGCGGCGCGTCGAGGCGGGCGTGACGGCGCGGGCGCGGCAAGCGGGGCTGGTGGCGTAAAAAATCGCGGGGCGCTGTCGCGTGCGTGCAAGCTAGCAGGGAAGGACGCGGGCGTGTGAACCTTCCATCCGGGGGATAAAATCACGGGATCCTCTTGGGGAGTAGTATCATTTTCCTTATAAGAGCATATCCACTCAGGGTCCTCAAAGCCCCCTCCCCCCCCTCAAAGGCCTATGAGCGCCACCGGCGCCAAAAAATGCGCCCAGCCACGACCCTCATTTTATAATTTCCGCCGGCGCGGCCCAATTATTAACCCGACGGCCCCAGGCAAAACCCTATCTACAGGGAGGCAAGCGAGGGCACCGGAGGGGAATAAAATATTGTCCTGTCAAGCCACGCGCCCTTCGGCGGTGACGCGGCGGCTAGAAGTGGCCGCCACCGCGTTCCCGCCAGTTCCACCGCTTCCCGCCTAAACTTCCCGCCATTTCTGGCTACATAGACCACGGCCGCCATTGCCATAGCTCATATCTACACACAATGTCATCCTCCAATCTCCCCGCACTAACATACGCCGAGGCGGAGGCGCTGTGCGCCTCCCACTACCCCTGTTCGCCGGGGTACAGGTACCCTCCGGGCTGGAGGTTGAGCGCCGGTGGTGTGCCGGTCCCGTCTGTCCCTCAAGGTGCTACCCACCGGTTGGCCATCACCAACCACTACTACGGCGAGCTCACGCCGGAGCAGTGGATGGACACCAACTAGGACCCCGACAACGCCACCACCTAGAACGCCTTCTTCGCGAACCGTCGCGAGCGGCAGCTCGCCATGTACGAGGGGGACGATCCGCCGCCCGTCAACAACAACGAGGAGGGCCGAAGGCTGTAGTGGGGCGTGATGTCTACGCACTTCTATTCTTATAGACAGTTGTTGGGCCTCCAAGTGCATAGGTTTGTAGAACGGCAGCAAATTTCCCTTAAGTGGATTACCCAAGGTTTATCGAACTCAGGGAGGAAGTGGTGAAAGATATCCCTCTCAAGCAACCCTGCAATCAAGATACAAGAAGTCTCTTGTGTTCCCAACACACCCAATACACTTGTCAGGTGTATAGGTGCACTAGTTCGGCGAAGAGATAGTGAAATACAAGTGGTATGGATAATTATAAGTGGTAACGGTGCCAGAAAATAGCTTGACGGGTAGGAAGAGACTAAAGGAAATCTGAAATAAAGATGGAAGCGAGCAAACATGTAACAGATCTAGTTGCAAACGGTGTTTCAATGCTTAGAAACAAGGCCTGGGGACCATACTTTCACTAGTGAACACTCTCATACAAATATCTTCTCTTTATGATACTACTTTGAACTACTCTCCGGTGTTGGGTCCACAGCATAGAAAACAAAAAAATTCCTACGATGAGAACTACACGCCAAGATCTATCTACTAGGTACAGAGCAACGGGTGGACATACATCCAACGAGAACTTACCCTCGAAGACAATGAGTTTTGTTAACAAGTAGGAACTCATGGTTGATGTAGTCGTACACTTGCCGATCTCAAGATCGTGAGGAAGTCCAAGCGCCGCAACTCAGCAGCGCATCCGCACTCGCACACACGTTCAAGCCACCGGACAACCTCCATCTCCTCGCTCCAGCGATCCAGCGGAAGCAGCAGCTCCTTCCAGAGAAAAATGCCATCGGGAACATGTATCTCGCTAATCCGAGACCATGGGGTTATAATTCTAGAGGGGGAGAGATCCTTGAGGAAGGAGGAAGATGCGGGCTTTTATAGGAGGAGGGGGTGCCCCTCCTCTCTAGGGCCGGCGCATGGGGGTGACTCCTCACCTCCCCCATTCATGTGGTGGTAACCCCTCCACATTAAAATGCCTCTTCACATTCCCCTTTAAAGTCCCTACTTTAAATGCATTAAAATTCTCTAAGTTTAATGCTCTCTCATTTAATAAAACTCTTTTATTAAATTTATTCAGAATTTTGTTAATTACTTTAATTAACAAACATTCACATATACCTTGCAATATTTCAATATCACATGGAGAACCACTTTCTGCAATTTCACCCGAAACAATTTCCAGTTTCTATTGAAACAATTCCTGCGCTTTGCAATTCTTTTGTCTGAAACATATGTGCTCCAAAATGGTGTCTGGTAACTCTTAAGTGTGTCACCCTACGGTTCGCGAATAATGCAGACATGATTGAGACTCCTCTAAGATCAATAATCAGAAGCGGGACTTGGAGGTCCATACTGACTCCTGCATATTCAACGATGACTTCTGTGATTGTGAGAACCTTTAACGCTTGTAATTTAATCCATTTGTATCTTGATATAATACATGTCCGAGATTCGATCATTGGTATCCAAATACCTAGTTTGATCTCGGTACCGACATGCACTCTTTTCTCGTTCCCGTGATATAACATTCTAGTGATCACATCACTTGCTTGCAAGCTACCTTAATGTGATATCACCGAGAGGGCCCAGAGTATATCTATCCGTGATCGGGATTGACAAATTCCACTCTTGATCCATGAGCCTCAACATAACACCTTCGTAGCACTGAACCCATCTTTATAGTCACCCAGTTACGGTGTGACGTTTGATGTTATCAAAATACTCTTCCGGTGTTAGCAATTAACATGATCTCATGGTCTAAGGATAAAGATTACTTCGTATGATGTTATAGCAATATAAACATAATGACTTGATCGTAATGCTATACTTCGGATGAATGTTCATCACATCATTTCACAAATGTTGTGACCTTGTTATTAACAACATCCAATGTCCATGGTCAGGAAACCTTGATCATCTTGTTAATCAACAAGCTAGTCTATAAGAGAGACATAACTAGGAACTCTTTTTGTTTATTAAACACACATGTATTGATGTTTCTGATCAATACAATTATAGCATGCAAAATAAACGTCTATCATATGTAAGGAATACATAATAACAACTTTATTATTGCCTCTTAGGGCATGTTTTCTTCATCCGGTTAGACAACTCTAATCAACGGTAGGGCTATAACAGCACTCCTCAAAGTTCGTTCTTTTCCATCTAGATAACCCTACACTGTCACCTTGAGCACTAGATGGTTCCAACAAACACCATAATTTCATAGAAACATCCAACTCCAAATATAACTCATAACAAGTATTTGTAATCTCTAGCCTAAGTGCCACATGGTGTGCACACTGTTAATTTCACACACGTGGGGAGAGCAGAGATCTATTAAAGCACTTGAGTAGCAAGGTAGATCTACTTCATTACAAAGATCATGATCACAATATGATCACGCATAGAGAGAGATGAACACATAGCTACTGGTAGAACCCTTAGCCTCAAGGAAGAACTACTCCCTGATTATCATGGGAATCAGCAATGGTGATGGAGATGGTGGTGGAGATCGATGGAGATGGCTCTGGGGGCACTTCCGTGTCCCGGCAGGGTGCCAGAACAGAGAGTTTATGTCCCCCGAACCTCCCCTTCGGTGGCGGCGGCGCTGCGGAACTTTTCATGACTGGAGGCTGGATTCTTTTGGGTTTTCTCATCAGGAGGCTTCTTATAGGTGAAGATGCGATGTAAGAGGATAGACCAGGGGCCCACACCACCTGGTGGCGCGGCCGGGGGACCCGCTCCACCACATGGTGTGGCCAGCCCCTAGCTCCTCTCCGTCTCGTCTTCTGGCTCCGTGAGTCTTCCAATTTCGAGAATATTTATTTTCTGGCTTTTCTGGAACAAAAAACATAAGAAAACAGGCAACTGGCACTATGACATCTTGTTAGTAGGTTAGTTCCAGAAAATGTGTAAAATTACCTCAAAGTGTGGACAAAATATAAAAAAGTAGATATAAAACAAGCATGGGACATCAAAAATTATATATACGTTTGCAACGTATCAAGGCGCCCGGACTCTTGACGGAGTGATGGAGCACGTAATGGCAGGTGACTATCCCCGCCTCCAGTACCCGCACTTCCAGCGAAAAAAGGGCGGAGGTCACGTGGTGTTCTGGGATCGTCTTGCCCCGCGCGCGATGCTACGCCTCGACCGGCTGCTGGAGGAGCCTCAGCCGGAGTGGGTGGTCCCTCCGGAATACACCGTGGCGGCGCGCCTACAGAGGCGTCCCAGTGACCCGGAAGAATTTCCGGGCCAGCGTGCGGCCATCCGCGCGTCGCTCGAACCGACGCCGTTGGGGGACACCTGGTGGCGGAAGGAGGAGGAGGCCTATCGTGCGCGTGGCGTAGGCGACGACGAAGGCTGCAGGCATTGCGGGCACCGGTCCCTAAAGCGGCGATCGCTCTTCAGCGATTGTTCGATGTGGCGCGATCGTGGCCGGCCAACGCTACCAAGGCCGGAGCACGCGCCGACCGACGACGAAGACGATGACTCCTACGACGACCATGGAGACGAGTACTACAGGACTAGGCACGATTATGACTAATTTTTCTATTTTTATTATGTAATAAAATTAGTTTTTTCTTATTTAAATATTATTTTGTTAAAATATGTGTCTACTTTGGGGGCACGGCTAGGAAGGCGGCGCCCCATTTTTGATTTCGCGTCGGCGTCCCCGATACGGGCAAAAACGAGCCGCGCCGGAACCCGTATAGGGGGTACGAGGGTACGAGTACGAGTGAGATGGTCTAAGAAAGTATAGATATATAGACCTGGAAAAATATCGTAGAGGATGGGGTAACTGAAATGGTCACGGGCTTCGCTTTCTCGTTAGCAAGGTGGACAATGGTTTCACGTTGACAACGGCCAAGCAGAAAACGGCTGATGCGAAAAGGGCAAAAGCGGTGTGTTTGTGTGAAAGATGTGTACCTCGGGCAGACAGACGCACGCAGAACCTGGCACTCCCTGACGAGCCAGGCTGTCGCTGGCTTGCAACTCTGCGCGGACGACCAGACCGACAGATTCGCTGCAGGTTCCTACTCCAGGGGGGGTTGCAGCCTTGTGCGGTGCTACGCCTACGTGACACTGACAGTCACTGCGTGTTTTTGGTTGCACACCCAGTCACGTGATGATTAACATGAACTTTGATCGCAAAAGAAAAGATTAACATGAACTTCCAAACCAAAACGCACCGGAACTTTCAGCAGCAACCACACTCCCTTTTAACTTCAGCAGCAACCACACTCCCTTTTTAAAACAAAACGGGCCAAATCTAGACACACTGCCACCTAATAGACACTTTGACACCTGAAGAAACTAAGTGAAGCCTGAACTTCCTTCACACTGCCACCTAACAGACACTTTGACGCCTGAAGAAACTAAGTGAAGCCTGAACTTCCTTCACACTGCCACCTAACAGACACTTTGACACATGAAGAAACTAAGTGAAGCCTGAACTTCCTTCACACTGCCACCTAACAGACACTTTGACACCTGAAGAAACTAAGTGAAGCCTGAACTTCCTTTCTTCTTTTTCCGTCCAAGCCCAGCCTTTCTTCTTACTGAAAATCATCGGTGGCCGGCCCTTCTTCTTACTGAAAATCTCAGCTGCCACCTGCCGTAATACCTCTGCTCCTCTGCATTGTAAACCTACACGCCCTCGTATCTGAATATCAGCCCAAAAACTCACCCATTAAGAAGTCTGAGCAATAATAGTACTACTATGGAATATGGATCATGCGGAAAACCCCCTTTGAAACACGCACCATTGTGAGTTTTCCATAAAGACCACAAAAAACAGCCACTCGAGGTTTGGTATCCAGAACCGAACCGAACTTATAGTTTTGGTACTCTCTTCGGTCCGAATTAGTGTTCGCGGCTGTTAATTTTCAAAGACCCCCTCGAGGTTTTCCCGATAGAAATCACGGTCTCTGCCTTCCTTAGTCTTTGTCGTCGAGAAAACTGTGCATGCTCCGTCGTCTGCTCCTTTCCCCTTTCCCTGCCGCCTGCTCCGTCGGCCACAGCGCCCGCGCCGTTACTCCCTCGCCGGACACCTTCCTTCCTCCTCGTCTCGCCGCCTTACTTCCTCTACCTTCCACCAACCAGATCACAACCTGGATGGGAAATGGATCGCCTTTTCTCAAAATGTGCGCCTTTGCGTCTCCGGCGACGGTGCTCATTTTCTAGAGGACAAGGTAGTCCAGGTTCTTGGCGACGACGGTCGGCAGGAATGGCGACGGGACGAAGGGCTGGGGGTGGCCCGCCCGTGGTGGTGTTGTCGGCGACCCCCTCCCCAACCCGCAGCCTCCTACGGCCACGTCCTGCTCTAACAACACCTTCTCCACCACTCTCTACTGTGACGTTGGTCCAACAACACCTTCTCTGAGCACAACTTCTTTTTCAAAGGTTAACAGATCATTTTCTTTCAACACTGTCTTGTTCTGCAATTTGCTCTGGAATGGACTATGTAGTTTCAATCAAGTCTGAACTCTCAACGTATATTAGTCAGCATGCTAGATTGCTAGTTTCAATCAAGTCTAAACTCTCAATGGAGTAGCTTTTCTTGTGCAATCATGTTAGATTGCTAGATTACTCAACACTTTAACAGTGAGTAGTGTTTTAGCATGTGAGTGGTCAAAGACTTAGGTTTGTTCCGAGCAAGATGTACTCTGTAAATCATAAGCAAAGGAGTAGTTTAATTATTTCCTTTCTAGTGTGTAGTTTGTTTGTTCCTATACTTCATTTAGCATAAGAAATTTGTCCTCTTTAAATCATAAAATTTGTTTGGACTTCGGTTCCTAAAAGTAAATGCATTCACTTTGAAACTCAAACAAATCATAAGTTGATGTTGTTTTATACAATTGTGAATAATGATAAGGAGTTCTGGGTCATTGGTTGTATTTTCCTTATTGGGTCAAGGCCATATTCATAGCTACTCATTTGGTGATGTTTAAAGATTTTAAAGGTGAGACCCCATCCATATTTCAGGTTGTTGCATTCTTGGGATATTCTTGCTCATCAGATTTCAAGCTGATTACCTTCTTGTCATTGGATTGTGCATGTGTCTCAGCATTGAAAATATTTTTGGGTTTACAAGATGCCAAAAAGGTACGGCTTATTAGTACAATACTCATGTTGTATTAATACTTACCAGTCTTGTTGTATACTTGTGGATGTACTCAAGGGAAAGAAGCTATCAATATGAATTTCTAGAGAGTTGCAAGTGCGTATCAGGTTCTAGCTGACGGAGGGCAACAGTCATGCAGAAAATGCTTAATAATCAGTCTTCTACTATACAATACAGTACATAGCTTCTTTTCTTACAGATTTTTAAACAAGAGGAGTGTAACTTCTAAATTGAGGACTATGTAGTTTCAATCAAATCTAAACTCTATGAAGGAGAATCATGTAGCAATCTTGCATTAGAGTTGAGAACTCTTAGAAGGGCTTGATTGCAATGGAGGTCATGGATGAAAGGGTATATGTAAGATATACAAATTATAAATGTAGTTCTGGCAGAACTCGTTACAGTTTGCAAAGTATTTGATGCTTGTCTCGTTTTGTGAAAACATGATGGTCTGCTTGAGAATTGTTGGATTTGAGGCAATATGACTTGATGACGGCAAGCAAAACAGTTGATGGCCGACATCACCCATTTTCTCAAAGTTTATCATTTGGATTAGTGGACTTTAATATAATTTTGTAATCCTTGTTTGTGTGTCTTGCTATTGGCGAGACGATTATTCATATGAACAAGTTACAAGCCAGTTTGTACTATTCTTATGAACAATACCATTAGGGTCACATTACGATTATAAATGAGTTATTCTCATCACTATGTTAATGATAATAGTTTAAATATTTATAAAGGATTAGAATGCTAAAAGATAGACAAAGTTTTAGTAATGACATGACACTATAGTTTAAGCCATTTTGGTTACTGCATATTCTTCATTCTAAATGAAGATCGGGGTCCTAGATGCTTAATCTAGAGACTTTGCAAAACCATGCCTCTTGGGTAGAATAACTAAAACTCTGTATTCTGGTAAAACAGGGATATGCGAATAAACGTTGAACTTTATACATAATGATGTATCGTATTTTCAACAAGATAGTGGAAATCATTATTTATACTTAATGTTGAATCTTAACATAGTGATGTATTGTATTTTCAACAAATAGTGGAAATCATTATTTCACACTTCATTGTGGATTTAAGTGAATATGAGCATTTGCTTAATGAAACATAAGTTTGAAACTGTTTTGAATCGTTCAAAAGATTTCAAAGTGGAGGAGGATATTGAATTAACAAGAATACAAAAGTCTCTTCGATTTGATTTACATGACTAAAGTATTTATTTTTGGCATAAAAGGACATGTGAAACAGGTTTCACAAATTATGATAATAGGGCAATTTCAAAGTGTATTGAAATGTCTAAATATCATAATCATTATGTATTAGATATATATGATATACTATTATCTCTTATCGGGGTTACAGTTATCGTTTAGAGTTAGAGATCAAAATGAGCAACCGCTCGGTTGAAATACAAAGGAATATCTAAAAAAGGATTCGTGGAAACAACACCATAAGAGCTATGACATGTTCGAGTTTCTAGAGGTTTTGATAAATCGAAATCGTGGGAACAAACAAGTCTCTATAGAGTATTCTTAGGAAACTATGAATACATGTTCCACAAGGGGGCAAACCTGATGTTGTCCAAAGTTGATGTGTCTTGATGAAGATAAAGCTGAAAGAAAGTAAAAGTTCAAAACAAGATATTTGGCCTTACCTCCTGATTGTTGAGTGGTGTAGCGGAATTTGTTTCATGAAACCAAACTCTTCAAATAGAGGAGAAACTATTGATAACGATCATAAAGTTTCAGCGAATACTTTTACTAAGAAAATAGGATTCAATGATATATTTTGCAAGTTTGCAAAATTGTATTATTGATTCACTTGTCGTGTTTTTTGAACAAGACATACCTACAACTACAAAGAAGCGTCATGGACCTAAGTACAAGAAATGACTAGGAGTCTTAATACATTTAAAATTGTAAAGTAATATGTTACTCGATCTTATTAAGTAAAGAAGTTTACTTGATATTTCTGAATGACTTCAAAGTCATAAGATGGAAATAAAACTTAATGGAGACGCAAATCTCGATTTGTCACAAAGTATGGACACATTTAAGGAGTTGACTACAATATAGTGATACGTTGTTAACGTATCCATAATTTTTGATGTTCCATGCTTGGTTTTTATCTACTTTCTTATGTTTTATTCCAACTTTGGAGTACTTTCTATACACTTTCTTAGACTAACCTATTAACAAGAGCCACAGTGCCACCTGCCTGTTTTATGCTGTTTTTGGTTCCAGGAAAGTCAGAAAATGAATATTCTCAAAATTGGACGGGACAAAAGCCAAAGTCATTTTTTCACCGAGGGACACACGGAGCCATAATATGAGACGAAGAGGGGCCAGGGGGCCGCCACACCACCTGGCCGGGCAGCCCAGACTGGCCCGCGCCAGGGGGTGGTTTGGCCGCCTTGGCCACCCCCTCGGCCTCCCCTTTCGCCTATAAGATGCCTCTGATATAGAAACCATAAGGATCCGATCAAAATTCCACGAAAGAGTCTGTAGCCGTCGTCATCTCCATCCCTAAATCGGGAGGGATCTGAAGCTCTTCCCGGCACCCTGCCGGAGGGGAGAATTCACCCTGGAGGCCTTCTTCATCACCATGCAAGCCTCCGGTGTGATGCGTGAGTAGTTCATCCTTGGACTACGGGTCCATGTAGTAGCTAGATGGCTGGTTCTTCTCCTTTGTGCTATCATGTTTAGATCTTGTGAGCTCCGTTCATGATCAAGATCATTTATTTGTAATTCCTACATGTTGTGTTTGCGGGGATCCGATGGATATTGAGATGATATTTCAGATTGATTATTGATTCTATCATGTCTTTGTTATTTGTGATCTTGCATGCTTTCTGTTGTTAGTAGCTATCTTGGCCAAGTCGATGCTAGCAACTCCAAGAGTTAGTATTTATGCTCGATAGTGGGTTCATGCCTCTAGTAATCTGGGGAAGTGACAAAAATCTCTAAGGTACTAGATGTGTTGTTGCTACTAGGGAGAAGACAACAATCCTTTGTTCATAGAACAATCGTATTGTTTACTTTACATGCAATGCGTAATGCAATTATTTGTTGCTTGCAACTTAATACTGGAGGGGGTTTGGATGATAACCTGAAGGTGGATTATTAGTCATAGATGCAGTTGGATTACGGTCTATGTATAATGTTGTAATGCCCAATCGAATCTCAAAGGAGTCAAGATGATTAGTATATGCATGTATTGATTTCTCGATGTTTGTCAATTGCCCCGTTGTAATTTGTTCACCCAACATGTCATCTATCTTAAGGAGAGCCACCACTAGTGAACTATAGACCCCGGTCCTTTCTTTTATCATCAATCTACAATTGTTTACTGCTTTTTGTTTACTTTCTACAAGCTATTACTTTCTTCCACTCGATGCGTTTAATCCTTTGTTTTCAGCAAAACCGGTGAGATTGACAAACTCATCGCAAGTTGGGGGCAAAGTTCTGTGGTTGTGTTGTGCAGGTCTCCACGTTGCTGCTGGCACCGGTAGTGCGCCCTACCAAAGTCCAACTAGCAACACCTTGGAGGTGTTTCCTTGCTCCTACTGGATTGATAACCTTGGTTTCATAACTGAGGGAAAACTTGTTGTTGTGCTCATCATACCTTCCTGTTGGAGTTCCCCAACGAGCTCGATATATTTTGGGCCATCATGTAGCGATGCTTGAGTCTATTGGATTTACACCATCAATATATGGATATTGGAATCTCGTAGCTAGAATTCTCAATTTGATGATGATCAAAGAATTTTGGAATGTCCAAGATTATCGAGAGGACCTGCATTTGAGTGGGAGCTAATTAGCTTGCCCAAATCTTAATATGTAAGAGACATATTTTGAGTGGGAGCTAAGTAGCTTGGCCAAATCTTAATATGTAGTAGACATATTTTGAGTGGGAGCTAAGTGAAATCCCTGGATCTCAAATATGGATGACATATTTTAGTGGGAGCATGAAATCATTCTGGATCTCAAAGATTTTATTACTAAACAAACTGCTTTCAATAAAACTATTGAGAAACTCTCTAGTGCTGAAAGAAATATAGCATCATTGGTCGAAGCTCAATCTTCTTTGAATAAAATGGCTGCTAAACCTGAAACTAATGAGAATCCCTTTGCAGCTACTAATGCCATACAAGTTAGAATTGATGAAAATGTTAGATTACTAGCTGAATTGCATGCTAAGTGGGAGAGAGAAGATGAAATTGCTAGAAACATTAGTATTTCTACTATCACTACCACTAGTGTTGAAGCTAGTAATAGCTCTACTACTCTAGATGATAACTATGATTTTGATCTTGATGGTTGCAACATCTCTGAAGTAATTAAGTTCCTACAAAAGCTTGCTAAAAGTCCTAATGCTAGTCCTATGAATATGGCCTTTACAACACACATTACTGATGCTCTCATAAAAATTAAAGAAGAAAAGATGAAACATAAAACTTCTATACCTATAAAACAAGAAGATGGTTGGGAACCCATCATTAATATGAAAGTGAATGATTTTGATTTTAAAGCTTTATGTGATCTTGATAGTAGTGTTTCTATTATGCCTAAAAAGATTTATGATATGCTTGATTAGCCACCATTGGAAGATTGTTATTTGAATGTCCCACTTGATGATAATGCTAAAAAGAAACTCATGGGGAGTATTAATGATGTTCTTATTATGGTTAACAATGACTATGTCCCCGTTGATTTCTATGTTTTGGATGTTGAATGCAATGCTTCCTGGCCTATTACTTTGGAAAGACCTTTTCTTAGAACTGTTGGTGCCATTATTGATATGAAAGAAGGCACCATTAAATATCAACTCCCACTCAAGAAAGGTATAGAACACTTCCCTAAAAATATAGAGAATATCTTTTTTGTTTCTCCTATGAAAACAAAATTTGCTCTTAATGCTTCTTCATTTGAGAACACTTGATTCTTTTTCTTGCTTCTTATGCCTAACTTAAAGGCGTTAAAGAAAAGTACTTATTGGGATATAACCCAAAAGTTTTAGATGAGTCTTGAAAGTTATTACTTCTGTAATAACCGCTCCTTATCCTTTTTATTTGCTTTTTGTGCCAAGAGTAACCTCTAATGAGAGAGAAGTAATGCTTGAGAAGGTTGTTGTCCCGAAACAGATTTTTGTGCTTCACCGTAAAAATTCGTGTAAAATATCTGTACGTCATTTTGAGGCATGAATTTTTGTGCTTCTGACCCAGGTTGTTATATAACTTTCGTTAGTTCAAGACTTTTTGATTTGAGAAACAGAAGGTCTTCAAAAAAATTGGATTTTACGTGCTGGTCTGTTTTGACAGATTTCTGCCATTATTTGGATTTGCTTCTTGTTGGTTCCTTTTTTAGTTCTTTTGGGGAATTGAGATTTTCTTAGGGAAGTACTACAGTAGATTGTGTTCTAATGGAAGTTTTATTGGTGTTGAAACTGAACCCAAAGACCTATTATCTTGAGTGCACTAATGTTTCTAATAAAGATTGTGTGAAGTTTTGTATGAAGGAAAAATTTCAGGTGTATGGAAGGAATGATGTAATGAGATGAAGAATGGACTAAAGCTCAAGCTTGGGGATGCCACCCGTGTCACCCCAAGAAATATCCAAGAAGTACAAGCATCAAAGCTTGGGGATGCCTAAGGCATCCCCTTCTTCATCAATAAAAAAACTCAGGTTTCTTCCAAACACTTCATTTTTATTGTTTCATGCACAGTTGCGTTGTTCTTGGAGCGTCTTCTTTTTCGTTTCGTTTTGTTTTTTCGTTTTCTTGGTTTTATTAGTTTGCTGAATAAATTGGTTGGACCCCCTCTTTCATACATTGGTTTTCAAATAGTTTGGTTTGGATTGGAAAAGAGTAGGAAAAGTTCATGCTTAAGTGGTAAAGAGAGCTTGTTTTTGACTGTGGCCTATGCTTTGTCATGCCATGCTTGATATTGTTTTGGCTTTATGCTTAGTGATCTTTGTTATAGCATGACATGTTATAAACAATTGAGATTTCTTAATGTGCCTTGAAAGAATCATGCGTTGTTTTAGCATATTAAAGCATAGTATTATGGTTTTCTCCTTTAATGCTTTATTTGGGTTGACTTGACGCATGCTCACACCATGTTATGAATATCCCAAGTCACCATAGCCTTTATGATCCTTTAGTTTTCGACTTGTAATATCACTTTATGCTTTGATTGATGATGTTTTGTCGCTCTACATGATTATGGCCATTATTGCTCTCTTAGTTGGTCGCTCCCAGTCTTTTGCTAGCCTCCATAACCAAGTATGAGTTCCACTCATGCATCCAACTCCTAAAACCAAGTCATTCCAAAGAGTCCACCATACCTACCTATTAGCATTTGCTATTTCAAGTATATTCATGTTTTTATCTACCTTCAGAATTAAACTAGTTATGAGAAAAGTAGTGATTAAAGCTCTCACGAACTTGATGGAACACTTTACTTTCTTCCACTTAATAAACTTGAACCATTGTGTCCATATTTGTTGCGTATATGCTTGCGCTTTATAAGTTGAAGTTAGCAGAACCATGTATAATGGGGAACGCTTTCAACATTGCACTTGTACTTTGTACCCCGTTGATATCATGTTCTTTTGCTTATGGATCCCGGTGGTGTGAAATAAAAGTGGAACTTGTAAGATCATGGAGTTTGTATGTGTGTTAGAGAAACGCCTGGGCCGCTAGCCTAAGCCATGCCTAATCATGATGGAAACTTGCAGCATAACCATAATGAGCACTCTATGAAGCATCCTGATGACCCACAAGTATAGGGGGTGTATCGCAGTATTTTCGATAAGTAAGAGTGTCGAACCCAACGAGGAGCAGAAGGTGCTGGCTAGTGGTATGGATCAGGAATTCTCTTCAAATACTTAGCAAACAGATTTTTAGGGTTTTCTGATAAAGCAAGTAAATAAAGTACGAGTAAATGAAAGACAGTAGGAATAAATGCAGCAAGTGGCCCAATCCTTTATGCAGCAAAGGACAAGCTGGTTGTATTACTTAAGATGACCAAACGTTCTCGAGGACACATGGGAAGACTGTCAAGTGCTTTCGCTTCATATAGTTGATTAATCTTCTTTAGCTTGCTAAGTGTTGTGTGGGTGAACCTGTTCTAATGTACCGACCTTCCTAGGACTAATACATACTTGTGATTATACCCCTTGCAAACATCCATAAGTACAAGAAAGTAATTAAGGTAGAAACCTAACCACAACTTTAAACTCTAAGACCCTTACGTCCCTTGTGCAATGGTTTCCTAACGGGGGTTCAGGTTTCTGTCACTCCAGCAACCCCTACGATTAGTAGCCAAATACACAATGCACTCCCCTAGGCCCATATAGGTGAAGTGTCATGTAGTCGACATTCACACGACACCACTAGAAGTACACCACAACTTAAATATCAAACCATTAATCTCTCTCAACACAACTCCACTACTAACAACATGACTTCTCCCATGTCCTCAAGAACAAAACTAACTACTCACAAGACATCATATGGATCATGATCAGAGATGGAATAATGATGTATAACAATATGAACATAAACAATAATTCAATGGTTCACTCAATAGCATCAACTACAAAGAGTAATCAACACCGGGAAAGTTTTCCCTAAGAACTATGTAAGATTCAACCCAATTGTTACAGCGGTATGGAGATGGTAATGATGGTGCTGCTGCTGCTGATGATGATGATGATCCTGATGAAGTCCAGCTTGATGGTGGTGTTGATGGCGACGATCTCCCCTCTCCGAGAAGGAATTCCCCCGGCAGAAATCTGTCTGCCGGAGAGATCTTTCTCTCTCGATGTTTTCCGCCCCACAGAGGCGGTGGAATCTTTCTATGGTTGCTCCCCGAGTCTTAGGGTTTCAGGAGGATAATATACGCCAGAGGGGAGAGCTAGAGGTGGGCCAGGGCAGCCACACCACCTGGTGGCACGGCCCTGGGTGGCCCGCGCTAGGGGGTGGTGTGGCCCCCTATGGCCCATCTCCACTCCTCCTTCTGGCATCCTTCGTCATCTAAAAAAATAGGATTTTCCATATATTTTCCCAGATTTTCTGATCTTCGCGAATTTTGCCTCCAAACAACACCTTTTCCATCAAAATCCTGATTGCAGCGGTCCATGCTCCAAAAGTCATCAACCATGCTAAAACAGATGAAATAACATAAGTATCACCTCTTAATATAAAATATATCAATGAATAACAATGAATTATGACACAGAATAGTGATGCAAAATGGACGTATCAACTCCCCCTAAGCTTAGACTTCGCTTGTCCCCAAGCGAAACTAAGCTCAATAAACATGGCCTCACATTTATGGAGTGAAGAGTCAATAAAAGAATACAGACAAGAAGCATCACATTCATTAATACATAGATCATAATAGAAGACACCTCACTATTATATAACTTAACTTGCAATAAGTAAAGGAAACACAATAAAGATACATAAAGTGAATCATAATTGGTAATGGAAAACTTAGCTCTTCGTCGAAGAATAGTTGATAACTTGCTGGAGTTCACAAATAACTGATTTTCAATGATAGCTTTCAAAGTAGTAATCACCAAGATAAGAGCAATGTGCAAAACAAGGAACATAAGAAACATGATTGAATAAATCATCATATGAATGAATGAAACGCAACAACTCAAAATACTTGTTGAGATAGAAGGGAATAGGTTTACTGACTCAACTAAAAAGTAAAAGAAAGGCCCTTCGCAGAGGGAAGCAGGGATTTCAAGTTTCATAAAGAGCTCCCAAAAATTATGATACTTATTAGCTTTCAGCTCTCATTGCCCCTATCATAGGCATCTTTAGGTGATTAAGGTTAAAGTGATCAAATATGAGGATATGCTTGACAAGTTGTAAATTGAGAATCTCATGTCCCTTGAATACATGGGCCGCTCCTCATGCTACTCAAGTTTAGTCACCGGTAAGTTCTTGTCATCGTAAGCACATATGTATCATGGAGAACCGCCAACGGGGTACCCCTTGCCCGATGATACGGAAGAATCCCCATATCAAAATGACAAGGCAAGCAGACAACAAGCATCTTAGCAATCTTCTTATTTACCATGGGAATATGGTGTTTTGTTCTCTCTTTCCTTTTTCATATTCTCTTTTTTTCTCTTTTTTCTCAATATCGGACTCTTTTTTATAAGAAGAATGCTTCATAGACAGCTCATTATGGTTACGCTGCAGGTTTCCACCATGTCAGCATGGATTAGACCAGCGGCCCAAGCGTTTCTCTAACACACATGCATAATTCCATGGACTTACAAGCTCCTCTTTCATTTCACACCGACGACATCCATGGACAAAAGAACATGATATCAACTAGGTACAAAGTACCAGTGCAATGTTGAAAGCGTTTCCCATGACAACATGGTTCTGCTAATTCACAAGTTACAAAGCGCAAGCATATACGCAACATAGGTGGGCACAATGGTTCAAGTTTATTAAGTGCAGGAAAGTAAAGTGTGTCATCAAGTTCGTGAGAGCTTTAATCACTAATTTTCACATAACAAGTTTAATTTGGAAGGTAGATAAAAACAGGAATTTACTTGGAATAGCAATAATGCTAATAGGTAGGTATGGTGGACACAAATGGCTTGGTTTTTGGTTTAAGGATTGGATGCACGATAAGTATTCCTCTCAGTACATGTTTTTGGCTAGCAAGGCTGGATAGCAAGTATAAGAGTTGAAGGAAACAAACAAACATACAAGTGAAAAAGACAAACATGCAATCTTCCTTGGAAGCACAAAAGATCTTAACTAGAGAATACTAAACTTATGAGCAAATAAAGAAAGAAAGATGATGAAATTATATTTCTTTAGAGTACTTTTTATCTTTTCGTTCAACTCTCAAAAATTGTGTTGCTACTAACCAAGCCAGGTTTGCCAAAACCAACTAAATTAGCTCAATGATCCCAAAGTGATACCAATACTAACAACAAGATCAATCATATAACCATGAATTGAAAACTAATAGAAGATATGCAAAATAGTAAATGATAGAACTTCTTATTAATATTCCATAACGGCAACTCACACCAAGGGATACATATCTAACGAGAGAGGGGACACTTCCATAATGCAAACCATCCTACATGATAACTTCTCTATTCATGATATGACTCTACTAAAAAGGTAAAAAGATAGAAGATAGTGATGTGATACCGCGGCACTCCCCCAAGCTTGGAACAAACCAAGGGGATGCCAAACCTGATGACGAGTTACTCCTTCGGTGGTGGTGGTATCCTCTCAATGAGCTCTTTGATCAGTTTCCCCAAGTCCTCAATCTCTAAGGTGAGATTGCGAATCAACTCTGAGTTGTGCTCGATGCGGCTCATGATCGTGTCGGTCTCCGGCTCCCAGCTGCAATTTTCCCCCACTCTACCTCCTTGAAGTCTTGTTTTCGTGCATGGCTAGAACGAGGCAAATCCCAATTGGAGGGTAGTTTCTCCTTGGGTATATTCTGGTATTGATGCTCATGGATAAGGGTATGGAAAGGGTTCTTGGTGCGTGGAGGAAGTGACCATGGATCTGAACAGGGAGGAGGAGGCTTCCCTCCAATTGACGTAATTTTGGCAGGGTTCGCCACCACTCCAATGCTTGCAATGGTAGTGCCGGTGTGCTTTGCCTCCTCTTCAACTTCACTCTTGATCTCCTTCTCCTGCCCGGGGTCTTGGAGATCTTCCTCCATAGGCTCATTTCCCTTATCCTTAGCGGACACCATTGTGCTTCTAAAATTTCAAGAATAGTTCCTGGAAGAAATAGATCGAAACAAAAACACGACGAAAGCACGATATACGAACCTCGGGGGATCCGGGGGATTATATATTTCGAAGTTTCATAACAAAAGGAAGGTACTGGGAGAAAACGGGTCGAAGGCGGAGTCTGGGGTGGCCTCACCACCTGGTGGCGCGGCCAGGGGTGGGCCTACGCCACAGGGTGGTGTGAGCCACCCTGGCTCTGTTTTCATCCCACTTTTGCTTCGTAGCTTCCCTTATTGACTAAAAACTGTAAAAATATAATTTGAATAGTTTTTCGCGGACCTTTTCTTACTATAACTGTTACCTATTCGAAAACGGACTCTGCAGGTTTCTGAATTTGGTCTTTAATAAATTCTTCCAGAGTCACCACTTGAATAACATCAATATCTTCATCTTCATACACTTATTACTTGAGTCATGAAACCTTTCTCTTTCTTATTACACTATTATCTCCATTACCTAGAAATTTCTTTCACACGAAACTTCACACTATTCTCATTAGCAACATTAGTATAAGTGAAGTGGTAAAACCTTTTGAGTCTAACTTCAACTCAAAACCATCAAAACATAGGCTACTGTAGCAACTCCTTCCGAAAACCCAAAAAGAATTCAAAAAGGAAATCGATTTAAGAAGCAAATACAAAAGTGGAAAAATCTGTCAAAACAGATCAGCAGCTAAAGATCAATTTTTTCGAAATTCTTCTGTTGCTCCAATCGAAAAGTGAAAAACTAACGAAAGTTAAATAACAACCCTCGGGCAGAATCACAAAAAATTACAGCTCAATCCGAAGTACAGAGATCTCTCACGAATTTTTACGGTGAAGCATAAAAATCTGTTTCGGGAAAGCAACTTCCCCAAATCTTACTACTCTCTCATTAGAGGTTGAATCTTGACACAAAAACCAAACAAAAGGGATAAGGAGAGGTTATTACCGAAGTAATAACTTCCAAGACTCAAATAAAAACAAAAACAAACTGAAAGCAAGAATAAACTAGGTTGTCTCCCAAAAAGCTCTTTATTTATAGCCATTAAGATGGGCATTATAATTTTGATGATGCTCACATAAGAATATGAATTGAAGTGAAAGAGAGCATTAAGAAGCAAAAAATACACACGTTTAAGTCTAACCCACTTCCTATGCAAGGGAATTTTGTAAACAAATAAGTTTTTTGAAACCAGAGGCTACTAGCATAGGAAGGCAAAAGAAGTGCAACATAAAAACTTTCAGCATAAAACGAGGAAACTTGATATTATTGAGATACATAAGAACACGTTTCCCTCTCTCATAGTAACTTTCAGTATCATGCATAAACTTTGAAAGGGCATGTATGCCACCATGTGTGGTTTTGGTAATCAATGACAATCCCTATGGACTAATGTGCAAATTGAGTTTCACTTGTAGGTTTGTCCATTGGCATTGCTTGGACCATGTGTTGGTTTCAAGGATGAAAAAGAAGAAGCATCGTCCAAGGGCTTTGTGCCTATTGGAATCAAGTAGTAGTAGTAGAAGAAGAAGAAGAAGAAGAAGAAGAAGAAGAAGATCAAGTATGCCTTGAAGAAGAAGAAGATGGAGTTCCTCATGGCTTTCTTCAAGACATCATCATCAACTTCATCAAGCAAGTGCAATCAAGAAAGGTGTTCGATCTTGAAGGTGACAAGATCGTCTACATCAAGCTCAAGTGGGATGCTCAAGGCAAAGGTATGATCTTGATAGGGTTTCTATTTTACCGGTCTCTTGTAGTGTTGAGAGACCGGGTTTAGGGTAGATAACCGTACTATCAAGAGGGGCTCTCAAGTGGGTGACTTGTTCGTATCTTTCGGTAAGAGCTCAAACCTTTGCATACATAGCATCATCTTTCTTGGTTGTTGTTTGGTTCTTGTCCATCTGAGGATCTAGAGCTTGTGGTTATCTTCATAACAAGCTCTAGTTCATCAAAAACGGATTTCCCATGCATATCTTGTTGCGTTTTTGATCTTGCGGGTTTTCCGGCTCCACACCTTGGGAGGTATCTCACATATATATTCATGGTATTTTCTCCCTTTGTGATACCCAATATTTTGACTTTTTGTTGGATTCTACGCGTCGCTATCATCCCAATTAGAGTTTCCAAGCTCAACTTCTTGCGTTTTGGGTTCTGGAGGTTTTACCGGTTCGTCGCTTCTGAGAGGTCATACCTTTCTCCATTTTATTTTGTCCTCTCTTGTTGGACTATGATGTTTATTTGCATAATATTATATAGATTTTTGTTCTCTTCAAAACGAGCCCAAGATCATCGAAATCGGAGTCCGAAGTCAAAAGTTATTGAAGTTTTCGTGCAATGTGGTCCAACGTTTTTGCTTGAGCGGTAGTACCGGCCCAAGTTCCGGCCAAAGTTCCGGTAAATCTTGTTTTTCTTCTGTATCTTGTGTTTCTATTTAGAGGTAGTACTGGTGGGGCTCCGGTAGTTCCGGTGGGGCGCGAATCTGGCCCAAACGGGCAGATTTCTCTTGCCCAATTTAAGGGCCCCCTCTTCCCAAAAGTTTCCCAACTTTGGAGGTCATTTTTGGTAGCTCTTCCACTCTCTCTCCTCCATTGTTGACCTTCAAAAGCTTGCCCTCTTCCCTTCTCCCTCCCATGATTCTTGCATCTCTTTGAGGGATTTGAGAGACGAGATCTAGATCTACAATCCCCACCAAACCAAATCCCTTCTTTGTGAAGGAATCCTTGGGATCTAGATCTTGGAGAGTTTTGTGTTCTCCTCTTGTGTTCTTCCTCCTTTATTCCCCCAATAGCTTTTGTAGCTTTGGTGGAATTTGAGAGTGAAGGACTTGCCTCTTGCATTTGGTGCATAGGTTTGAGTTCTCCTCGGAGATTCGGCGAGTTCAAGCCCTTGGGCTTGTTTCTCTTGGGTTCTTGGAACCCTAGACGGTTGTGTGGTTGGATTGTTGACCTTTTGTGGTCTTATAGCCTTTTGTGGCCTTGTTGCCTTTTGTGGATTTGTATCCTTTGTGGCATTGTTCTTGGGAGCCCTCCAATTGTTGTGGAGTTTGCCCCAAGCCATGTACGGGTTCGGTGACCGCCCTCAAGTGTCCCATAGTGGAACGTGAGTAGGCCTTTGTGGCGAGCTCACGAGGGAATAGGGTGAGCCTTTTATGGCGTCGGCAGGTTGCCTGCATTCGCATCTTGGGGTGAGGCCTTGTGTGGCGTTGGGTGAGCATCGTGCCACCACACCTCGAGGTGAGCCACTTGTGGCGTTCGAAGTACATTGCGCCCCCGTACCTCTCCAACGGAGACGTAGCTTCTTTGGAAGTGAACTTCGGGAAACAAATCATCGTCTCCGCGTCCATCGGTTATCTCTCAACCGAGCCCTTTACTTATGCAATTTACATTGTGATAGCCATCGTGCTTGAAGTACTATATCTTGCTATCACCTTGTTGCTTGTCTTGCTTAGCATAGGTTGTTGGTGCACTTAGTGAAACTAGTGGATATAGGTTTTGGCTTGATAAATTAAACTTTAAGTTTTATTCCGCATTTATTAGAGCCTAAACCGTAATAATTTTAAATCGCCTATTCACCCCCCTCTAGGCGACGTCCA
The DNA here is from genome assembly GCA_910589775.1 of Avena eriantha. Classification (NCBI taxonomy): domain Eukaryota; kingdom Viridiplantae; phylum Streptophyta; class Magnoliopsida; order Poales; family Poaceae; genus Avena; species Avena eriantha. The sequence goes on along the minus strand of OU342740.1, from coordinate 512,078,638 downwards.
TTTCCCTTTCAAACTTAACAATATAACTATCACAAGGGCTATCGTAGCAATGATCACTTATTCTAATAGAAAACACAGGGATACTAGCTCTCATAACACTACTTTGTGAAATAATATTAGAGGTATCCTTACAAAGGATAGTGTGTCCCTCTTCTACATATTTAGTAACAAAGTCTTTCACATTTGCTATTATAGGTTCATCATCCATTTGTTTATCAGGTTCAACAGCTTTACTTGTACTTTCATTAACCATACTAGATATCATAGAATGTTCCTTTATCTTAACTAGGAAAGGCATTTTCTCAATATAAGGTTCAGGTAAAACATGATTAGCAGTATAAACTTCAGTATTTCTTGCAGGAACACTCTTAGCAATATCTTTATAAGGTTCATGATACTTATTCCACTTCTTTTTAGGCACTTCAATGTAGGAAGCAAAAGCCTTAAAATGAGAAGCAATAGCTTGAGAGTCTAGACCATAAGCATTTTTAATATTTTGAAAGTCATCAGTTCCCATAAAAGATTCAATGCATTCATAATCATAATTTATACCTGACTTTCTACCTTTGCCATTCTCCCAAGCTTCAGCATTATCTTGAATACGGTCCAGAAGATCCAATTTAGCTTCTTCTTCCATGCGAGTGAATGATCCAGCACAAGAAGCATCCAATAAATCCTTGTCATGTAGAGGGAGTCTTGCATAAAGGTTATTGATAATAATATTGTTGGGGAGCTCATAAATGGGACATTTGAGCATCAGTAACTTCAATCTCCCCCACGCTTGAGCCGTACTCTCTCCATCAAGAGGCCAGACGTTGTATATTTGATTCCGATCTTTATGAATCTCACTAGGAGGATACAACTTTGAATAAAAAAGAGGTACTATTTCTTCCCACTCAAGAGCTTGACCATTCTTCAGCAGCTTATACCATTCCTCAGCTCTTCCTTTCAGTGACAATGAGAATAACTTATTCTTGACTTGATATGTAGTAATACCTGCACACTTGAACAACTCGCATAATTCGTGTATAAAGAGTAAATGATCACCGGGATGGACAGTTCCATCCCCAACATAGTAGTTATCCATAACACGATCAATAATTCTTGTAGGTATTTTAAAAGCATCATTCTCAGCAGGTAGTGGTTCATCCACTACCTTAGCAGTGGTAGTAGCATTACCAAATAGGAAACTCAACGAATTATCCATAACGAAAATAAAGCAACTAACATAAGTAAAGAATACTCATAGTAGAAGTTTCATTTACCAGTTCCACTCTCCAATAGCGCTTCACTCCCCGGCAACGGTGCCAGAAAATAGTCTTGATGACCCACAAGTATAGGGGGTGTATCGCAGTATTTTCGATAAGTAAGAGTGTCGAACCCAACGAGGAGCAGAAGGTGCTGGCTAGTGGTATGGATCAGGAATTCTCTGCAAATACTTAGCAAACGCATTTTTAGGGGTTTTTGATAAAGCAAGTAAATAAAGTACGAGTAAATGAAAAACAGTAGGAATAAATGCAGCAAGTGGCCCAATCCTTTATGCAGCAAAGGACAAGCCAGTTGTATTACTTAAGATGACCAAACGTTCTCGAGGACACATGGGAAGACTGTCAAGTGCTTTCGCTTCATATAGTTGATTAATCTTCTTTAGCTTGCTAAGTGCTGTGTGGGTGAACCTGTGCTAATGTACCGACCTTCCTAGGACTAATACATACTTGTGATTATACCCCTTGCAAACATCCATAAGTACAAGAAAGTAATTAAGGTAGAAACCTAACCACAACTTTAAACTCTAAGACACTTACGTCCCTTGTGCAATGGTTTCCTAATGGGGGTTCAGGTTTCTGCCACTCCGGCAACCCCGTAGAGGCGTCAGAATCTTTCTATGGTCGCTCCCCGAGTCTTAGGGTTTCGGGAGGATAATATACGCTAGAGGGGAGATCAGGTGGGCCAGGGCGGCCACACCACCTGGTGGCGCGACCTAGGGTGGCCCGCGCTAGGGGGTGGTGTGGGCCCCCTGTGGCCCATCTCCACTCCTCCTTCTGGCATCCTTCGTCTTCTGAAAAATAGGATTTTCTGTATATTTTCCCGGATTTTCTGATCTTCGCGAATTTTGCCTCCAAACAGCACCTTTTCCATCAGAATCCTGACTACAACGGTCCATGCTCCAAAAGTCATCAACCAAGCAAAAACATATGAAATAACATAAGTATCACCTCTTAATACGAAATATATCAATGAATAACAGTGAATTATGACATAGAATAGTGATGCAAAATGGACGTACCACATCCTCAATAAAAACCTATGCAAATAGCAAATAAAAAGATCGCTGAGATGCTCATTGTGTGCTTGCCTTGTCATTTTGATTATGGGATAGCTCATGTATCATGTGCAAGGGGTACCCCGTTGGCGGTTCTTTATGATACATATGTACTTACAATGACAAGAGCTTACTTGTGACTAAAGTTGAGTAGCATGAGGTTCGGTCTACATAAGTAAGGGGCATGAGATTTCGGCTTATAACTTGTTAAGCATATCCTCTTAGTTGTGTCACTTTAACCTTAATCACTTAAAGATGCTTATGATAGGGGCAATGAGAGTTGAAAGCTAATAAGTACCATAATTTTTGGAATCTCTTTATGAAACTTGAATCTCTACTTCCTTTCATGAATGCCTTTTATGTGCATTGTCCATGTTGAGTCTCCACCTTATATGAAGGCCTTTTACTTTTATGTTGAGTCTCCACCTTCTATCTTTATGCACCTACTTTGAGAGCATAGTGTCCATTCTTAGTTCTATGTGCATTGTCCCAAGACTTGTTGATTGATGCATAACTTGATATTGTTGTTCTTAAACTATTTGTATCTAGTCACTCTTATGAACTTTGAAGGTGTCCTATGCATTTATGTTTGCTACTCTATGAGGGACAAGCGGAATTCTACTATGCTATGTTTTCTTTATGTGAAACAAACAAACGTCTTACAAAGCATTGTTATTCGTGAATCTTTTGTTTGTGCCTTTTCATGTTGCAACGATAGTTGTTTTGTCTTATTGTTGGAACTTTATCTTTCATGTTATGTTGAAGTACTTTGATCCCAGCTTTCAATGTTTTACAAATACTTTGATCAAGTTTATGATGGTGCATGTCACCTCAAAAATTATTCTTTCTTTTTATCACTTACCTACTCGGGGACGACCAGGAGTTAAGCTTGGGGATGTTGATACGTTGCTAACGTATCCATAATTTTTTATGTTCCATGCTTGGTTTTTATCTACTTTCTTATGTTTTGTTCCAACTTTGGAGTACTTTCTATACACTTTCTTCGAATGACCTTTTAACAAGAGCCAGAGTGCCAGGTACCTGTTTTCTGCTGTTTTTGGTTCCAAGAAAGTCGGAAAATGAATATTCTTGGAATTGGACGGGACAAAAGCCAAAGTCAGTTTTTCACCGAGGGACATACGGAGCCAGAATACGAGACGGAGAGGGTCTAGGGGGCCACCACACTACCTGGCCACGCAGCCCAGCCTGGCTCGCGCCAGGGGGTGGTCTGGCCGCCTCGGGCACCCCCTCGGCCTCCCCTTTCTCCTATAAGATGCCTCCGATACAGAAACCCTAAGGACCCGATCAAAATTCCACGAAAGAGTCTATATCCGCCGTCATCTCCATCCCTAGATCGGGAGGGATCTGAAGCTCTTCCCGGCACCCTGCCGGAGGGGAGAATTCACCCTGGAGGCCTTCTTCATCACCATGCAAGCCTCCGGTGTGATGCGTGAGTAGTTCATCCTTGGACTACGGGTCCATGTAGTAGCTAGATGGCTGGTTCTTCTCCTTTGTGCTATCATGTTTAGATCTTGTGAGCTCCGTTCATGATCAAGATCATTTATTTGTAATTCCTACATGTTGTGTTTGCGGGGATCCGATGGATATTGAGATGATATTTCAGATTGATTATTGATTCTATCATGTCTTTGTTATTTGTGATCTTGCATGCTTTCTGTTGTTAGTAGCTATCTTGGCCAAGTCGATGCTAGCAACTCCAAGAGTTAGTATTTATGCTCGATAGTGGGTTCATGCCTCTAGTAATCTGGGGAAGTGACAAAAATCTCTAAGGTACTAGATGTGTTGTTGCTACTAGGGAGAAGACAACAATCCTTTGTTCATAGAACAATCGTATTGTTTACTTTACATGCAATGCGTAATGCAATTATTTGTTGCTTGCAACTTAATACTGGAGGGGGTTTGGATGATAACCTGAAGGTGGATTATTAGTCATAGATGCAGTTGGATTACGGTCTATGTATAATGTTGTAATGCCCAATCGAATCTCAAAGGAGTCAAGATGATTAGTATATGCATGTATTGATTTCTCGATGTTTGTCAATTGCCCCGTTGTAATTTGTTCACCCAACATGTCATCTATCTTAAGGAGAGCCACCACTAGTGAACTATAGACCCCGGTCCTTTCTTTTATCATCAATCTACAATTGTTTACTGCTTTTTGTTTACTTTCTACAAGCTATTACTTTCTTCCACTCGATGCGTTTAATCCTTTGTTTTCAGCAAAACCGGTGAGATTGACAAACTCATCGCAAGTTGGGGGCAAAGTTCTGTGGTTGTGTTGTGCAGGTCTCCACGTTGCTGCTGGCACCGGTAGTGCGCCCTACCAAAGTCCAACTAGCAACACCTTGGAGGTGTTTCCTTGCTCCTACTGGATTGATAACCTTGGTTTCATAACTGAGGGAAAACTTGTTGTTGTGCTCATCATACCTTCCTGTTGGAGTTCCCCAACGAGCTCGATATATTTTGGGCCATCATGTAGCGATGCTTGAGTCTATTGGATTTACACCATCAATATATGGATATTGGAATCTCGTAGCTAGAATTCTCAATTTGATGATGATCAAAGAATTTTGGAATGTCCAAGATTATCGAGAGGACCTGCATTTGAGTGGGAGCTAATTAGCTTGCCCAAATCTTAATATGTAAGAGACATATTTTGAGTGGGAGCTAAGTAGCTTGGCCAAATCTTAATATGTAGTAGACATATTTTGAGTGGGAGCTAAGTGAAATCCCTGGATCTCAAATATGGATGACATATTTTAGTGGGAGCATGAAATCATTCTAGGATATGTGGACGACATATGTTAATAACATTTAAGTAGATAAATTGGGATCAAGTTAAAGTTATTAAACAATGAGATCTATCGAGATAGATTGGTGAGTTTAATAAAAATTGAATGTCGAATGCTTCTTGGACTTGATTCTGAAGATGTTCAGAATGTCCTAAGAAAGATTCTAAAGAAGTTCAGAATGGAAGAAGGTAAGAAATAAGTTCTTACTATATGAAGCATTGTCTTAGTATTACAACGATGGTTAAAAAAGGAATAAAGAGATGTGTTGCATCTCCTATGCCTAAGTCATAGGTTCTTCCATACAACCATATTGTATACTAGACGCAATGTGACCCAAAATTCTGGTTGGAAGGACAAGCTCTTAACTATAAGAACATGTCTTGAAGTGATTCTTGAGTTAATCACTGAACCAGAAACAAGTTTGTACTTAAATGGCAAGAAGCAAAGTAAGTGGCATAGTTGCATTTCATGCACTAGGATCAACATAGATATAGAAGTATAAAGACTCCATCTGATGTGATGTATATTGTTATGGTGGGACTAGTTCGTCTTTAATGTAGAATGATGTGTCCTAGGGCACAGTGCCCATGAAAAAGCCCTCGAGGTTGATCTAAAGTCACTATAGGCTCCTAGAAACCGGCCTCGTTCTGTTGCCATAACTGCCATATATACACAAAGGATTGCAAAGTGTGTTTCGAAGTTTAGATGACAACATTTAAAACGACCGTCATTATAAACACTAGAAACAAAGTATCACTTTGTCGCCAAATGAATACTTCAACCCATTATGAGATAATGGCGTGAATGTCAAAATTAGGAAGACATTAATGATTTGCAAAGACATAATGATCTGCTAAAACAGAACATGGACATGACATTTTCCACAAGAATACATAATCAATAAACACATATGTGATATGGTTTATGATGAGTAAAATGCGAGCTAGATTATTTGTACTCTAGTGCAAGTGGGAGACTGAAGGAGATATGCCCTATAGGCAAATAATAAATAGGTTTTTATTGTTATATCTCAATTAGTTCGTAATAGTTTCATACCGTGCTATAATTATATTAATATGAAATGTTAATACACGTGTGGTAGGTAAACAAGCCAAGTCTCTAGCTACCTCTAGCGAACTAGTTCATTGGTCATGAGGATGATCTAGGGTTTCGAGATCATGGGCATTTATGCCAATTGATAATGAGGTCGCGTCATTAGTTGAATGATGTGATAGACAAACAACCCAACCAGTTGTATCTTAATGAGATCTAGTTACAAAGTTCACCACTAATGATAAACTAAGGAAACCTCACAACCTGATCCTTAGACTGTGAGGTAATGCAAATCACCATTCTAGAGGGAGCTTAGATGGTTATCAAGTATCACACCGTGACTGGGTGATCGAAAAGGTGCCACTCAGGTTTCCCAAAGGGGCGTGTAGAGGAGTCCATATCAATACCAGGATTTGACCATCCATGTAACGGACAGATACATTAGTGGCCATCTCGGTGACATTGCATTAACGAAGTTTGCAAGCGTGCGACTGGGTCACGGAATGCAACGCAATGGAAACGAGAAAACAAGTTCATCGGTAACGAGATCGAACAAAGGTATGGAGATACCGTAGATCAAATATCGGGTGAACTAGGTCTCAAGTGGCAAATGGAATGGGAAACGAATGTTTACGGTTCAAATGACATTATCATCGTGGAATGCACAACGGTCATTATGGCCATCCCGATCCCGCTATTGATCATTGATGGAGATCATGTATGTGCCATTCCCGAGCTGTGGGGAAATACACTTAAGGGTACGATGAGCTAGAGATCCTCTATAAGTTGGAATCACCATATGAAAGAGAAAAGGAAACCAGAAAAGTTCCGTGAGAGAACCGAAATTGTTCCGGGTAAGTTCTGAAGTTGTTCAAAGGAATCGAAAGGGAACCGAAAGATGTTTCGGGTTAAATCGGATTTTGTAATATGTATTTACATATTAATTAATATTAAATATAATATTAAAATCTAATTTGAAGGGGTATTCCACTAATGGGCAAAACTTCCTAGGGGAAAAGGGCCTATGAGAGAAAACCAAAGGAGGGAAGGGCCAAGGCCTAGCTGCCTCAAGGGGGCCCACCCGGCCAGCCTAGGGTTGTGCGCGGGGTGGGGCCCACCCCTGGCTGGCTGACACATGAGGCCCATGCGCCCCCCCCCCTCTCTCTCCCTTGTTTGGTCCCACATGGGAAACCCAAAGGGGAGGGGTGTCCCCTCCCCTATATAAAGGGGTGCCCATGGGTGGGATTAAATGTACCAATATTTGGAGAAGTCCTTTGGTTGACTTTCTCCTTCCCTCTCTCTCCCGTCTTCATGCGCTGGCACGGTCCCAAGTAAGGACTGTCCGTGCAAGAGACACTGTAGCTACAACATGTCGTTGCACTATAGGGATTCCAAGCCGGAGATCTACTTCCGCTCTCCCGGTAGGGATCAAGGAGCCGGAGGTCATCATCATACACCGTATGTGTACAAAACCACGAGGGGCCTCACTTGAGGCACCTTGGATGTCGTGAGCCGGAGTTACTGCATGATCAAGAAGGAGCAAGGGGTGACCTGCGAGGAGCACCGCGACCTTGAGGACAGCTACGAGTTCGACTACTTCAACCATATTCCCCTCAAAACGTTAACCACGTACGGTCTACAAAGGTATGTATTCTATATGCACGGCCATTACCGCATTACTACATAAATAGATCTTGGGCGTATTAGAGTTCCAACGTAGGAATTTTTTTATTTTCTACTGCGGAACCCTTCACTCTAAACGTATATTACTCAACATGCTAGATTGCTAGTTTTAATCAAGTACTTTCCATGTAGTACCTTTTCTTGTGCAATCATGTTAGATTGCTTTTATTGTCCTGACATTTTGTTCCTTTCAAGAATAAATTGGTTTTAACCCTAATTATTGGTCTCCATGAAGATGTGCAAAACAATTTTGAGTTTGAATAAACGAAGAAAGAAGTTCAATTTCATCAGTATGTATGTGCTTCTTGGTGTGCTCTGCTAGTTATATGACTACCTTCATGTGATCCATTATGGTCACTACCTTCTTAGTGTGCTCCATTTACCATGTTCTATATTACTCATTCTTGTCCTATGAGGTAAAGTATATGCAATCTTACTTGTACATGCTTGAAAAGATCATTCACCATTTTTTAATATATATTGTGTCAATTAACAAACAAACAATTACAACACACTCACTCGAGACAATTACAACACAAGTACACACACATAGGAGTATGTTGTGTGGTTAAGCTCACTGGATTCTCCTAGGACACAATTACAACACAAGTACACACAATTGGCTTCAGCTTCTCCTTTAGTGACTAGCTGATCATTTCCTTGGCAAATCTTCTACTTGGTCGAGCTTCTCCTTAGATGTGATTAATTCGCCTATCTTGACATACACCGCTGACTCGGCGCCTTCTACAGACAAGGCTTGACGGATCATTCAACCATGTTTGATATACATATCCTAGGATCATTGCCTGATCATCCACGGTTACTTGGGGGCCTGTCATGCATGCTTTTCGATATATTGTGCCTTCTCGAGCTATTGTTGCTATGACTTGTTGCTCATAGTCACCTATTAGCTCTAAAGTTTTTCGATAGAGTTCGTCATTAATGTTTAGAGTGTTAGGAAGGATTCCCTCCCTTTGGAGTTTGTCCTTGCCATGTGGTGTGTCTTGTTTTTGTTTCCTCCTTCATCTTTCATAACCTCCACCAAGACATACAGTAATTTTATATACACTTTTTCAAGTTTGTCCACTTCATATGCATCATAAGCTTGTTCAACAGATTCAATCAGTTCTTTGAGATTGTTAGGTGCACTCTCAAATGCTAAGGACTATATAGAACTAAAGAAGCAAAGGTCAAGTACGTTCATGTTAGGTTAGTTTGGTGGCTGGTAAGTCAGCTTGATATCCATTTATATAGCTTTGACGGCCGCTATAAAAGCGGGATCATCCGGCAGAACATACATCTACACGAGTCTACATCCGGCTATACATAGATTTAACTGAAAATCTCCCTGAATTTTCTAACATCCATCTACACGAGTCTTTATGATCTATCAAAACAACATCAACACATAGTTGTTTAAACCAATAAACAAAATTGCAGCCTCATCATGAAGAGTTCTCCTAAATCTAATACTATTCCAACCCTCCTAAAAAACTTTAGCCACCAAAATACCAGTACTTAAGATTAACTTATACAACCTAGCAAACTTAACTTTGAAAGGTACATCTCCAATGCAAATATTTTCCTACAAACGTGTATTCCTACCATTCCCTAATTGTTTTTCTACAAAATTTGTAGAAAAACTCTCTAGCATCCAAAATACCACGGAAGAAATGAGATTGACTTGCTTTCTTCTTAACATCAGCCAACAAGTTTCTCTATTTTTCTAGAATTAACTTATACCATAAACCATCTTGATTTTCCAACTTCCATAGCCATTTACTTAGAAGACAAATATGTGTAACCTCTAAATAAACTTTCCCCAAACCTCCTTCATAGACTGGTTGACAAAAATATTTCCAATTAGCTAAATGTTTTTTGCTATCATCTTCTTGTAGAGTTTTCGTAGTAGATAACGGAAATTTTACTACACGGAATGCCCAAGGATCTATCTAGAAGTAATGCAGTAACGGAGGAAGACAATGGTAATGTACCCTTGAAGACCGAGAGAGCGTTACGCTCATGCAGCAGCGTGGATGATGTAGTCCTACCCATCCGACCTCAAGGTCGCGAAGCTCCTGGCACGTCACCCTGATGGCTCTGTAATGGCGCCAGGAAAATGCTGGAGCGATGATGATGTAGAGCTCGTTGGGAACCCCAAGAGGAAGGTATGATGAGCACAACAACAAGTTTTCCTCAGTTATGAAACCAAGGTTTAATCAAACTAGTAGGAGCAAAGAAACACCCCAAAGGGGTTACTAGCTGAGCTTTGGTAGGGCGCACTACCGGTGCTAGTAGCAACATGGAGACCTGCACAACACAACCACAAAACTTTGTTCCCAACTTGCGATGAGGTTGTCAATATCATCATGTTTTGCGGAAAATAAAGGATTAAACGTATCGAACGGAAAGAAGTAAAAGTTTGTAGAAAGTAAACACAAAGCAGTAAACAGTTTATAGATTGTATGTAAAAGACAAGGACCGGGATCCATAGTTCACTAGAGGTGGATCTCCTTAAGATAGATAACATGTTGGGTGAACAAATTACAGCGGGGCAATTGACAAACATCGAGAAAGCAATACATGCATATACTAATCATCTTGACTCCTTTGAGATTCGATTGGGCATTTCAACATTATACATAGACCGCCATCCAACTGCATCTATGACTAATAATCCAGCTTCAGGTTATCATCTGAACCCCCTCCAGTATTAAGTTGCAAGCAACAGATTATTGCTTTACGAACTGCGTGTAAAGTAAACAATACGATTGTTCTATGAACAGAGGATTGTTGTTTTCTCCCTAGTAGCAACAAGACATCTAGTACCTTAGAGATTTCTGTCACTTCCCCAGATTACCAGAGGCATGAACCCACTATCGAGCATAAATACTAACTCTTGGAGTTGCTAGCATCTACTTGGCCAAGATAGCTACTAATAACGGAAAGCATGCAAGATCACAAATAACAAAGACATGATAGAATCAATAATCAATCTGAAATAGCATCTCAATATCCATCGGATCCCCGCAAACACAACATGCAGAAGTACAAATAGATGATCTTGATCATGAACGGAGCTCACAAGATCTAAACATGAAAGCACAAAGGAGGGGAACCAGCCATCTAGCTACTACATGGATCCGTAGTCCAAGGATGAACTACTCACGTATCACACCGGAGGCTTGCATGGTGATGAAGAAGGCCTCCAGGGTGAATTACCCTCTCCGGCAGGGTGCCGAGAAGAGCTTCAGATCCCTCCCGATCTAGGGATGGAGATGACGGCGGCTACAGACTCTTTCGTGGATTTTTGATCGGGTCCTTAGGGTTTTCGTCCCGAGGGCATCTTATAGTCGGAAGGGGAGGCCGAGGGGGTGTCGGGAGCGGCCACACCACCCCCTGGTGCGGGCCAGGCTGGGCCACGCGGCCAGGTGGTGTGGTGGCCCCTGGCCCTTCTCCGTCTCGTATTCTGGCACTTGATGACTTCCGGAAAAATAGGCACTTTGGCTTTTGTCCTGTCCAATTCTGAGAATATTCATTTTCTGACTTTCCTGTAACCAAAAACAACAGAAAACTGGCAGTTGGCACTTTGGCTCTTGTTAATAGGTTACTCCAAGAAATCATATGAAAAGTACTCCAAAGTTGGAACAAAACACAAGAAAGTGGATAAAACCAAGCATGGAACATCAAAAATTATAGATACATTTGCAATGTATCAACATCCCCAAGCTTAACTCCTGCTCGTCCTCGAGTAGGTAAGTGATAAAAAAGAAAGAATAATTTTTGAGGTGACATGCACCATCAAAGACTTGATCAAAGACAAAGTTCAAAGCTGGGATCATAGCACTTCAATCATAACATGAAAGACAAAGTTCTAGCAATAAGACAAAGAAACTATGATGCAACATGGAAAGGCACAAACAAAAGATTCATGAATAACAATGCTTTGCAAGACGTTTGTTTGTTTCACATAAAGAAAACATAGCATAATAGTATTCAGCTTGTCCCTCATAGAGTAGCAAATATAAATGCATAGGACACCTTCAAAGTTCATAAGAGTGACTAGATAAAAATAGTTTAAAACAAGCAATATCAAGTTATGCATCAATCAACTAGTCTTGGGACAATGCACATAGAACTAAGAATGGCCACTATGCTCTCAAAGCAGGTGCATAAAGATAGAAGGTGGAGACTCAATGTAATGGTGGAAGAACGGCCTTTGTAAAAGGAAGTAGGGATTCAAGTCTCATAAAGAGCTTCCAAAAATTATGGTACTTATAGCTTTCAGCTCTCATTGCCCCTATCATAAGCATCTTTAAGGTGATTAAGGTTAAAGTGACACAACTAAGAGGATATGCTTGACAAGTTATAAACCGAGATCTCATGCCCCTTACTTATGAAGACTGTAACTACCTCGGTGAATTACGCTCTTAGTTTCATGCCTGGATGAACAAAAGTGGTTAAAATAGTACGGTGGGGCCCAGGGCCACTCACGGTAGACCTTTTGGCCGTCCTAACCACTTTCAGAACATCGGGACAAGAACGAGCGGCGTAATCGGCAGGCGAAGGGATCAACTACATACACAAATGAGTATGTATGCAAGCCACATACAACAGTCCTCAGAGCCATTCCATCTAAAAGAAATAGAAATATTGCAACGCCATACGGTAAGATTCAAATATCCTAGATAGAGATAATAATTTAGGATAGCTCCTCATACAACAAACATCAGAGTATTAGGCGGAAGCGGAAAACAAGATCCGAGTACGGATAAGAAGCAAATCGGCATAAGATGCCACATAAATAAACACATCCCGCCCATAGATCTCACGGATCCCCGTTCCCGGAATCTCTACACCGAGTGATCGTTGCCAACATCATCTGTCTCCTCCACCCAGTATCCATCTTGCGAGTACACCTGTTCATCTGAATCAAGCAATTTATCGTGTGAGACCCTAGGGGTACTCAGCAAGTCTTTATGCCACTAAAGGGGACACAACCTGGGGTGACGCAATTGCAGCAAAAGATAATATCTAACAAGTCTATAGATACTCGCTAACCATCCGCCTAACCAATGATAGACGGATGTCCGTGAATTAAGAACAACAGTTATAACAGTATAATTAACAGATCCATCCTCCTCCTCACTTACCAACGAGGAAGCGGACGAACAACCCCCCATCCGTTGGCAGTTTTATTAACCATTCCATGAGTATTGCTCTATTTACTAGTCAAGTACTTAGTCAAATTAAAAGCGGTACTTTAGTTATACTTGTCTATGATCGAGAAACTGTGCTCCAGGTCGTCCATAACCGCGGACACGGGTTTCAGAAAGATTTACCCTGCAGGGGTGCACGAATAGCAACACAAACTCGATCAACCTCGGAAAAACCAACTCAAAACCCAACGAGGCATTCACGACAAAGCAATCACAGGATTCAGAAATGTTTCAGGGGGCCACCCCATTAAGCTACCCGCAACGAAGTTGGCCGGCTCCGAGACGGACCCAAGGTTTGCGCCAATGGCTGTAAACGACTGGGAACCCGAAAATGTGACTAGGCTTGTCGATACCGCGAAAACACTCCGCATCCAAAACAGTACAGGTGCTCCACGCACAATCTTAAATAAAACAGTAAAGCATGGCATAAGTACAGGATAGTAATTAAGCCCCAAACTACTTGTGGCCCCAAGAAATAAGAATGAATCAAGATCTGGCTCAGGGGGGTCCATAAGTCCTCCCGGATGTGGATAGTGCGAATAGTCAAGGAACAGGAATCAAGTACTCAGGGTCCTACGGGACACAAGTGAGCATGAAAAACCAAATAGCAGATATTGCTCACCGGTGCCTCTTTCATTAGTTATCCCATTACTACACAGGTTAAGTTGTTTAGGTACCTCATTGTCCATCAGACACTCACATACCCTACACATGCTTTTCTACGACTCGCATGGCTCAAACAACTCCTGTGGTAATGGCTCATGGGATGGAGGAACAAGCTTTGGTGGGGTTTAAAAGTAAAGGCTATGCAGTACTTGGGATTCAATTTAATGTAATCGCGACTCAATGATGCAAGAATAAGATAGAGGCAATAAGTACTATATGTATGCAAGCATGTGGTAGTGCTTGCCTGGTAGCTCAGTTGAAGCGAGAGATGGATCTGGGTAGTACTCCTGTGATTTCTGGTAATTCTCCTGTTGGGCGTCTATTCGAAGAAGAACAAAACAAACAAGGGCCAACATAAATAAAATGCACAAACATAGGAATTAAAATGCGACAAGCAAACAAGCATGCCATGATGAATGATGCACAATTTACATGGCATTAAAGTAGCATGGCAAGGGCGAGGTGTGGTACAAGAATAAAGCATTTTATTAATTATTTAGCCAAGTTTTATTGTCATAAACAGTTCTGATTTGTAATAATGACATGATGCATGCTTCAATTCAGAACAAGGAATGCATAGATAGAACGGGCTCGTCGCGCTGATCGATTTAGACATATTATTTGTCAAATTTAGAGTTATAGAATTAAAGTTATTAATTTATTAAGAAAAGGCATTTTGTTGTAATTTTAATCATCTCGAAATTTTAAAGTGGTCAAACATTATTTTGAATGGCATATTTGAATTCCTCACATTTTTATGATTCAAAAACATATATTATTTGTATTATTTGGATTTATAATTTGAAAGTTATTTGAAATCTGATTTGAATTTGAATTTAAACAATTTCTAGAAAAGTTTATTTAAAAACAGAAAAGAAGAAAACGTTTTATACTCAAACAGACCCAGCCCCAGTCGCTGACGGGTGGGCCAGCTGCTGGCTAGGACACACGCGCCCGGAAAGATTTTTCTCACGCCGCCGGCTGGCATAAGAAGGGGCGGTGGAGGCCGACGATGACCGGCGAGAGAGGAGTTGGTGGCAGGGGGAAGGAGAGGGCCGGAGCAGCGGATCGGGGTGGATCTGGCGAAGCCAGGAGGCGTGAGGAGAGGGACAAGGCGAGGAAGAAGAGAGGAGGATGCCGTGGGGTACGGGGTAGAGATAAAGGTGGCCTCGGCCACCTTTCTCCTTCTCCTCTTGTCACGTGCTCAAGCTGGAGCAGGGCAGGGGAAGGTAGGGTGGAGCTGCCAGGCGGGCCAGGGAGCGTCCAAGGAGGGGTAGGCTCGGGTGGGGCATGCCCGACAGTGAGAGAGAAAGAGAGAGGAGAGGGGAGGCTCAGGTGAGCTAGGGCTAGGGTTAGGAGTGGGGGTAGATGGGGTAACTAGGGTGTAGGGCCTGCTTGGTAGAGAGAGGGAAAAAGAGAGAGAGAGAGGTGAGGTCTGGTGTAGTTAGGTTTAGCTAGGGAGGTAGGTTAGAGCTAGTGTGGTTAGGGTTTGAAAGGAGAGAACAAGAGAGAAGATTTAGGGTTAGGGTTTGGTTTAGAGTTTTTAGGTTTTAAGCACATGCTTATGAGAACAAGCCAAGATGAAGGGGTGGGGTTTTAGTTTAGCACAAGGTGAGGTGAAGGTAAATTCAAGAAAAAGAGAGGGAGATGGGGTTTATGGGAAAAGGTCCCACTTGATCATGCATGATGGGGGACATGGTTTTGTTGGAAGCATGGGGATGGTGGGGAGATAGAGATGATCCCACAAAGAAAGGACCACTAACACAAAGAGAAAAGCAAATGGGCCAAAAGTGATGGTACTCGTGCATGGCCCATGCAAGAATAATTAATGCCATGTTTTATTCTTGTGAAAACAATAATATTATACCATGGCATGATCCCATGCATTACCAAAATGTGGAGTAAAGGCCAAGCAAAAGAAATTAGAATTGGATCCATCCCAACCCACATGAGCTAGAATAAATATTAAAAGAAAAAGAAATACAAGCTCATGGGATGGAATGGTGGAATTATAAGGTGGTGACAAAGAAAGGTGGTGGAGTTGAAATAAAAGATATGCCCCCGACTCAACTTGGGCATTAAACAATATATCAAGAACCAAATACAATATATCAAAAGCCAACTACAATTAATACTACATATGAGAGAAGAACCAAATCACAAGGGTTTTATATGATGCTCAAATGCAAGGTGGCATGATGAGATGAGCATGATATAATTATGATGCAACAAATATATGTAAGGAGTAGCCATTATCTTACTAGACCAAGTAGCATTACCATTGTTAGACAATTGGGATGCTACAACTCTCCCCCACTAAACAGGAATCTCGCCCTGAGATTCTAGGAAGAAGAAGACGACTCAAAGAGGGTAGGATACTTGGCACGGAGCTCATCTTCATGTTCCCAAGTGGCTTCATCAACGGAATGGTGCGACCACTACACCTTGCAAAACTTAATGGACTTGTTGCGAGTCCTTCTTTCCGCGACTTCTAGAATTTTTATGGGGTGTTCTTGATAAGACAGATCTTCTTGGAGATTGATGAGTTCATGGTCCACGGTCCTGTCGGGATCCTTGAAGCACTTCTTGAGTTGAGAGATGTGGAAAACATCATGTACTTTGAGTTGTTCAGGGAGCTCAAGAGCATAAGCAACTTCTCCTCTTCTTCCACGAATTTTGAAAGGACCGATGTATCTAGGAGCCAGCTTTCCTTTGATACCAAAGCGGTGCGTGCCTCTCATGGGAGTGACACGAAGGTAAATGAGATAACCAGGGACATACTCCATGTCCGTGTGCTTTCTGTCATAATTGCTCTTCTGGCGACTTTGAGCAATCCTCAGATTTTCAAGAATGATGTGAACTTTATCCTCCGCTTGAGTTACAATGTCAGGGCCAAACAATATTATTTCACCTGCGCCCAACCAACCAATCGGAGTTCTGCATTTGCGACCATAGAGAGCCTCAAATGGTGCCATCTTTAGACTTTTCTGGAAGCTGTTGTTGTAAGAGAATTCAGCATAAGGAAGACATTCTTCCCACTTCATGCCGAAAGAGATAACGCAAGCACGGAGCATATCTTCCAGAATCTAATTGATCCTTTCAACTTGTCCTTGCGACTGAGGATGGTAAGATGTGCTGAAGTTTAATTTTGTTCCCAAAGCGTTTTGGAAACTTCCCCAGAACTTGGAAGTGAAGATGCTTCCACGGTCTGAACTAATCTCAAGAGGAACTCCATACAGAGAGACAATTCTGTTGATATATAGCTCAGCCAACTAAATTGCAGAAATTGTTTCTTTGACTAGAAAGAAGTTAGCTACTTTAGAAAGCCTGTCGATGACAACCAAGATTGCATTGTTGCCCTTCTGCGACCTTGGAAAACCAGTGATGAAGTCCATCTCTACTTTCTCCCATTTCCATTCCGGAGGCTTCAATGGCTGTAGAAGACCGGAAGGTTTTTGATGGACAGCTTTAACTCTACGACAGACATCACACTCCGAGACATACTTGGCACAATATCGTTTCAACCCAGGCCACCAATACTGTGTTTTCAAGTCCATGTACATCTTAGTGCTGCCAGGGTGGATAGAAAGAACAGAATCATGCGCCTCCTTGAGAACTTGCTCTCTTAAACCCGGGTAGTTCGGAACAAACATCCGGTGTTCAAATAAAAGAGTGCCTTGGTCGTCCACGTGGAAAGACTCATACTTCAGAAGTTGAATGTTGGAGATGATCTTTTTAGTGTAAGGATCACCAAGTTGAATGGAGCGAACTTTTTCTTTCAAGAGAGGTGTTGCCAAAAGGTTCAGAAGATACCCTTGATCCACAATTTCAAGGTTGAGCTTGCGGAATTCCTCGCACAAGAGAGGTTGTTGTTCTTCCACCATGAGGTTGTTGATATAAGCTTTTCGGCTGAGAGCATCGGCCATGACATTAGCTTTGCCCGGAGTGCAGTTGATGGTCAAATCGAAATCGTTGATTGTTTCAATCCACCTCCTCTGACGAAGGTTGAGATCAGGCTGTGTGAAGATATACTTCAGACTCTTGTGATCAGAAAAGATCTCACAACGGTTGCCCAGCAAGTAATGCCTCCATACTTTTAAAGCAAAGACAACTGCTGCGAGTTTGAGATCATGTGTAGGATAGTTGATCTCATGCGTCTTTAACTGACGAGATGCATAAGCAACAACTTGTTTTACTTGCATAAGGACCACACCCAATCCTTGCAATGAGGCATCACAGAATATCTGGAAAGGCTTTGATGTATCTGGAGGAACTAAGACTGGTGTGGAAGTGAGCTTCTCTTTGAGTGTTTCAAAACTTGCTTGACATGCAGGAGTCCAAAGGTATTTCTTGCCTTTCTTGAGGAGATCGGTAAGAGGCTTCGCAATCTTCGAGAAGTTTTGAACGAAGCGATGACAGTAACTAGCCAAGCCAAGGAAACTTTGGACTTCTTTGACATTTATGGGTGGAAGCTAGTCCATAATTGTCTTAATAGTTTCTGGGTTGACGGCAATGCCCTTGGCAGAGATGACGTGACCAAGGTAGGTTACTTGAGGCAGCCAAAACTCACACTTGGAGAACTTTGCATACAGGCGGTTCTCACGAAGCTTGTTTAGGACACACCAAAGGTGTTCTTCATGTTCTTCCTTTGACTTAGAATAGACTAGAATGTCATCCAGATATACCACAATGAACTTATCAAGATACTCCATGAAGACCGAGTTCATAAGCCTCGAGAAGGTGGCAGGTGCATTGGTGAGACCGAAAGACATGACCGTGTACTCATACAGACCATAGCGGGTGGTGAAAGCTGTTTTAGGAACATCTTCCTTGCAGATCTTGATTTGATGATATCCACTTCTCAAATCAAGCTTAGAGAATACCACAGCTCCAGCTAGCTGATCGAAGAGATCATTAATCCGCGGAAGGGGATATTTATTCTTGATTGTCTTAGCATTGAGAGCCCGATAGTCAACACAAAGTCTATCGGTCTTATCTCGCTTCTTCACAAATATGGTTGGGCTACCCCAAGAAGAAGTACTGTGCTGAATGAAACCCAACTTTTCTTGTTCATCCAGCTGACGTTTGAGTTCAGCCAACTCAGCAGGACCCATTTTATAAGGTCGCTTGGAGATAGGAGCGGTACCAGGTTCAAGTTCAATCACAAACTCAACCTCACGATCCGGAGGCATCCCCGGTAACTCTTCAGGAAAGACATCTGGAAACTCACAGACCACCAGAACACTCTGAATACCTTCCATAGCATCATCATTCAGAGCCGCCAAAGAGTAAAGCTGAATTTAGGAGTCAGACTTGGAGAATAGACTATATGGCCTTCAGGAATTTTCAGAGAGACCGAACGTTCCGCACAATCAATCACAGCTGCATTTGCTGTTAACCAATTCATGCCCAAGATAACATCAATATCAGAATTGCCCAGAATAATTAAGGAAGCTGGAAATGAAGAACCACCAATCTCAATTTGATTGTTATGGCTGATTTTAGAAGATGCCATTGTTGCTCCAGGAGAAAGGACCATTAAACGCTTGGGGAGAGGATCCATAGATAACCCATTCCTATCAGCAAAACTCGTAGAGATAAAAGAATGCGATGCGCCAGAATCAAACAAAACTCGTGCAGGGACTGAGTTAACATGAAGCATACCCATCACAACTCTAGATGCATGCTCAGCTTGAGCGACGTTGACACAGTTGGCACGAGCAACCATAGACCCAGGCTTGGTGTTGATGTTGAGAGCCCGAGGTGGAGGTGCACGAACCATAGGAGAACTTGCCGCAGGTCTTGGAGGTGGTGGTGGAAGAGCTTTGTTGTTCATTTGACAATTCCAGTGCTGATGCCCAGTGTTTCCACAAGTATAGCAAGCACCAGGTGGACGTGGAGCAACGTAGCCAGGGACTCCGCCAGGCGCTCCAGGGTAGTTGTGGTTGTAGCCCCTGGGAGCCGCAGTGAAGGAGTTTGGTGGCCTTGCCGCGTAGCTTGACGGTCTTGGTGGAGCAGGGAGCGACGGTGGGGTGTTAGGAACCCAGACACGACGCTTAGAAGGAGCTGTCATAGCAGAAGAACTTGCTGTATCATGGCCGTGTTTCTTTGACTCCTCAAACACTTGCCTACTTGCTTCTTCCTGCAGAGCTGTGTGTTGGAGTTCCAGAAAAGACGCCGGCCTTGCATGAGTGATTGCATATTTGATGGATGCATTGAGGCCTTGCCTAAACCTCTTTTGCTTTTTCTTGTCATCAGAGATCTCATCGCCACCATAACGAGAAAGGTTCATGAAGTTTCTGATATAGGTGTTGACATTGCCAGTGCCCTGCTTGAGGTTGAGGAACACTTCCTTCATCCTTTCCATGACAATTTCTGGCAGATATTGCTCTTTGAAAGCAGCAGTGAATTGCTCCCAAGTAGGTTGAAACCTAGAGAGATCTGCTTTGAGGTAATTTTCCCACCAGAGAGCTGCATCTCCCTTCAGAAGGTGAGTGGCACATTTTACCCATTCTTGCTCGGGAACATCCGCAGTCATCAGCAACCTTGACACTTCACGCAGCCAATCATCCGCATCAAGTGGCTGATCAGACACCTCAAATTGATGTGGGTTGAACTTGAGAAAACTCTTGATGTCTCCTCGCTTGGGAGGTGGAGGTAGCGGAACAAACTCATTCCTCCTGACACTTTACTCGAAGCGCTGCTGGTTCTGCTACATAGTCCCCAAGGCATTTGCAATACTTGCCAAAGCAGCCCCCAGTTCAGGTGGTATGTCCTCCTCAGAACGTCGTGGTGGTGCCATCCTGTGATTGATATAAAACACAAGTCAGTACTATAATGGAGAATGATAATAATCCAAATAGTACCAAAATGGAATTTACCAAGATTAAAGGATGTAATTCACTAAGATGATATTAAAATATCAACAAAGTTAAAGGCAACTAGAAGATATTAAGCATAACGCACACGACTGAACAATGAGTGTGGTACGCAAGCTAACAAAGAAAAAAATTCCGCAAATTTTGGCATTTAAAATACCACTATATGCGCAAAACCACTTAACGAATCAAGATTAGTAACTCTACTAGTTCAATATACAAAAGCAATGATAAAAGTAGTGGTATGGTCGTGACTCCATCCCGCACTTACTCCGCACATGAATCAGTAAAACACATATCCCAACACCTTCTTAAGATGAACCTAAAGATTAGTAACTACGGAAACGAACACCCCAAACAAGATAATGTCGGATAACAAAGAGTAAGATAGATCACATCGGTATACAACGAATCAGATAGATCGCGTCGGTTTACAAAGGCCTGTTGGTATGGAATGTACCAACAATTGATAACCAAAAGGCAGATAGTGATAACATTTGGATGCAACAAATAGACAAAGATTTCACACACACACACACACACAACCTATGGTACTACGGAACCCAGAACACGTGAATCCTAGTTTGAATTTTTAGAAGAGAATTGAAAACGTTACACTTCCTTACCAGAAAAAGGGTGGGTGGGTGGGTAAGAAGAAAAATGGAAGCAGTCCTACTCTCATGTTTGTTTTTCCCTAGTATACATAGCTACCAAAAATATTTGCTAGACTGACAACGACCATTTTGGCTGAGACCCTAAAAGGCAGGATGGCTCTGATACCAATTGAACTACCTCGGTGAATTACGCTCTTAGTTTCATGCCTGGATGAACGAAAGTGGTTAAAATAGTACGGTGGGGCCTAGGGCCACTCACGGTAGACCTTTCGGCCGTCCTAACCACTTCAGAACGTCGGGACAAGAACGAGCGGCGTAATCGGCAGGCGAAGGGATCAACTACATACACAAATGAGTATGTATGCAAGCCACATACAACAGTCCTCAAAGCCATTCCATCTAAAAGAAATAGAAATATTGCAACGCCATATGGCAAGATTCAAATATCCTAGATAGAGATAATAATTTAGGATAGCTCCTCATACAACAAACATCATAGTATCAGGCGGAAGCGGAAAACAAGATCCGAGTATGGATAAGAAGAAAATCGGCATTAGATGCCACATAAATAAACACATCCCGCCCACGGATCTAATGGATCCCCGTTCCCGGAATCTCTACACCGAGTGATCGTTGCCAACATCATCTGTCTCCTCCACCCAGTATCCATCTTGCGAGTACACCTGTTCATCTGAATCAAGCAATTTATCGTGTGAGACCCTAGGGGTACTCAGCAAGTCTTTATGCCACTAAAGGGGACACAACCTGGGGTGACGCAATTGCAGCAAAAGATAATATCTAACAAGTCTATAGATACTCGCTAACCATCCGCCTAACCAATGATAGACGGATGTCCGTGAATTAAGAACAACAGTTATAACAGTATAATTAACAGATCCATCCTCCTCCTCGCTTACCAACGAGGAAGCGGACGAACAACCCCCCCATCCGCTGGCAGTTTTATTAACCATTCCATGAGTATTGCTCTATTTACTAGTCAAGTACTTAGTCAAATTAAAAGTGGTACTTTAGTTATACTTATCTATGATTGAGAAACTGTGCTCCAGGTCGTCCATAACCGCGGACACCGCTTTCAGAAAGATTTACCCTGCAGGGGTGCACGAATAGCAACACATACTCGATCAACCTCGGAAAAACCAACTCAAAACCCAACGAGGCATTCACGACAAAGCAATCACAGGATTCAGAAATGTTTCAGGGGGCCACCCCATTAAGCTACCCGCAACGAAGTTGGCCGGCTCCGAGACGGACCCAAGGTTTGCGCCAATGGCTGTAAACGACTAGGAACCCGAAAATGTGACTAGGCTTGTCGATACCGCGAAAACACTCCGCATCCAAAACAGTACAGGTGCTCCACGCACAATCTTAAATAAAACAGTAAAGCATGGCATAAGTACACGATAGTAATTAAGCCCCAAACTACTTGTGGCCCCAAGAAATAAGAATGAATCAAGCTCTGGCTCAGGGGGGTCCATAAGGCCTCCCAGATGTGGATAGTGCGAATAGTCAAGGAACAGGAATCAAGTACTCGGGGTCCTACGGGACACAAGTGAGCATGAAAAACCAAATAGCAGATATTGCTCACCGGTGCCTCTTTCATTAGTTATCCCATTACTACACAGGTTAAGTTGTTTAGGTACCTCATTGTCCATCAGACACTCACATACCCTACACATGCTTTTCTACGACTCGCATGGCTCAAACAACTCCCGTGGTAATGGCTCATGGGATGGAGGAACAAGCTTTGGTGGGGTTTAAAAGTAAAGGCTATGCAGTACTTGGGATTCAATTTAATGCAATCGCGACTCAATGATGCAAGAATAAGATAGAGGCAATAGGTACTATATGTATGCAAGCATGTGGTAGTGCTTGCCTGGTATCTCAGTTGAAGCGAGAGATGGATCTGGGTAGTACTCCTGTGATTTCTGGTAATTCTCCTGTTGGACGTCTATTCGAAGAAGAACAAAACAAACAAGGGCCAACATAAATAAAATGCACAAACATAGGAATTAAAATGCGACAAGCAAACAAGCATGCCATGATGAATGATGCACAATTTACATGGCATTAAAGTAGCATGGCAAGGGCGAGGTGTGGTACAAGAATAAAGCATTTTATTAATTATTTAGCCAAGTTTTATTGTCATAAACAGTTCTGATTTGTAATAATGACATGATGCATGCTTCAATTCAGAACAAGGAATGAATAGATAGAACGGGCTCGTCGCGCTGATCGATTTAGACATATTATTTGTCAAATTTGGAGTTATAGAATTAAAGTTATTAATTTATTAAGAAAAAGGCATTTTATTGTAATTTTAATCATCTCGAAATTTTAAAGTGGTCAAACATTATTTTGAATGGAATATTTGAATTCCTCACATTTTTCTGATTCAAAAACATATATTATTTGTATTATTTGGATTTATAATTTGAAAGTTATTTGAAATCTGATTTGAATTTGAATTTAAACAATTTCTGGAAAAGTTTATTTAAAAACAGAAAAGCAGAAAACGTTTTATACTCAGACAGACCCAGCCCCAGTCGCTGACGGGTGGGCCAGCTGCTGGCTGGGACACACGCGCCCGGAAAGATTTTTCTCACCGCGGCGCTACCTAGCCACTAAGGGTGACAGGTGGGTCCGGTGGCTACGGGCCCACGTGACAGCGGCTGAGCACGCAGGGGCTGACAGGTGGGGGGCGTGCTGGAGCGCGGGTTGAGGGCCTAAGAGCTGGGGGGCTTAACTGCAAGATTGCTAGGGCGGCTGACATGTGGGGCTCGGGGTACCGCGGGTTGAGCAGATCAAAAAGTTGGGGGTTTTTTAGCAATGTGCGCGGCGGCACCGTTTTTCTTCTACACGTTTCTGACGAAACTGCATGCACGCACGGCGACAGCGGGCGCGCGGCGCTGTGGGGATTCGATCCGGGGACCTGGGGTTCGCGCGCGGAGGGCGAAGCCGCTGCGGTGGCTTGGGTTTGGTGTCAGGTGGGGGCTAGACGGCCAGATGAGGCTTTGCGCGTCACGGGGGCGTGCAGACACCAGCGGCCGACGGTGCATGGAGAGTGCCCGGCGAAACGCCTGGCGCGGCTAGTGTTTTACGGCGAGGCGGAGGGTGTCTAGGCGGTAGAGGGGCTCACCGCGGGGTGGTTGACGGCAGTGGATCGGGGCGGGACGCAGCAGAACGTTGGAGGAGCTAGCGGACCGGAGATCTAGGCTTTCGTCGGGGCGGCGTTGGTCCTGGCGATCCTGGGCTTCTCCTCCACGTCTACGTGTACAGGGCGATGCAGGGGACCTTGCTGGGCTTCCTCGACACCCGCGTTCGCCACGCCGCCGGCTGGCATAAGAAGGGGCGGTGGAGGCGGACGATGACCGGCGAGAGAGGAGTTGGTGGCATGGGGAAGGAGAGGGTCGGAGCAGCAGATTGGGGTGGATCTGGCGAATCCAGGAGGCGTGAGGAGAGGGACAAGGCGAGGAAAAAGAGAGGAGGATGCCGTGGGGTACGGGGTAGAGATAAAGGTGGCCTCGGCCACCTTTCTCCTCTTCTCACATGCTCGAGCTAGAGCAGGGCAGGTAGGGTGGAGCTGCCAGGCGGGCCAGGGAGCGTCCAAGGAGGGGTAGGCTCGGGTGGGGCATGCCCGGCAGTGAGAGAGAAAGAGAGAGGAGAGGGGAGGCTCGGGTGAGCTAGGGCTAGGGTTAGGAGTGGGGGTAGATGGAGTAACTAGGGTGTAGGGCCTGCTTGGTAGAAAGAGGGAAAAAGAGAGAGAGGTGAGGTCCGGTGTAGTTAGGTTTAGCTTGGGAGGTAGGTTAGAGCTAGTGTGGTTAGGGTTTGAAAGGAGAGAACAAGAGAGAAGATCTAGGGTTAGGGTTTGGTTTAGAGTTTTTAGGTTTTAAGCACATGCTTATGAGAACAAGCCAAGATGAAGGGGTGGGGTTTTAGTTTAGCACAAGGTGAGGTGAAGGTAAATTCAAGAAAAAGAGAGGGAGATGGGGTTTATGGGAAAAGGTCCCACTTGATCATGCATGATGGGGGACATGGTTTTGTTGGAAGCATGGGGATGGTGGGGAGATAGAGATGATCCCACAAAGAAAGGACCACTAACACAAAGAGAAAAGCAAATGGGCTAAAAGTGATGGTACTCGTGCATGGCCCATGCAAGAATAATTAATGCCATGTTTTATTCTTGTGAAAACAATAATATTATACCATGGCACGATGCCCATGCATTACCAAAATGTGGAGTAAAGGCCAAGCAAAATAAATTAGAATTGGATCCATCCCAACCCACATGAGCTAGAATAAATATTAAAAGAAAAAGAAATACAAGCTCATGGGATGGAATGGTGGAATTATAAGGTGGTGACAAAGAAAGGTGGTGGAGTTGAAATAAAAGATATGCCCCCAACTCAACTTGGGCATTAAACAATATATCAAGAATCAAATACAATATATCAAAATCCAACTACTATTAATACTGCATATGAGAGAAGAACCAAATCACAAGGGTTTTATATGATGCTCAAATACAAGGTGGCATGATGACATGAGCATGCTATAATTATGATGCAACAAATATATGTAAGGAGTAGCCATTATCTTACTAGACCAAGTAGCATTACCACTGTTAGACAATTGGGATGCTACAAAGACCGATCCTCATGCTACTCAACTTCAGTCACGAGTAAGCTCTTGTCATTGTAAGTACATGTGTATCATTAAGAACCGCCAACGGGGTACCCCTTGCACATGATACAGGAGCTATCCCATAATCAAAATGACAAGGCAAGCAGACAATGAGCATCTCAACGATCTTTTTATTTGCTATTTGCATAGGTTTTTATTCAGGATGCTTCATAAAGTGCTCATTATGGTTATGCGGCAAGTTTCCACCATGATTAGGCATGGCTTAGGCTAGCGGCCCAGGCGTTTCTCTAACACAGTACAAACTCCATGATCTTACAAGTTCCACTTTTATTTCACACCGCCGGGATCCGTAAGCAAAAGAACATGATATCAACGGGGTACAAAGTACAAGTGCAATGTTGAAAGCGTTCCCCATGAAAGATGGTTCTGCTAATTTCAACTTATAAAGCGCAAGCATATACGCAACAAACAAGGACCCAACGGTTCAAGTTTATTAGATGCAAAAAGTAAAGTGTGCCATCAAGTTCGTGAGAGCTTTAATCACTAGTTTTCTCATAACAAGTTTAATTTGGAAGGTAAACAACGCATGAATATACTTGGAATAGCATAAGCTAGTAGGTAGGTATGGTGGAATCTTTTGAATAACTTGGTTTAGGGAGTTGGATGCATGAGTGGAACTCATACTTGGTTGTGGAGGCTAGCAAAAGACTGGGAGCGACAAACTAAGAGAGCAATAATGGCCATAATCATGTAGCGCGACAAAACATCATTGATCAAAGCATAAAGTGATACTACAAGTTGAAAACTAAAGGATCATAAAGGCTATGGTGACTTGAGATAATCATAACATGGTGTGAGCATGCACCAAGTCAACCCAAATAAAGCATCAAAGGAGAATACCACTATACTATGCTTTAATATGCTAAAACAACGCATGATTCATATAATGCACATTAAGCAATCTCAATTGTTTATAACAAGTCATGCTACAGAAAAGAATACTAAGCATAAATCCAAACAATATCAAGCATGGCATGACAAAGCATAGGCCACAGTCAAAAACGAGCTCTTTTTACCACTTAAGCATGAGCTTTCCTACTCTTTTCCAAACCAAACTATTTGCAAACCAACGTATGAAAGAGGGGGTCCAACCAATTTATTCAGAAAACTAAGCAAACCAAGCAAACGAAAAAACAAAACGAAAACAAAAAATAAGACGCTCCAAGAACAACACAACTGTGCATGAAACAATAAAAATGAAGCGTTTGGAAGAACCTAGAATTTTTATTGATGAAGAAGGGGATGCCTTGGGCATCCCCAAGCTTTGACGCTTGTACTTCTTGAATATTTCTTGGGGTTACACGCGTGGCATCCCCAAGCTTGAGCTTTAGTCTATCCTTTATCTCATTACTCATTCCTTCCATATACCTGAAAATTTTCCTTCATACAAACCTTCACACAATCTTTATTAGCAACATTAGTGCACTCAAGATAAATAAGTCTTAAGGTTCAGTTCCAACACCAAATAAACTTCCATTATAAAACTAGATACTGTAGCACTTCCTTCAAAAATCTCAATTCCCCAAAAGAACTAAAAAAGGAACCAACAAGAAGCAAATGCAGAAAATGGCAGAAATCTGTCAAAATAGACCAGCAGGTAAAGACGAATTTTTTCGAAGACCTTCTGTTGCTCAAATAAAAACGTGTTGAACTAACGAAAGTTAGATAACAACATGGGGCATAAGCACAACAATTCACTCCTCAAAAGAACGTACAGATATTTTACACGAATTTTCACGGTGAAGCACATAAATCTGTTTCGGGACAGCAACTTTCCCAATCATTACTTCTCTCTCATTAGAGGTTACTCTTGGCACAAAACGCAAATAAAAAGGATAAGGAGAGGTTATTACAGAGGTAATAACTTCCAAGACTCATCTATAACTTTTGGGTTATGTCCCAATAAGTACTTTTCTTTAACGCATTTAAGTTAGTCATGATAGTTTGAGAAGATGCTCAAATCAGAAATATGAATTGAAGTAAAAGAGAGCATCAAGAAGCAAATTCAAAACACATTTAAGTCTAACCCACTTCCTATGCATAGGAATCTTGTAAGAAAATAAATCAAAGAAGCACATAGTAACAAGAATGGGTAGATAAAACAAGAGCAACTTCAAAACTTTCAGCAAATAGAGAGGTGTTTCATTACCATGAAAACTTATACAACCATATTTTCCTCTCTCATAATAATTTTCAGTAGCCTCATGAATAAACTCAACAATATAAATATCACATAAAGCATGCTTTTCATGATCTACAAACACTAGAGCTTTATTATAAACATTTTCAAAAGAATCCTCCGGAACATGACATTCGTCCTCCTTTGGTAAGCATGGGGGACAATCAAATAATATAAGGGGTAAAGAGTTACTCTCATTAGAAGGTAGGGATGGGTAGATCCATTCTTCCTCCTCTTGATCATCACTCTCCTCCTCTTTTTCATCCAATGAGCTTCCAGTTTCAGCAATTTCTTCTTCCATAGGTTCCTGCAAGGCATTAGTCTCTTCCATTGGTGGAGAGCATCTATTAAGATATTCAAGAATATAGCCATTTTCTACCTTGTAATTATCAAAGCAAAATTTAAGTACATCATAAGCCTCATATTTATAAGGTGAATCATCAGTATTTTCAAGCAAACCAGCAAGTTCAAATGCAACCTTCCAAGCAATAAATTCTTCAATTTGTTCCACATCATAAAAGTCATAATTTCCTTTAACATAAGAAGATATGGTAAGATTATCATTATACTCACATTGAAAAGGGAGGTGTTTATACCTCCTACAGCAATAAGATTTATCAAAGCAATAAGTAACATTATAAGTAGAGCACATGTTTTTTGCAATGGTATACAATTTATCAATTTGTTCCCATAAGTGTTCCCCTTTTTGTGACAAGCGGTGTTCCTTATAATAATATTTTTGTTCTTCCATGAACCCACCTTCCCAATAAGATTCAGTTTCAAAGAAACCAACCATTGATAGAAAGGATGATAAAGCAAGGCAATAATAGACCAACAACTATAGTAGGAACTATTTTTTTTTGTTTTTGATAAAGAAAGCAAACTAGTAAAACTAATATTTGTGTGTTTTTGATAAAGAAACAAGCAAACAAAGCAAAAAGAACTAAGCAAAACAAAAATAACAAAGTAAAGAGATTGATTATGAGAGACTCCCCTTGTGAAGATGTCCTTGACTCCCCGGCAACGGCGCTAGAAAAATGCTTGATGGTTGTGTAATGGTGCCAGGAAAATGCTAGAGTGATGATGATGTAGAGCTCGTTGGGAACCCCAAGAGGAAGGTATGTTGAGCACAACAACAAGTTTCCCTCAGTTATGAAACCAAGGTTTAATCGAACCAGTAGGAGCAAGGAAACACCCCAAAGGTGTTACTAGCTGAGCTTTGGCAGGACGCACTACCGGTGCTAGTAGCAACGTGGAGACCTGCACAACACAACCACATAACTTTGTCCCCAACTTGCGATGAGGTTGTCAATCTCACCATGTTTTGCGGAAAACAAAGGATTAAACGTATTGGAGTTGCTAGCATGAACCCACTATCGAGCATAAATACCTTAGAGATTTCCATCACTTCCCCAGATTACCACAGGCATGAACCCACTATCGAGCATAAATACTAACTCTTGGAGTTGCTAGCATCTACTTGGCCAAGATAGCTACTAACAACGGAAAGCATGCAAGATCACAAACAACAAAGACATGATAGAATCAATAATCAATCTGAAATAGCAGATCAATATCCATCGGATCCCTGCAAACACAACATGCAGAAGTACAAATAGATGATCTTGATCATGAACGGAGCTCACAAGATCTAAACATGAAAACACAAAGGAGGAGAACCAGCCATCTAGCTACTACATGGATCCGTAGTCCAAGGATGAACTACTCACGTATCACACCGGAGGCTTGCATGGTGATGAAGAAGGCCTTCAGGGTGAATTCCCCTCTCCGGCAGGGTGCCGGGAAGAGCTTCAGATCCCTCCCGATCTAGGGATGGAGATGACGGCGGCTACAGACTCTTTCGTGGATTTTTGATCGGGTCCTTAGGGTTTTCATCCCGAGGGCATCTTATAGGCGGAAGGGGAGGCCGAGGGGGTGCCAGGAGCGGCCACACCACCCCCTGGCGCGGGCCAGGCTGGGCCGCGCAGCCAGGTGGTGTGGTGGCCCCCTGACCCTTCTCCATCTCGTATTCTGGCACTTGATGACTTCCGGAAAAATAGGCACTTTGGCTTTTGTCCCGTCCAATTCCAAGAATTATTCATTTTCTGACTTTCCTGGAACCAAAAACAGCAGAAAACAGGCAACTGACACTGTGGCTCTTGTTAATAGGTTAGTCCAAGAAATCATATAAAAAGTACTCCAAAGTTGGAACAAAACACAAGAAAGTGGATAAAACCAAGCATGGAACATCAAAAATTATAGATACATTTGCAATGTATCACACCCCTTGTCCAGGTCCTTGCACGATGGTCGGTCGCTACAAGTGCAACTCCCCCGAGTTATCACACACATACGGTGCAATACAACGAATCCCGAACTTCTTGATACCTGCCGAGGTTGCGGAGGTAGACCTCCTGGCGGAATCCCTGCAGCACAACGGCGTGCCATGGATGCATTGGCTTTGCACGGATAGTCCTTTCTTAGGACCATGCTACTGCAAAGGCAACTGAGAGAGAGTGGGATTTTCTCTAAGGAAAGCAGCCTTAGAGAATATCTGTTAGTGTATTTTTATCCCACTCATGGGCACCCCTTTATATAGGCGGGAAGTGTGTCCTTCCCTTTGGGTGTCCCATGTGGGACTAAATATAAAAGAAAAGGGGCAAAAACTAGGGCTGCAGCTGGATGGGCTTGAGGCAGTGGCCGAGTGGGCCACCAGCCCCGCACCGACCCAACTAGCCGCAGCAGAAGGCAGCAGCAGGTGGTGTCGGCGGCCAGCCCGGTGGGCCTACCTCACGCCCACCGAGACCCAAGCGCGCGCCACGCGCGGCGACTTGGTGTGGCGCCCGGTTGGGCTATCGCGTGGTGGCCCGACACGCCCGCGGTGGCCTGGGCGGAGTGGCTCTGGTGGACCTCTTGCCCCAGGTGGCTCGTTGGCTAGCCAGCCCTGCCGGCCAGCTACCCGCGAGCTCCCTTGGGCCGGGTAGAGCAGACCTGGCAGCGGCGGCGGCCGGCTAGTGCCTGCCCTGTGCGGTTTTCTTTGCCTTTTGCAGCGATTTTCTCCTGGGCCAATTTTCTCTGGGATATTGGCCTAATGAGAAAGTAGCTTTATAAATTTTAATTTTAATATTTATTTAGTATACGTTAATTCACAATTAACATATAATAAATGCATATTATAAATTGTCATTTTCTGAAACTCTTTTCGCCTTTTTCCTTTCCTTCTTTATCCAAACAACTTCGGATCTACCTAGAACGATTCCGGTTTCTCTCTCTTTCATGATTCTATCTTATAGAAGGATCTCCAAGCTTCGTATTGCCCTTAAGCGTGTTTCCCTACGGTTCGGGAATGTCATAGACATGATCTCTATTAATGATCAACAGCGGGACCGAGATGCCATGTTGACCCCTATGCACTCCATGAATCGTCATCGTGTCGACCCTGAAACAATATGGCCAATTCCTTTTGTTACGCGATATAAGACTTGTCCAAGATCTGATCATTGGTATCACGATACCTTGTTCAATCTCATTTCCAATAAGTACTGTTTTACTTGTTCCCGTGAAATTCTATACCCATGATCTAGTCATACGTTGCGCAACTTATGGATATAATTCACTGAGTGAGCACAGTGTATCGTCCCGTCACACAAGAGAACAAATCCCGATCTTGATGCATAATGTCTCTGCATGCCTCTTTGGATAGCTGAACACACCTTTATGATCATCATTTAACCGAGTGATATTTGATGCTATCTAAGGAATCCTTCGATGACAGTGATTGATATGATCTCACAGTCTAAGGATTAGGACACTCTGTTTTTAACAATCGCAACGTAAACTAAGTGACATGATCATTTTGTAAAAATCATTGGTGGTAAATGTCCATCACATCATTCCCGATGATATGACTTCATTGTCAGTTGGCTTTCGTTTCATAGCACCATGATCATTAAACCTTGATCATCAGCTGCCCAATAAACTAGTTGAATAGAGGCTACTAGGGACCTGTGTTTGTTTACATATCACACATGTATCAATTTTTAGGCTTGATACAGTTATAGCATGATATAAAACAAATATGAACTAATGAGATATGGCAATAAAACCCTTTTATCATTTGCCTCTAGAGCATATCTCCTTCACTTCTTTATCGTGCCACAACATTATCTTCCTAGGTATATCCAAATTCTGTCTAACTCCTTTTTTACCAACAGACTGTGAGGTAAAGATCTCCACAGTAATTTTATTAAACACAAAAACAAAAGGTCTCTTAGTATGTACAAATTTATAGCCACTACACAGATGAGAAGAATAGGAAAAAAACTCGAATCTACAACAAATTTTCAATCCATCTTGGGAAGTCTGTAGTATGTCTATCTTTCAACCTATAAACATGCAGAGTGGCATCATGGATAAAACAACTCCGCCAGGCACCAAAAGAGGGTTTTACTTTTTCAAAGATTGCTCCATTTATTTGCTTCCAGTCGTGCCAACATGCTAGAATAACCACTTCGGCAAAAAAGGCTTTTTAAGTTTTCTCCATGTCGAGTAAAATAGTTGCTCCATAGAAGTATCGTGTCCCCACTCGAGTTGTAAATAAGACAATATTCTTCTAACTCCTTTTGGCAAGGAAAACATAAACATCATATAAAAGGAACATTACTCAAACAACCTTTAATCAATTTACCACCATACGACATAAATCTACCTTTCCAAGCCCCTAGTTTTTTCTCCATTTTCTCCTCCGAAATTTTCTAATCAGAATTCTTAAGCTTTACATTATGTGCAAGAATCCCTAAATATTTCATAGGCAACACTCCCTCAACACAAGTAAAAATGGCTTTATATATCTCACTATTTTCCTTAGCTTGACCAAAACACACTATCTCACTTTTATGGAAATTAATTTTCAAACCAGATAAATGCTCGAAGCAACATAATCACACCATAAGGTTTGCAACACTTTCTTCACTAGCACCGAAAAAGAAAACCGTGTCGTCTGGATATTGTAACGTATATAAACCTCCCTCTACTAAATGAGGCACCACTCCATGAATCAAATCATTATCGTCGTTCGTTTTTACCAAAACCTGTAAAACATCTATATAAATGTCAATAAGATAGGTGAGAGGGGATCTCCCTCCCTTGGCCCTTTCGTTGTTTTAAAATAAGGACCTACCTGTACGTTTACCATGACTGCAACACTACCTCCACTAACTAACCACCTTCTTAATCCAGCATATATATTTATTAGGAAATCCTTTCATCTTGTGATTTGTGACCTTCTAACAAAAAATCCCAATTAATTGTGTTGTAAATATGCCTTAAGCATAATAACATTGCTCTTACTCCATCTCGAATCAACCTACCTTTTATGAAGACCGTTTGCACATGAGCTACAGCTTTATCAGTACTAATGCAGTCCTATTATTTGAAAGTTTAGCCGATAATTTAAAAACCACATTAATTAAACAAATAGGTTGTAACATCTGAACCTTACTAGCATCACAAACTGTTGGTAGCAAACAAAAGTATCATAGTTAAGCCTGAAAATATCTATTGTACCATGATAAAATTCATTGAATAAAAACAACAAATCATTTCTCACCACACAACCCATCGGGGCCTGTGGCCATATTATGCTTCATTTGGAATAAAACAACTCCTATTTCTTCTAAAGAAATTTCTTGTTCCAAAAAGGCTCTAACATGATTCTCCAAAAGACAAATCTACCAATATATCTACAAAGACATTAACATTGCTAGCAACAAGTCCAAAAGGAGATTTATGAAAACTAGTGGCATATAAAAGAATATCTTTATCACCTTCAATCAAACCTTCCTCTTGTTCTAAATTTACAATTCTATTTTTATCTTCCTACCACTAGCTTTATCCATAAAATAAGAGGTCATAGCATCTCCTTGTAAAATATCATTTTTTTTGGCTGATCCACTTAATTTCCTCTTCTTTATTAATTTATTGTAACCTTCTCCAAATATTTTTGGAAAAGAATCACATCTAAATTAAAACCCGTGGATCAAAGGATTTTTTTCACAGTATTGCTACAGGATTTCATTCCACGGGATTGTTTCCTATGGAACTGGTTGAGTCACTGAGGTCCTCTTTAAATTGAAGGATTCTCAAAGAAATTTTGGAAAAATTCAATCAATTATATTATATTTCTAAGGGGGTCCTTTAGATCAAAAGAATGACACCTCTAAAATTCATATGGATTGCCTTCCTACACCTTAGCCGCATAGAAATTTCAGCATCCACCTTAACATCTGTTTTTACACTGATTCACGTAGGATCGAGGCACTTTTGGTGTGTTTTTTCAGTGCTCCATTCAAATGACTGTTCCTACGGTCTTACAAAATTCACGTGTTTTTCCTGATTTGAAATCTTGTGATCCAAAGAAGCGTGCAAAGTCTATGTTATGGGGCACTTGTCGTAGACTCACAGTAGCAGTAGGCCGGCACCCCCATCCCATCAAGCCATGACAGACGCGTGCCTCGCCGTCTCGACGGCTGATCGGACGGGTCAGCCAGCCCCGTCGCTCGCCGTGTCTCTCCCAGGCTGTCACCCTGCACGCACCTCGGTTTCTGCACGCCCCGGCGTTCACGGGATACGTATCCTCACCCCCTCCCGCTCGCCACTGGTGTAGACCCCAGCAGCAGCGTCGCTCGCGTGGGACAGCAGCCTGCACGCTCATGGTGACGGCCGTGTCTGTCGCGTTTGGTTGTCTTGTTCTCCTGCTGCTACGCCGATCGTGAATCTCCCCGCTCTCTCTGGGCTCCTCCGCACCGTGACGCGTGGAACGTGGCCCCGCAGCAGACAGGCGGTTACACATTGGCAGGCAGCCACCGACAAGACAGAGATCGCTTTTGACCTCACCGCGGCGCGGAGCCATCGCTGCCCTGCCTGTATGGAAAGAACAAGGGACGAGCCAGCCGATCTGAGCGAGAGAAGGGCAAAAAAATACGATACGGCCTCGCCCGCCGCCCGCCATTTCGTTGTCTTCGCGGCCAAGATTTCGGGGGACTGGCAGCGTGGTGGGCACTGACTGCTCGGTCCTACTTTAACAGAGAGAGAGAGAGAGAGACGGGGAGACTGAAGACTGGTTGACACGCAGAGCATCGCCGCGCCCGAGGAGCACGCGCACTTCCCTGTGCTCGCTCGGCTTGGCCGCTACCCCGCTTCTCCTCTCCTCCTCCCATCGTCATGCCCACGGAAAAGGGTATGAGCTTCTGGGGTTTCTGCAACGACGACGGCGGCGCTGCGCCCGACATGGAGGAGGGGTTCCCGTTCACCGCCGATGTCCCCCCGCCCATCCTCACGTCCTCGCCGCCGACGCCGCCGCAGCAGCAGCAGCAGCAGGCTTTCTCCCTCGCGCCGGTACGCCGCGCCTCCTTCCTCAACATCCTGGGGTTTTTTCGTGCGGTCCTACTACCTGTGATCGGTAAAGGCGTGCCTTTTCTCCCGTCTTTACCCTTTCCCGTGGTTAATCGCAGGCGGACGCCGCGGGCCGCGAGCGCCTTCCGGTGAACGGCGGCGACGGGAAGGTGAACTGGAGCACGCCAAAGGCGGAGAACGAGAGCTGGTCTGGCGGGATAGACCACCTCGACGACATCGTCTCTGCAGGAGGCGGCGTCGGCGCCTGGGACGGAGGGGCGCTCGGCCGCGCCGGCAAGCGCAAGAGGCCGCAGTACGGCCGCCACACGCCCGACCAGATCCAGGAGCTCCAAGCGTACGCGCCCTCCTCCCTCTCCATACGTGCGAATGATTTCCCGTCCTTGCCTTTTCTCGCTTCTCTGGTTGATGATCATGCACGCATGCGTACGTTCTGTTTGTTCTTCGCCGCAGGGTCTTCCGGGAGTGCCCCCACCCAGATGAGATGCAGCGGGAGCAGATCGCCAAGAAGCTCGGCCTCAGGCCCGTCCAGATCAAGTTCTGGTTCCAGAACCGGCGCACGCAGATGAAGGTAAGCAACCAATTTTACTTGACACGGCCGCTTCCTTCCTTCCCTCCTTCCTGTGCTGGTTCGTGCACTTCTTAACTTAACTTAACACGGCTGCTTCCTTCCTGTGCTGGTTAATCTCGCAAGAGGGCGGCTCTGCTGCACGAGAACGCGCAGTTGCTCAAGGAGAACGACAAGCTGCGCGCCGAGAACTCGTCCATCCGGGAGGCGATGACGCACCAGCTGTGTTGCGGCTGCGGCAACCCGGCCCCGGTCTTCGTCGGGGGGTCGTCGTCCCGGGGGGAGGAGGAGGAGCACCTGCGCGTCCAGAACGCGAGCCTCAGGGCCGAGCTCAGCCGCTTCTGCGCTCTCGCTTCCAAGCTCCTCGGCAAGTCCATTTCCCTTCTAGCGCCACTACCAACGCCAGCAGTGGCCAACTCCACGATCACCGAGTTCACTACTGCACGCGGTGGAGGTGGCTCCAGCTCAATGGGCATAGCGAAGGCTGGCATTCACAGGTCCGTGTTCATGAACCTTGCAACAAGTGCAATGGACGAGCTCGTCAAGATGGCGCACACGGATGAGCCGCTGTGGACTCCAACTGCTTCCTTGCCTGGCTCCCTTACCAAGCAGACTCTGAACTACGAAGAGTACCTGAACACCTTCTCGCCATGCATCGGGGTGAAGCCTGCGGGGTTTGTATCTGAGGCCTCTAGGGAGTCCGGCATGGTAATCAGTGACAGAGCTGCTGCCCTTGTGGAGACCCTCATGGATGAGGTTGTCCTCCTCTCACCACCTTGCCCCTTCATATTCATTGCTACATATTGCCTGTACATCTGAACTAACATTGGCTGTATGAAATCTTGCAACAGAGGCGGTGGTCCCGTGTGTTCTCGCCCATGATCGCCAAGTCATCGACCATGGAGGAGATATCTACTGGAGTTGCAGGAAGTAGAGATGGTGCATTGCTGCTTGTGAGTGTTTGAACACCCTATCCACTGCCTACGCACATCCTATGGTGAACTGCAGCGTCTAATTATATTGTTTCCTCTATCCTTGCGACAGATGCAGGCAGAGCTACGTGTTCTTTCGCCTCTGGTCCCTACCAGGGAGGTGACCTTCCTCAGGTTCTGCAAACAGCTGGGTGAGGGTGCATGGGCTGTAGTGGATGTCTCCATTGATGGGTTGGTGATGGAGCAAGGCCTAACTGTGGCGTACACCACTGCAAACATGAAGTGCCGGAGGTTGCCTTCTGGCTGTGTGGTGGAGGATACCCCTAATGGCCTCTGCAAGGTACACCATCCTATCTCCATTCACTTGTGCAATGGTTCTTGAACTCTGTAAGAGACTTTAGGTGGTTCACCTTGAAACATATGCACTTTTAGGTTGGCGATCGATAGCAGTCTTCTGTATTCGTTGTTTAGTAATAGCTATGTTACTGATGCCACTCCTAGAAGGCCGCCATCAAAATCAAGCATATCAGTTCCAGAGATTTGCTACTCTACTCATATGATGATCATCCACTTGCTTGTTGTGAAATGCATGTGTTCCAGTTCTGCATGATTCCCAAGGAACAGAATAATAGGGTATTCTTCTTATAATACTTCAAGTGGTTTTGTTGGTTTAGCGTGTCATCATCGGGTGTTCACTATGAATAGTATTCACAACTCACAAGTCATAATGTATGCTCAAGTTTTCAGTATGTTATAAATGTGGTTACTAGTTACAAGCCCACCACCTCAAGTCACATAATCGTCAGTCAGCAGGGAGAGGGCAAACATGTGATTTATGAGTAAGTACTGGGTTTACAATCTGTTTTTTCTTCTCAAGCATGCGCCATTGCATGGTTTAATCCCGAAGTGTGCGTTTCACAAAGGCCAGGCCATGCGAAAAGATCTTTCTGTTCCTATATCAGTCATGTTATTTTCAGTAATGTTATGTGACTCCTACTTACTTTCCTTTCAATGCTCTGTCACTTGTGCATTAGATGCAAGCAATGGTGTGGTAAAATGTGTCAAATTGTAGTCCTATTGTTTATTGCAATGTAAGCATTTACATGTTACAACTGGGAGTCCATCCATAATGCATCTAGTAGAATTAGTCTAACTTGGCCAGCATACTTCACCAAAACGTAAAAACACGATCTGTTAGCACCGTCGAAACAACAGTTATACTAGTGTACCTGACAGTACCCAAGTAGAATTGCACTGCAGAGCTTGAGAATGCATTTGGGCACTTATGGTACCTAACAGATGCAACTGAATCTACACTGCAGGTCACATGGGTTGAACATACAGAATATGATGAATCCTCGGTCCACCAACTCTACCAGCCTCTCCTTCGGTCTGGCCTCGCCCTTGGCGCAGGACGGTGGTTCGCGACACTACAGCGTCAGTGCGAGTGCTTGGACATTCTCATGCCATATATAGCAGCACCAGAGCAAGACTCGTCAGGTACAGAAATATGATAAAGTGCAATATTTCTGTGGTTGGCTTTGTGTGGTATCCTTCTTTTGAATTAAAAGGCAATGTGCCACATTTGCCACAGATTTCGTGGTGGCTGGAACACGGAGCTTGCTGAAGTTGGCGCAGAGGATGATGGAGAACTTCTGTGCAGGGGTGAGCGCATCATCTGCTGCATGGAGCAAACTGGATGGTTTCACAGGCAACATTGGGGAGGATGTGCGTGTCATGTCACAGAGGAGTGTGGATGAACCAGGGGTGCCACCTGGTGTGGTGCTGTGTGCTGCCACATCAGTCTGGATGCTTGTAACACCCAAACGGCTTTTCGACTTTCTGTGCAATGAGGAAATGCGCGCTGAATGGGACATCCTCAGCAAGGGTGGCCCTATGCAGGAGTTGACAAAAATTGCCAAGGGGCAGCAAGATGGCAACGCTGTATCTCTACTGAAGGCCAATGTGAGTACTATATATCTCTTCTCCTAGTTGTTGCTCCTTCTATGCTTAATAGAAACATCACATGCTTTGCGAACTAGTAGTCGGGAGGCTTTTCAACGATGTGCTGTGTAGTCTTGGGAACAACGCATCACTTCCAGGCCTTTCAGATCAAGAAAATATACAGACCTAAAACTTGTTAGCGTGCTCCAAATGTTTATTCAGAAATTGGGATATGGCAAGTGTAGATATGGGCCAGGCATAGTTAATTCTGAGCATGCTGAAACATGGAGGTTCTGAAGTTTGTGAAAGTTATATACTTCACGAAGAACATAAGACACTTTCGCCAGCCTGCAGTCAAGCTTCAATTACTACAGTGGTACACAAAAGCATGAAATTTACAAGTAGTATGTTTGTCTATGAGAGTATTTGATATCGATTTTTCATATAATTTTAACTAGCATAGAACTAGAAAAGGGACATTTAAATTATGAGTGGGTCAGCTTTTATTATATCTTGGTCATCATAAGCATCATGAGTGGCAGAAAATCTCTTTTATCTTGTTTTGCCTTGTAGGATTTTCATACATGTTCCTTGTGATGGTATCTATTCTTCCTATTTTTCTTTTTTTACCATAACCCTAATAATGCCAATAAATGGTGCAGGCCACATACCTAGAGGAGAGCAGCATTCTGATCCTACAGGAGACAATCACAGATGCATCTAGCTCGATGGTCATCTACGCCCCAGTGGACATCCCAGCAATGCGCGAGCTTATGGGTGGAGGAGGTGACTCGACATCGGTCACGCTCTTGCCATCCGGTTTTGTTGTTCTGCCTGCCGGGCCTGACATATCTGGTGACGGGCACAAGACATGCGGCTCGCTGCTCACGGTGGCATTCCAGATACTTGTGAACAGCAGCCAGCCCACCGGAAAGCTCACAGTGGAGTCGGTGCAGACCGTGAAGACCCTGATCTCTTGCACCCTCGACAGGATCAAGGCAGCGCTGCACTGCAACGACGCCTGATTAGTGAAGGCGGTATACTTTTTTTTTGGCCTGGGGTGAACAGCCGGTGATGAGTCTGAGTCAAGAGCGAACCGCGAAAGAGGGGTGACCTTTGCTAGGTGGTAAGGATCATGCGAGGCAGGTTCTTACCACAGAGCAATGGTGGTGGTTCGGGTATTGACTCATTTTGGACAGACTGCTGGAGGCTAGTGTTATGCTTTGTTTGCATTTTGGCTTGGACTTGTAGTGAGTAGGGTGTCATCTAAGTTTTTTGTTGGCTGGCTCGTGGAGTCATGGTGCTGGCAGCTATGAGGTTCCATGTTTTTGTTACAGCGAGATGTGATGCTTTCTGTAGGAGCTCAGAGTTGCCATGCTCGGCATTTCATAAGTTATTTTTCTTTTGAGGCAGTGTTAGGTTCAGATAGTGGTATCTGGCAATCAGTCGTCTAGAAAGAATCAACTTTACTATGTTCTACAATTTTCAGATCAATTTGCAGTTTCTTTTCTTCATGTAATAGCATGGTGCTCACACAGGAAATAGCTGCTATGTGCTACCTCTGCTCATAAGTTTAGACAGTCAACCCATAAAACTCAGAATATGGATCTAGTTCCTGGTAATGTTACGCAATCTATCATGATATGCAGTTGACTAGGATCAGTCTTCTGTGATCGTTCATTTTATGATGCTGGTAACATAGCCCAATTAGTCAATTACGAGACAAGAGAAAACACTCGGAAAAGTTGCATGATAAAGCACGAACCAAGGGCACCCAAGCTATGAGGCCAGTTTTCTCACTAGTCACTACAGGCTACAATTAATGTCTGCCATGCTAAATAAACACAAATAGTTCGCTTCAGTGAAGCACTATCTTACACAGGGGCATACCACGACAGAGTTGTAATAAGAAAAACCATGCGACACTGTTAATTCATATCAGAGCAGTTGCACAACTATTACGCTTTCGCCGTTTCTCTCGCCAGGGCATACTTAGCCAGAAGGCCAGAAAGCTGAAGGAAGGACCCAACACCATCACAGATTCTCATGTGCGCAAATCCAGTTTCCTGTGCAAATGAACATGAAATTTTAGTCCACAAGAGATAAATTGAGAACAATCAATCACATAGGTTAACAAGACTGGGTTCACCTTCAGGAATTCAAGCTTCAGATATTCAGCCATGTCATAGTTCTTGACAACGCGGAACAGAGTAGTGATTATGTCAGTGGGAGAGTAGCCCAGATCATAGAGCTGCTTTAGGCCAGAGCAGGCCTCATCAAACTTTCCATCAAGTACATTCTTCACGATATTCTTCACGTGCAAGGGGTGTGGCTGGTCGCATACCTGGAATCAGTTTATCATTACGGTTAAATGAAGAAATATTGCAGAATTCAGATGGTGCGGAACAAGATGACTTGTACTGTATCAACCTTGAACACATTTTCTTGGTTAACAAAACGAAACCCACTAACTGTAGCTTGCAAATTGTTCAATGCTTGTCTCATGTCCCCATCAGCAGTAAAAATAATGGCTTCAAGACCTTCTGGCACATAAGGGACCTTCATTGAACAAGAATAGATACGTTATAGCTGTCACCAGAATAAACAAACAGAATATCCTGTAGGGCTGTCAGATCAGATCCTAGTTTCAAGGTTTGGCCAACATTCAGGTAACAGGAGTAAAAGATCCCAATTATTGGCATGATGGAATGAGTATCAACATTACAAATTAAAGGAACATTGAATTTACAAAACAACTGGAAGTTGCTTGCTTGCTTGTAGATAAGCAAGTGCCTCGAGGTTCCATGCTAACCATCTTTTTTACAGGACATATTAAGTTTGCCAACCTAACAGTTCAGTCTGTTGAAGAGTATTTTAGGGTGACTACCAGGATATGCACATGTATACATTCAGTAAACTAGCAAGGCAGGTACTTGTCAAGGCAAAGTTAATTTATCCTGATCTGACAGGCTCAGTGTGTGATTTTTCTGACCATCCAGTTACAGGATCGTAATCAGTTAGCAGTAACAGACTAACATTCACTCTAGACGCACTAGTTACAGTACAGTCTTAATTGATTGATTCTGAAAATAGCAATCTCTTGAGCAAGAACACTCAAGTAGCATAAGATAACTATCTGAGCCAATTTCATAATACTCTATTAGAGATCAGGAGCACTGACGGCTCAAATATCAGATCAGCAGCAAAGCCTAAATTAAGAGCTCTAGTCAAGCCATCAAATTGTGTAATGACAACGGAATGACCCCATCAAGATGCATTGCTAATAAAGTGCAAATCTCATTACTTCATGGTAATTGGAATTTGTACCCTAAGTTAGAGCTACTTAATATAAGCATGACTCTCCAACTAGGAGATACTTCTCCATAATGCAAAATTAAGCTTCTTCTAGTATGTTTTATTTTCTTTTAACTGCAGAATAGGACAGGCATGTGAATGCTCTTACTAAGTTCTAATCAG
This sequence comes from Avena eriantha, assembly GCA_910589775.1. Lineage (NCBI taxonomy): Eukaryota > Viridiplantae > Streptophyta > Magnoliopsida > Poales > Poaceae > Avena > Avena eriantha. The sequence goes on along the minus strand of OU342740.1, from coordinate 512,036,157 downwards.
ATTAATAGATGTCCAATTGTCAATTACAGTAATTATGCACATAACAAGTTAACAAATGAGACTAGAGGTCAAAATTGAATGGAAAGGGATACTTGAAATAAATGAAATTAGAAAAACAAAAAAATAATACAGACCCATGTAGGATCACGTATCAGAAAGGGGCTTAAGATGAATAATAATTAGTGGCAAAGCACCTTAAAATGCACAACAATTAAAGGTGTGTGGGGAATTCTGTGTGCGTGATCTTCCTTGAAGGGTTTCAGCAGTTCAAATGGATATCAAATATAGAAGTCCAAAATGGGTAAATGTTGAACAATTATGACGATATGAATGGAGCTGTTTATGTATCCTAAATTGCTAAATCCTTGCAATTACCAAACATTACCTTCTCAGCAGCGACCACAACCATAAGGCGGCCAAGGATCTCCTGATCTGAAAGCCTGGAGAATCGGACAATGGCACAGCGACTTTGGATGGGCTCAATGATTTTGGATGAAGTGTTGCATGCAAGAGCAAATCTTGTGGTGTTGGAATAGATCTCCATGGTTCTTCTGAGTGCTTGCTGTGCCCCTGTTGTCATGCTGCACATAGCATGTGTGAGGTCCAAATAGAAACTCAAAAATAGTTACCCATGTCACTATCAACAAAGATCCATACTTTGAACCGTTCATAACAATGCAGCACTACACTTGCAGATATGGAATTGCCACTGGGTCTCTGTTTTATATTCACGGCGAAGTGGATTTTTCCTTTGGTGACTTCTACTGACATATGGGCCAACAACAAGACTGTCCAGTTGCGCTAGCTCATTGTAATGCAGGTGTGTCATCAGTTCATAATCCAGTAGTAGTGCTAGCCTTCTCCATTGCAAAACCAACAGATCATGAACTAGCAACAAGGTCACTAACATGTGCTACTTTCGTTTGTCAAACTACTGCCCACCCCACATCAATCCCACTTTGGAGATGGCATTACCTGTCAGCCTCGTCCAGTATGACTATCTTGTGGCGTCCAGGCGGCAGTGTGACCTTCTTCTGCGCGAACATCTTGATCTTGTTCCGCACCACATCCAGCCCCCTACAAAAACACGGATCGAACATCACACGACTAATCCATAGAGCCACGAGCCGCGAGCCGCAATTGGAAAATCAAGTCACTGTGGCAGCTACCTGTCGTCGGAGGCGTTGAGCTCGAGCACGCCCTCTCGATAGCTGGGACCGAGCATTTCGTGGGCCAGCGCCAGGATGCTCGTCGTCTTCCCGGTCCCCGGAGGCCCCTGGAAAGAAAAGAAAAAAAAAGAGTAGACGCTGTGAGTTTTGCTGTGTCCCAAGGGTTCGCGCGGAAGGTGTTCGAGGAAATAGCGCTTACAGAGAGGATGAGGTTGGGCATGTTGCCGTCGCGGGCGATGACCTCGAGGCGGCTGACGGCGTCGGAGTTGCCGACGACATCCGCGACGCGGCTAGGGCGGTACTTCTCCACCCACGGGATGTTGTACGTGTCGGCGGGGGCGGCGGCGGAGGAGGAGGCGGACATGGCGCTGGGATAGGTTGAACCGAGGGAGGGAAAACCTTGCGGTTGTGGAGGGAAAAGGGGGGAAATTGCCGAGTCAGCGGCGCGAGGGTTTTCGTTTCGGCTACCTATGGGTCGCTCTGAAGACGACCGGCCGGTGGACGGCTGCGATCGACGACAGTGATTAGGAGTATTTTCATTTAATTTTTCTGGTACATAAAACAATACTAATACTTATGTTACCACCTCTATACCAAAATATAAATAAATACAATAATCAATATTGTTTATAATTTGTTGTAATATTTATAATCAAACTTCTATGAGTATTCCCGACTCTTGAAGTCAATATTTCAAATTCCATTAAATTCTACCTCATGGAAGATGCTTCTATAGATACTATACCATGGAAGTTTATATAGAATATCAGAAATAGAAAGACAAAATTACATCTCAGTTTACCATGTAGTTGCCGATGAATTAAGGTTTCGAAGGAGACATAGTTTTAAAAACCTGACCGGTGAGTGAACCGGTGAGACAATTGTGAAAGAGTATGAGTTTGACGAAATATGATGGATATATTATTGAACCTCATGGGCGAGTATATATAGGCGTACAGAGGATTATCTTGGAGTACGAGTCAAGTTAGAACTGTACGTAAACAGATCCTAACTCTATCTAAACTATCATAACAACCGTATATACCTAATACTCTAACATCCCCCGCAGTCGTAGCGGTAGCGTCATGAACAACTGGAACGTCGCGGACATTCAGACTGGAGATAAACCGAAGCCGTATCCAGTAGGCTGACACCCTCCCGCAGTCATAGCGGAAACGTCGTGGACGGTGTCGCATCGCGGTTGCTTGGACTGTAGAGAAAGCTGGTGATGCTCCAGCGAGGTGGTAGCCCCTGTGCCGATGTCGAGGGAGCCGAGAGCGTGAGGTGGTGCCATGGTCGAGGTAGCCGTGCAATGGGTCACCGTGGTCAATGTCGTGGTCGGGGATGCCCGTGTCGAGGTAGCCGCATGCGCATAGTGCGCGAGGAGGATGACGGAGACGCGTCGAGGCAGTCGTTGAGGGTGTCAATGCCGAAGTCGATGCAGTCCGAGCCGTCGAGGACGAGGTGCGGCCATAGTTTTGCTAGAACTAGACGTACGTCGAGAACGAACGCATACTCCAGTTTTGCTAGAACCGAGTATGCAAAGAAGAACTCGTCGGTGACGCGGTCGAGATAGTCGTAGAGGGGTCAATGCCGAAGAAGATGTTGTCGAAGCCGATAAAGACGTAGAAGGTGGCGAAACCAATGGCAACCTGGGTTAGTCATGATGGATGCCTAGAGTGGCGATGGGGTAGTCGGCGGGACCTGCTACGGCGAGAGGATGCCTTGCAGGTTACCTTGTGAAGCGCGGCGGCAGTGCTCGAAGTAGGCGAGGAAGACCCGGCGACATGACGAAGACCATGTGCAGACGGCGGCGATCCACACCGTAGGAAATGGTGCGGTGAAAGTCAAGACCGTCGATGCACGAGGACGGCGAAGTAGACTGCGTGCAGTCACGCTACGACCCGGGGGAGCGGCATAGCTGCAGGACGCAAGTCGGTGCAGCGGCTGGGAGACCACCAGCGACGTATACGCCAAGGAAGGCGCGTTGAAAGTCGGTAGTGTGGACCAAAGGCGGCGGCGCTGCGGCCCGATGGGGCGACACAACGGTAGCCCGTAGCTCGATTGATGGTAGGCGTGTGCTCAGGGACGTTCTTGGCGTAGACAGGCGTGGGATCGGTTGATCAGACCGACGGTGCACCGTATGCGCCATGGCATGGACGACACGTAGATCGGATTCGGTGGAGACGTTGTCGGTGAAGTCCGATGATGGCGAAGAGGATCCGTGGAGGCGACCGTGGTTGCCTTCCGAGTAAGGCGTAGCAGCCGTCCGCGGTACGTGGCAGCCTGCCGAGGCAGGCGCAACAGCGGAGGGGGTAGACGCACGAACGCGATGTAGATCCTCGATGCCGATGGTTGGAGTAGAGGCGCGGCAATGACGACGATGGTGGGCGACTCAATACGATCTAAGATCAGTAAACTAAAAACAAAGCCGATCAAGAGATCGAAGAAAAAGACTTATAGGACAGCCGATCACGGATCAGCGGACGAACCCTGCATACGGGTTGCGCAGCCCCCGGCGGAGATCATGGAGATCGACCTCCCCGAGGGCAGCACGACGGAAGCTAGGGTTTGAGATCGATTTAGGTTGATACCATAAAAGAGTATGAGTTTGATAGAATATGATGGATATATTATTGAGCCTCACGAGCGAGTATATATAGGCGTACAAAGGATTATCTTGGAGTACGAGTCAAGTTAGGACTGTACGTAAACAGATCCTAACTCTATCTGAACTACCATAACAACCGTATATACCTAATACTCTAACATACTGGTTCACTGGTCGGACCAACGGTTCATTCGGTTCAACAGCGACAAAAAACCGTTCCTTTTAATTAAAATTTAAGCAAATTTTGGAACAAAAACGATAATAAAATGTATATTAAGCGTATATTTCAATATGTAATCACAAAACATGGTGTGTCCAAGCGATATTGGGCCTTATGTGGTGCTATTTCTATTTAGCATAAGATCTTGAGTTCAATTCCTCTCGCATCTTTTTCTTTTTTCCTATTTTTTTGCTATTTGGATCGGTACCTCTTTAAAAACCAGTGAGGTCATCGGTTTAGGTTTTTCCCGGTTAAACCACCGGACTAGTCCGGTTTTTAAAACTAGTAGACAAATATTGATGATAGTGGACATCAACCAACTTCTACATATATCAACACCACAAGAACATGTAGTTTTGCAGCTTTGATTCTGACGAAGCAAGAATTATCGAAGATCAGTGTAGACATGAAGACCGCAAAGCATTCTTGGATCTCTATAGATGACATGGGTATGCCCTGCGGGTACCCAGGATTGGCCTATATGGTTCGGCCAAAAGAATCTCACGACGTAAATGAAGCTCATGAAGATTCGGGTGGCCCAAGCCTAAGGAGATGCGACTCCTTAGAGGACACAGTAACGAATAGATAGAAAGTTTAAAGGGGAAAACCCTAATCTGTAACCAACTCGCCCTGCTATCCCGATACCTGGCATCCCTATATAAAGACCAGGAGGGAGCAGCGAGGAAGAGACCACATAACCATAGTCCACAGACCGCTAGATTGCATCTGCACACCCTATAACCTTTGGTTACATCAATAATCAAGAGCAGACAAGCAGGAGTAAGGTTTCCCTCCGGGGCCCAAACCTGGGTAAATTTTGTGTCCCCGATTTGCTTGCCTATTAGCCGAAAAAAGCTTCTAGCACTTCTTCTTCCTCAAACCCAAGTCCATTAACTATGGGCATTGACGTGTTAATCCCACGTCAATTGGCGCCATATATGGGCATTGGGAGCACTGATGTTGCGGCTTCGACGGTACCATCACCCGCGACCTACAACTCCTCTACGGTGGAGACCGCCTCCTCTTTGGCACCTTCGACTTCACCGTCCACTCACCGGCGATGCGCCCGGCCTTCGAGTTCATGGGAGACGCAACCAGCATGACAATTGGGAGCCTACGCTTCCAGGTCGGCAAGATCGGCACGCTTCGCTTCTCACTCGCCAACGTCGTCGATTGCACCTGTCTCGTGGTTCCCACCACTGATTGGCACCCTGAGCGATCTCAACACTCCAGCATCAACCCACGACAGGGACATCAACAACATTTGCGACTTCAATCTGTGTGATCTATCGCCAGAGGATGACAACTGAGGCTCCAGATCAGAGAGCTGCAGGAGCAACAACTTCTCCAACTACTACATGTGTGCCATCATCACCAACGATGGTGGAGGCACTCAAGGCAACACCGACAACGGAGGCCCCACCAACACTGGCAATGGTGGCCCCACCAACGGCACTCGCGAACCTCCCAACCCCAACATCAACGACAGAAGTGGATCGGGTCGCCAGCAGATCCACCTCTCGGAGGCGGAGTAGGAGCGAGTAAGGGAAGCCCTGCGAGGCAACCACTTTCCAGACGATGCATCCCGCGACATCTGATGGGCTACCGCTGGCTCCTCGTATAGTAGTTCAACCAACAATAGGCGGTAAACGTTGAACTCGTGGCACGCAAGAAGGTAGCCGACAAGTCAAGTGCCCGACGGGCGACACTCTCCTCTATCGATGGATCCTCCTCGAAGGGCAACAACGTCGGGCTGCCAAAAGACGCTCTCGGCTCGACCACCTCGATGACAAAGATCGACAAGAAGCCACCAAGGCCCTCGACTTCTTGTTCATGTTGGTGGACTCACGGGGTCGCATGATCCCCAAAACACCGCAAGCCACATTGATAGCAGCTACTACATACATTCTGACCAACCAGCCTCCGGCTGGAGATCCACGATTTGCCGTACACCGATCCGCCATCGCTGGGCTTGGGTTGGTCGAAGCTGCACTTGCTAAGGATCGACGCTGGAGCCAAAAAAATCAAAAGCACCATTCGCGAGGAATCGCTCGCCATCTTCCAGCGAGGAAGAACACGATATGTCGTGGCGACGCCGCAGCCCGTGGCAAAAAGTCCGTAACTACGACGCCCACAATAAAATCATGCAGCGCAAGGTCGACAAGATGAGCGCCAAACGCGCTTACTCAACTGAGTCGGAGGATGAAGAAATAGATTTCTACGGTGCTAGCTAATTCTGCAGAGCTATACGGCAAACTCGGATGACGAAAGGCTCCAAGATCCCTTCGGATAACACAAAGTTCAACAACCTCTAGGAGTCGAAGATTTGGTTGGATGACCACATTCAGTTAGTCAAGTTACATGGCGGATGCAAAAACACAGCCATGCAGTGCCTACAACTACAGTTGAAGGGCACCGCCCGGGCCTGGCTTAACAACCTTCCCCGCGGCTCAATTCATAGCTGGGAGGAGCTGGTGTGCAACTTTGTCCACAACTTTAAAGACACCTACAAGCGGCTCGCATCAATTTAAGACTCCACGTCTGCTGCGAAAAGCCCAGCGAATTCCTCCACTCCTACATCTAGTGATTGTCTATCATCAAGAACTCAACAGAGGATATCTTTGAGGAGCGCGCAATCGACGTGTTCAACAGCGGCGTACAACGACAAGAGCTCGGGGAGGAGTTGGGTCGCACCAAGCCCAAAACCATTGACCACCTGATGGATATCGTAAACCGATGGGCGGACGATGAAGACTCCATCCACAACAACTGTGCTCGTTTAGACGACGAGGATGGCCTTGTTCGCAGGCGTGATTGACGAGGGAAATGTCGGATGTGCGGCTATGAGGACCGCGAAGAGGTCGATATGGTTGTCGCTGGCTACACCGACAAGCACGACGATGTCAATTGCAATAGTGGATACCGCAGCAGCAGCTACCACGACAGCAGCAAAACAATGCAAGTGTGGCAACGCCGCACCCGCGACGACACAGCTAGCGCCATGGAGAGGTTGTTGGGACCTTGCAACGTCCACTTCTACATCGATGAACATGATGGCAATAATAAATCCAGCCACCTCCTCAAGGACTGTTGCGAGTTCCAGAAGCTCCAAGAAGCATACACCCAACTACATCGCGATGCGACAAATCAGGGATACGGACCCGCACCAGATCTCATAGCATACGGGGAACCACCACCCGGAGGACCCCCTCAGCTTGCGGCTGCACCGGTGCTAAACAATGGGGAAGAATAATGCCCACGCCCGCTGGGGAACATGGGTATGATCCAGAAAGGGCGCCCCTCCAACAGGACTCAGAAGACAATCACTAGCCAAATCAAATTGGCAGTCACCGTTCCACCTGCTACCCCTGAGTACCTTTGTGGGTCTGAGTCCTGCATCACCTTCGGCATAACTGATCACCCGCAGCAGGTCCCTCGCCCAGTCCATTCTGCCCTGGTGCTCGAGGCGCAGATTGGTGGCTTCGAGATGAGCAAAGTCTTCATGGATGGTGGCAGCGACATCAACCTGATGTTCACCAGCACCCTGTGTGCCATGCGAATCCCCATCTCCATCCTGGAAGCATTCGAGATGACCTTCCACAGCATCGTACCATGGAAAGGAATCTACCCCTGGGCAAAATTTGGCTGGACGTCATCTTCGGCACACCCACAAACTTTTGACATGAATGCCTTGAGTTCGAGGTGGTCGACTCGCCATCCCAATACCACACCATTCTCAAGTGCGTGGCATTTGCAAGGTTCCTAGCTTCCGCACTATGGATACCTCCTGATGAAGATGTCAGGACCAAACGACGTCATCACCATCCAGGGGAGCTTCACCATATTTGACAGTTGTGACGGGAAATTCAACAAAATCTGCCAGTCTTTCGGCATGCAGGAGGAGCTGGCAAAGCTCAAGGAGTCGACGAACAACAGTCTTCCTCCTCTGAAGAAGCAGAACGTGCCTAACCAGTCGTTTGACTCGACGGTCAACACCAAGGCGATCTAGGTCGACCCGACGGACTCGACCAAGATGACCCTCATCGCCACCAACCTGAGTTCCGCATAGGAACTCATGCTCGTAGAATTCCTCCGTGAGTGCTAGGAAATATTCGCCTAGTCCTGTGGACATGCCAGGAGTCCCTATGGAATTCTCCGACCACACACTCAACGTGTACCCGACACATGACCAGTCAAGCAGTCGATGCGACGACTATCCAAAGAAAAGGCCAAGGCTATAGGCATGGAAGTCAACAGACTTACTGATGCCAATTTCATCCACGAAATCAAAGAAATCACATGGGTAGCTAACCCCGTGCTAGTACCGAAGAAGGACACAAACATCCTGCGGATGTGTGTGGACTTCACCTCCCTCAACAAGCACTGTCCGAAGGACCACTTCCCGTTACTGCGGGTCTATCAGATCATCGAGTCCACCGCGGGATGTGAGAGCCTCTCCTTCCTCGATGCCTACTCAGGCTACCACCAGATCTGGATGAAAGTAGATGACCTAGAAAAATAGCCTTCATCACACCATTCGGAGTCTACTACTATAACAGGATGCCCTTCGGGCTAAAGAACGTAGGTGCCACCTACCAAACGTGCATGCAAGCCTGCTTTAAGAATCAGCTTAGCCACAACATCCAGGTCTATGTCGATGACATAGTGGTCAAGACGAACAAAGTGGATACGCTAATCAAGGATCTTCACGAGACCTTTGACAATCTTGACTGCTACAAGATCAAGGTTAATCTGGAAAAATGCGCCTTCGGCGTGCCATCCGAACAACTACTCAGGTACCTCATCTCCTCAAGAGGAATTGAGGCAAACCCGAAGAGGATAAAGGCCATACTGGCTATGGAGAAGCCGAAGAATATCAAGGGCATCCAGCAGCTGGATGGGCGAATCGTGGTGCTCAATTGATTCATCAGTCGAATGGGCGAAAAGGCGTTGTCGTTCTACCAACTCCTCCGCAAGACGAACTAAGTCGAGTGGACGAACGAAGCGCAATAAGCATTTGAATATCTCAAGTGCCTTCTCTCCACCTCGTTTGTCCTGGTGACCCCTAAGGAAAGGAGCTAATGCTGTTATACATATCCACTACTCACTAACTGGTCAGCACCGCCCTTGTGGTCGAGCAAGCTGAAGAAGGCAAAGTCCATGGGGTACAATGACCGGTGTATTACCTCAGCAAGGTGCTCACACCCACCAACCAGCGGTACCTGCACTACCATAAGCTAGCCTACGATGTCTTCATGATAGCATGGCGGCTGCGCCACTACTTCTAGGAACACCCAATAATCATGGTGAACTGTGGTGACCCAGCATACCACTGCATGATGTAGTACACTATAGTCATTGACATAACACCAATGAAACATCGTTCACTAGTATTACATCCGTCTGAGTGGTACAACAGAAACACTGCAGGTCTGAGACAAGACTATAGATTACAACTCGACTCTTTACAAAAGATCCAGAGAACACTCTAGGTTAAAGAGGAAGAAATCAACTTCTTACAAAGAAGAACCAAAAATAATAACTCGGAACTATCATACTAATAAGACTAGTATCTAAACTATTTGGTTTGCCATTCCTACTATTGCAATGCTCTACAGAAGTAGGTTCTAAGGCTAAATATTATACTCCTATCTAATCAAGAACTTCGTCTTCACTTTAGTTGATGTATCTCTTGACTCCATTGACTTCATTTAAGAACTTGAGTTGTCGATGATGGTTTCTTGAGCACGAAGTTGATGTTGACGATGTCTTCCACGACTTAGAACCTAGCAAGGGTTAAGAAGGTACGGTTGAGTACGAGTGTACTCAGCAAGTTCACTAAAAAGGAGTGTTTGATGCACTATCTACAGCCACTGACCATAGGTCGTAGGCAATGCAGGTTTTCATAAACATTTCTTCAAAGGTTGCTTTTATTCTGAAAACTATGTCAGTCAGCCTTCATAGGTTTACCAGAACTTTTGTGGTGTTCATTTCCTGCCACATTCGTAGCTCCTTCCTAGAACAGGGAGTAACATGTCATAGTTCTTACACTCTGTAGAGGTGCGTTGCTTTACCCATGAGAGACCAAATCCTTGTTGCATAACCGGCCGAATCTTTCCCGTCCACAATTCCGTGATGTGGGGCCCAGTAGATGATCCAAGCCAATCACTGCCCCTCTCCGCGACCCCGCATGAAGGCACGACCCCAAGCAGATATACCTCCGTTAACCCCCATATAGGCATATATAACCCTAGCAACCCCTTGGAGACTCTAGTGAGCAGATCATGTCCCTGGTAACCCCCATATAGGTAGATATACCTCCGACGGCCCCTCACGGATAGTCTAGACACCAATATCGCGGGGAACTAGGGGTCCCACCCATCTGTTGAGTCCCCGCAAGGAATCTACAACCTCATGATAAGGTCATCCGTCCATGTGGAAGGAAGAAGATCCAACTTTCTTTGTCCCATTCAAAATCTCATGGTTAACACATAATATACAACGCTAGAATCACTGACGACATTGGTTGATTAAGTCCTAGATATTATATTCCTTTACTACTTGAAATGTATCAATAGATTATTACCATTTGGTAAATAATCCATAATCATATTATTGCGAAAATAGTGTTTTCTGACCTTTTTGAAATGTAGGTGATGACAATATTTGAGTTACAAGTATTTGATAGAAAATAACCAAAGGACATGAGCAAGTGTGAACTTGCCTTGTGATCGCAAGGTAGTGAAGCCGGATACTTCCACTTGACCTTGAGCTTACGTTTCTACAAACCCCATTATTGCCCGGTAAAGACAATATTTAAAGAAGCAACATGCCATGCATAGTAATGTCATGCAATGATTTATGATTTTTCTTCTTTGCGTGTTTTACCCACCTTATAAAGGTTTGATATTTCTTTTAATTAATAAAAGGAATGTAATAACCAAAGGTTATAAAATTCACATAATTCTTATATCTAATATTTTTGTGACAACTAGTAATATACTAAGAGTTAAAAATTGATTTTATTTAATTTTTAGCTCTTTCCATTATTTTCTTAAAATTCAAATAAAGAATAAAGGTTTTATTTTTAACAAACTTTACATACTTTCCAAAAATACAAATTAGTATGTTTTCTATAATAGTATATCCATTTAGGATCTTAAAAGTGAATTTTATTCAAATTTAAGTATTTTATTTATTTTTATAAAATATCAAAAGGAATATATATAATTACAATAATAGATCTAAATTTAATTACTTAAAATTACAGTAATAGATCAAATTAGCCAAAGTATTGTTGGGTCCGCAGCATAGAAAACAAAAAATTTCCTACGATGAGAACTACACGCCAAGATCTATCTACTAGATACAGAGCAACGGGTGGACATACATCCATGGAGAACTTACCCTCGAAGACAACGAGTTTTGTTAACGAGTAGGAACTCGTGGTTGATGTAGTCATACGCTTGCCGATCTCAAGATCGTGTGGAAGTCCGAGCGCCGCAAATCAGCAGCGCATCCGTCCTCGCACACACGTTCAAGCCACCGGACAACCTCCACCTCCTCGCTCCAGTGAATCAGCGGAAGCAGCAACTCCTTCCAGACGCAAGGCCACCGGGAACATGTATCTCTCTAATCCGAGACCATGGGAATATCTAGAGGGGGAGAGAGATCCTTCACGAGGAGGTGTGAGGATGAAGGAGGGAATGGGTGGCCTTTTATAGGAGGAGGGGGTGCCCCCTCTCTCCATGGCCGGCGCATGGGGGGGTGACCCCTCACCTCCCCCATTCATGTGGTGGTAACCCCTCCACATTAAAATGCCCCTTAACATTCTCTTTTAAAGTCTCCACTTTAAATGCATTAAATTTCTCCAAATTTAATGCTCTCTCATTTAATAAAACTCTTTTATTTATTTTATTCAGAATTTTGTTAATTACTTTAATTAACAAACATTCACATAAAACCCCTTGCAACATTTCAATATTACATGCAGAACCACTTTCTGCAATTTCACCCGAAACAATTCCGGTTTCTATCGAAACAATTACTGTTTCTATCGAAACATTTCCTGCGCTTTGCAAACCTTTTTTCTGGAACATATGTGCTCCTAAATGGTGTCCGGCAACCCTTAAGTGTGTCACCCTACGGTTCGCGAATAATGCAGACATGATTGAGACTCCTCTCAGATCAATAATCAGAAGCGGGACCTGGAGATACATACTGACTCCTGCACATTCAACGATGACTTCTGTGATCGTGAGAACCTTTAACATCAGCAATTTAATCCCTTTGTCTCATGATATAATACATGTCCGGGATTCGATCATCGGCATCCAAATACCTAGTTTGATCTCGTTACCGACATGCACTCTTTTCTCGTTCTCGTGATATAACATTCTAGTGATCACATCACTTGCTTGCAAGCTATCTTAATGTGATATCACCGAGAGGGCCCAGAGTATATCTATCCGTCATCTGGATTGACAAATTCCACTCTTGATCCATGAGCCTCAACATAACACCTTTGTAGTACTGAACCCATCTTTATAGTCACCCTGTTACGGTGTGACGTTTGATGTTATCAAGATACTCTTCCGGTGTTAGCAATTAACATGATCTCATGGTCTAAGGACTAAGACTACTTTGTATGATGTTATAGCAATATAAACATAATGACTTGATCGTAATGCTATACTTCGGATGAATGTTCATCACATCATTTCACAAATGCCGTGACCTTGTTATTAACAACATCCAATGTCCATGATCAGGAAACTTTGATCATCTTGTTAATCAACAAGCTAGTCTATAAGAGAGGCATAACTAGGAACCCTTTTTGTTTATTAAACACACATGTATTGATGTTTCCTATCAATACAATTATAGCATGAAAAATAAACATCTATCATATACAAGAAATATATAATAACAACTTTATTATTGCCTCTCAGGGCATATTTTCTTCAGTCTCCCACTTGCACTAGAGACAATAATCTAGTTTACATAGTGATAAATCTAACACCCATGGAGTTCTGGTGTTGATCATGTTTTGCCCTAGGGAGTACTTTAGTCAACGGATCTGCTACATTTAGGTCCGTGTGCACTTTACAAATCTTTATATCTCCATCCTTGACATGCTCGCGGATGGAGTGAAACCGACGCTTAATATGTTTGGAATTCTTGTGAGACCTTGGTTCCTTTGCGTTGGCTATGGCTCCATTGTTGTCACAATAGATCACTATCGGGTCCAACGCACTAGGAACCACACCCAGTTCTGTAATGAACTCTTTCATCCAAACTGCCTCCTGCGCCGCTTCTGAAGCAGCAACATATTCCGCCTCCGTTGTTGATCCAGCCACCACAGGTTGTTTGGAACTCCTCCAACTAACTGCTGCTCCGTTCAAGAGAAATACGTATCCGGATTGAGACTTAGAGTCATCCGGATCAGTGTCAAAGCTAGCATCGACATAACACTTAGCGACTAGCTCTTCTTCACCTCCGTATATAAGAAACATATCCTTAGTTGTTCTCAAGTACTTGAGGATGTTCTTTACCGCTATCTAGTGTTCCAAACCTGGATCAGATTGATACCTACTAGTCAAACTAATAGCATGTGCCACATCCAGTCTTGTACATAGCATGGCATACATAATAGAGCCTATGGCCGAGGCATAGGGGATCTTATCCATCATCTCTCTTTCTTCCGCCGTAGCCGGACTTTGAGTCTTACTCAATGTCTTGCCTTGCAACATAGGTAAGAACCCCTTCTTACTTTCGTCCATATTAAACTTCTTTAATATCTTATCAAGGTATGTACTCTGCGATAGCCCAATCAGGCGTCTTGATCTATCTCTATAGATTTTAATGCCTAATATATATGAAGCTTCACCAAGGTCCTTCATCGAAAATTTGCTGTTTAGATAACTTTTAACACTGTTTAAAAGATCTATATCATTTCTAATCAATAATGTGTCATCCACATATAATATCAGAAATGCCACATTGCTCCCACTCACTTTCTTGTAAATACAAGCCTCTCCATAAGTCTTTATGTTGCACTTGTTTTGCCTTCCTATGCTAGTAGCCTCACTGATGGATAACGAGGTACCTAAACAACTTAACCTGAGTAGTAATGGGCTAACTAATGAAAGAGGCACCGGTGGGCAATATCTGCTATTTGGTTTTTCATGCTCACTTGTGTCCCGTAGGACCCCGAGTACTTGATTCCTGTTCCTTGACTATTCGCACTATCCACATCCGGGAGGCCTTATGGACCCCCCTGAGCCAGAGCTTGATTCATTTCTATTTCTTGGGGCCACAAACTAGTTTGGGGTTTTATTAATATCCTGTACTTATGCCATGCTTTACTGTTTATTTACAATTGTGCGTGGAGCACCTGTACTGTTTTGGATCGTGACACGTTTTTGCTGTATCGACAAGCCCAGTCACACTTTCGGGTTCCCAGTCGTTTACCGCCGTCCACACAAACCCTGGGTCCGTTCCGGAGCCGGCCAACTTCGTTGCGGGTAGCTTAGTGGGGTGGCCCCCTGAAATATTTTATGAATCCTGTGATCGCTTTGTCGTGAATGCCTCGTTGGGTTTTGATTTGGTTTTTTCGAGGTTGAACGAGTGTGTGTTGCTATTTGTGCACCCCTGCAGGGTAAATCTTTCTGAAAGCCGTGTCCACGGTTATGGACGACTTGGAGCACAGTTTCTCGATCATAGACAGGTATAACTAAAGTACCGCTCTTAATTTGACTAAATACCTGACTAGTAAATAGTGCAATACTAATGGAATGGTTAATAAAACTGCCAACAGATGGGTTGTTCGTCCGCTTTCTCGTTGGTAAGCGAGAAGGAGGATGGATCTGTTAATTATACTATTAAAACTGTTGTTACTAATTAACGGACATCCGTCCATCATTGGTTAGGCGGATGGTTAGCGAGTATCTATAGACTTGTTAGTTATTATCTTTTGCTGCAATTGCGTCACCCCAGGTATATGTCCCCTTTAGAGGCATAAAGACTTGCTGAGTACCCCTAGGGTCTCACACGATAAATTGTTTGATTCAGATGAACTGGTGTATTCGCAAGATGGATACTGGGTGGAGGAGACAGATGACGTTGGCAACGATCACTCGGTGTAGAGATTCCGGGGATGGGGATTCATGAGATCTGTGGGCGGGATGTGTTTATTTGTGGCATCTTATGCCGATTTGCTTCTTATCCGTACTCGGATCTTGTTTTCCGCTTCCGCCTGATACTCTGATGTTTGATGTATGAGGAGCTATCCTAAACTCTTAGCTCTATCTAGGATATTTGAATCTTGCCGTATGGCGTTGCAATATTTCTATTTCATTTAGATGGAATGGCTCTGAAAACTGTTGTATGGTAGCTTGCATACATACTCACTTGTGTATGTATTTGATCTCTTCGCATGTTGCCTACGCTGCTCGTTCTTGTCCCGATGTCTTGGAAGTGGTTAGGACGGCCGACGGGTCTACACGTGGGCGGTCCCCTGGGCCCCCGCTGTACTATTTTAACCACTTCCGTTTCATCCAGGCTTGAACTTAGAGCGTAGGGTCCGAGGTAGTTACAATTGGTATCAGAGCCATCCCGCCCTTCAGGGTCTCAGCCAAATGGTCGTTGTCAGTCTAGCAAATATTTTGGTAGCTATGTATACTAGGGAAAAACAAAACGTGAGAGTAAGACTGCTTCCATTTTTCTTCTTACCCACCCACCCACCCTTTTCTGGTAAGGAAGTGTAATGTTTTCAATCCTCTTCTAAAATTCAACCTAGGATTCACGTGTTCTGGGTTCCGCAGTACCATAGGTTGTTTGTGTGTGTAATTCCGTGTCTATCTGTTGCATCCAAATTTTATCACTATCTGCCTTTTGGTTATCAACTGTTGGTACATTCCATACCGACAGGCCTTTGTAAACCGACACGATCTATCTGATTCGTTGTATACCGGCGTGATCTGTCTTACTCTTTGTTATCCGATGCTATCTTGTTGGGGTGTTCGTTTCCGTAGTTACTAATCTTTAGGTTCATCTTAGGAAGAAGGAAGTTGGGATATGTGTTTTACTTATTCAGGTGTGGAGTAATGATTTGAGTGCGGGATGGAGTTGCGACCATACCACTACTTTTATCATTCGCTCTTGTATATTGAATTGGTAGAGTTACTAATCTTGATTCATTAAGTGGTTTTGCGCATATAGTGGTATTTTAATGCCGAAATTTGCGGATTTTTTTTATTTTTTAGCTTGTGTACCACACTCCTTGTTCAGTCGTGTGCGATATGCTTAATATCTTCTAGGTGCTTTGAACTTTGTTGATATTTTAATATCATCTTAGTAATTGTATCCTTTAAATCTTGGTTAATTCCATTTTGGTACTATTTTGGATTATTATTATTCTCCATTATAGTACTGACTTGTGTTTTATATCAATCACAGGATGGCACCACCACGCCGTTCTGAGGAGGACATACCACCTGAACTGGGGGCTGTGTTGGCAAGTATTGCTAATGCCTTGGGAGCAATGCAGCAGAACCAGCAGCGATTCGAAGAAAGTGTCAGGAGGAATGAGTTTGTTCCGCTACCTCCACCTCCCAAGCGAGGAGACATCAAGAGTTTTCTGAAGTTCAACGCTCGCCAATTTGAGGTGTCTGATCAGCCACTTGATGCTGATGATTGGTTGCGGGAGATGTCAAGGTTGCTGATGACTGCGGATGTTCCTGAGCAAGAATGGGTAAAATGTGCCACGCACCTTCTGAAGGGAGATGTAGCTTTGTGGTGGGAGAATTACCTCAAGGCAGACCACTTTGGTTTTTAGCCTACTTGGGAGGAGTTCACTGGGGCTTTCAAAGAGCAATACCTGTCAGAAATTGTCATGGAGAGGATGAAGGAAGTGTTTCTCAACCTCAAGCAGGGCAATGACAATGTCAATACCTATATCAGAAACTTCATGAACCTTTCTCGGTATGGTGGCGATGAGATCTCTGATGACAAGAAGAAGCAAAAGAGGTTCAGGCAAGGACTCAATGCATCCATCAAATATGCAATCACTCATGCAAGGCCGGGGTCGTTTCTAGAACTCCAACATACAACTCTGCAGGAAGAAGCAAGTAGGCAAGTGTTTGAGGAGTCCAAGAAACACAGCCGCGATGCAACAAGCTCTTCAGCTATGACAGCTCCTTCTAAGCGCCACGTGTGGGTTCCTAACACCCCACCGTCGCTCCCGGCTCCACCAAGACCGTCAAGCTACGCGGCAAGGCCACCAAACTCCTTCACCGCGGCTCCTAGGGGCTACAACCACAACTACCCTGGAGCACCTGGCGGAGTCCCTAGCTACGCTGCTCCACGTCCACCTGGTGCTTGTTACACTCGTGGAAACACTAGGCATCAACACTGGAATTGTCCAATGAACAACAAAGCTCTTCCTCCACCACCTCCAAGGCCTGCGGCAAGTTCTTCTATGGTTCGTGCACCTCCACCTCGGACTCTCAACATCAACACCAAGCCCGAGTCTACGGTTGCTCGTGCCAACTGTGTCAACGTCGCTCAAGCTGAGCATGCACCTGGAGTTGTGATGGGTATGCTTCCTGTTAACTCAGTTCCTGCACGAGTTTTGTTTGATTCCGGTGCTTCGCATTCTTTTGTTTCTCACAAGTTTGCGCATGAGCTTGATCTGGCTATGGTTCCCTTATTGCATCGTCTTGTGGTACAATCTCCTGGGTCAAACATGAGGGCTGCTCATATCAGCCATGGCAATCAAATTGAGATTGGTGGCTCTTCGTTTCCGGCTTCCTTAATTATTCTGGGCAATTCTGACATTGATGTTATCTTGGGCATGGATTGGTTAACAGAAAATGCAGCTGTGATTGATTGTGCTGAACGCTCGGTTTCTCTGAAAATTCCTAAAGTCTATATAGTCTATTCTCCAAGTCTGACTCCTGCAATTTAGCTTTTCTCTTTGGCAGCTCTGAATGATGATGCTATGGAAGCTATTCAGAGTGTTCCGGTGGTCTGTGAGTTCCCAGATGTTTTTCCTGAAGAGTTTCCAGGTATGCCTCCTGATCGAGAGGTCGAGTTTGTGATTGAGCTTGAACCTGGTACCGCTCCTATCTCCAAGCGGCCTTATAAAATGGGTCCTGCTGAGTTGGCTGAACTCAAACGTCAGCTTGATGAACAAGAGAAGTTGGGTTTCATTCAGCACAGTACTTCTTCTTGGGGTAGCCCAACCATCTTTGTGAAGAAGCAAGACAAGACTGATAGACTTTGTGTTGACTATCGGGCTCTCAATGCTAAAACCATCAAAAATAAATATCCCCTTCCGCGGATTAATGATCTCTTCGATCTGCTAGCTGGAGCTGTGGTATTCTCTAAGCTTGATTTGAGAAGTGGGTATCATCAAATCAAGATCCGCAAGGAAGATGTTCCCAAAACACCTTTCACCACCCGCTATGGCCTGTATGAGTACACGGTCATGTCTTTCAGTCTCACCAATGCACCAGCCACCTTCTCGAGGCTTATGAACTCGGTTTTCATGGAGTATCTTGATAAGTTCATCGTGGTCTATCTGGATGACATTCTAGTCTATTCTAAGTCAAAGGAAGAACATGAAGAACACCTTCGGTGTGTCCTAAACAAGCTTCGTGAGAACCGCCTGTATGCAAAGTTCTCCAAGTGTGAGTTCTGGCTGCCTGAAGTCACCTGCCTTGGTCACGTCATCTCTGCCAAGGGCATTGCCGTCAACCCAGAAACTGTTCGGACAATTGTTGACTGGCTTCCACCCAAAAATGTCAAGGAAGTCCGGAGTTTCCTTGGTTTGGCTAGTTATTGCCGTCGCTTCGTTCAGAACTTCTCGAAGATTGCCAAGCCTCTTACCGATCTCCTCAAGAAAGGCACGAAATACCTTTGGTCTCCTGCATGTCAAGCAAGCTTTGAAACACTCAAAGAGAAGCTCACTTCCACACCAGTTTTGATTCCTCCAGATACATCAAAGCCTTTCCAGATATTCTGTGGCGCCTCCTTGCAAGGATTGGGTGCGGTCCTCATGCAAGAAAAGCAAGTCGTTGCATATGCCTCTCATCAGTTGAAGACGCATGAGGTCAACTATCCTACACATGACCTCGAACTCGCAACAGTTGTCTTTGCTTTGAAAGTATGGAGGCATTACTTGCTTGGCAACCGTTGTGAGATCTTTTCTGATCACAAAAGTCTGAAGTATATCTTCACACAACCTGATCTCAACCTTCGTCAGAGAAGGTGGATTGAAGCAATTAATGATTTCGATTTGACCATCAACTACACTCCGGGCAAAGCTAATGCCATGGCCGATGCCCTCAGCAGAAAAGCTTATGTCAACAACCTCATGGTGGAAGAACAACAGCCTCTCTTGTGTGAGGAATTCCGCAAGCTCAACCTTGAAATTGTGGATCAAGGGTATCTTCTGAACCTTCTGGCAACCCCTCTCTTGGAAGAAAAAGTTCGCTCCATTCAATTGGGTGATCCTTATACTAAAAAGATCATCTCCAACATTCAGCTTCCAAAGTATGAGTCCTTCCATGTCGACGACCAAGGCGCTCTTTTCTTTGAACACCGGATGTTTGTTCCGAACTACCCGGGGTTAAGAGAGCAAGTTCTCAAGGAGGCGCATGATTATGTTCTTTCTATCCACCCTGGCAGCACTAAGATGTACATGGACTTGAAAACACAGTATTGGTGGCCTGGGTTGAAACAATATTGTGCCAAGTATGTCTCGAAGTGTGATGTCTGCCGCAGAGTTAAAGCTGTCCATCAGAAACCTTTCGGTCTTCTACAGCCATTGAAGCCTCCGGAATGGAAATGGGAGAAAGTAGAGATGGACTTCATAACTGGTTTTCCAAGGTCGCAGAAGGGCAACAATGCAATCTTTGTTGTCATCGACAGGCTTTCTAAAGTGGCTCACTTCTTTCCCATCAAGGAAACAATTTCTGCAATTCAGTTAGCTGAGCTCTATATCAATAGAATTGTCTCTCTGTATGGGGTTCCTCTTGAGATCAGTTTAGACCGTGGAAGCATCTTCACTTCCAAGTTCTGGGGAAGTTTCCAAAATGCTTTGGGAACAAAATTGAACTTTAGCACAGCTTACCATCCTCAGTCGCAAGGACAAGTTGAAAGGATCAATCAGATTCGGGAAGATATGCTCCGTGCTTGCGTTATCTCTTTCGACATGAAGTGGGAAGAATGTCTTCCTTATGCTAAATTCTCTTACAACAACAGCTTCCAGAAAAGTCTAAAGATGGCACCATTTGAGGTTCTCTATGGTCGCAAATGCAGAACTCCGATTGGTTGGTCGGGCGCAGGTGAAAGAACATTGTTTGGCCCCGACATTGTAACTCAAGCGGAGGAGAAGGTTCACATCATTCTTGAAAATCTGAAGGTTGCTCAAAGTCGCCAGAAGAGCAACTATGGCAGAAAGCACACGGACATGGAGTATGTCCCTGGTGATCTCATTTACCTTCGTGTCACTCCCATGAGAGGCACGCACCGCTTTGGTATCAAAGGAAAGCTGGCTCCTAGATACATCGGTCCTTTCAAAGTTCGTGGAAGAAGAGGAGAAGTCGCTTATGCTCTTGAGCTCCTTGAAAAACTCAAGGTCCATGATGTTTTCCATATCTCTCAACTCAAGAAGTGTTTCAAGGATCCCGGCAGGACCGTGGACCATGAACTCATCAATCTCCAAGAAGATCTGTCTTATCAAGAACACCCCACAAAAATCCTAGAAGTCGCAGAAAGAAGGACTCGCAACAAGTCCATCAAGTTCTGCAAGGTCTAGTAATATAATTGCTACTTTCTACATATAATTGTTGCATCATAATCATATGCCACCTTGCATTTGAGCATCATATAAAACCCTTTTCATTTGGTTCTTCTCTCATATGCATTAGTAACTGTATTTGGTTCTTGATAAATGCTTGATGCCCAAGTTGAGTTGGGGGCATATCTTTTATTCCACTTCACCACCTTTTCCTTGTCACCACCCCATAATTCCACCATCCAACCATATGAGAGCTTTGCATTTATTTTGGTTTGCCTCTAGCTCATGAGGTTTGGGATGGACCTCTTACAACTCCACATGCTCCCATATATGCACCATGTTGTTTTCACATTATTGGTATATGAGAGCCACATGGCCACCTTTGCATGCTTTGTGAGTGGCATCCCTTTTTCTAGCTTCCAGATGGATTGTTTTGGGATTTTGCTCAGGTTGGAATATTTTGAGGATATTATGCACCTAGTGGAACATACACACTAGCATGTCCAAATTATATTCAAATTTGAGAATCTCCATCTACTCCACATGGAACATCCTTTTTAATTCCATTTTAATCCTTTTGGGCTTGGCCTTAGCTCCGTATTTTGGAATGCATGTGTACAAATGCCATGATTATTATTTTGTTTTCACAAGATTAGACATGGCATTTAATGCCCATGCATGGGCCATGCAACAAGCCTCACCATTCCATTCTTTTGGTTTTTACTTTGATTTTTGGAGTGGATCTTCTCTTTTGAGCTCTCTTTTCTCTCAATCCTCCTCATCTTGTTTTTCCTTTCCTTGCCATGTGCATCACACGCCTCACCCTCACCACCATCTCCTTTCATCTCTTGCATGATCTTGTTAGCTCATCTCAAAAACCCTCTCACCACCTCTTCTCTCATCTCACTCTCCTTATCCATCACCACACCCCTCCACTTTTGCTTGATCTTGTTGGCATGTGGAGAAAACCCTAAACACCCTAACCAACCCACTCACCCTAGCCTCTCTCTCTAATCTATCTCTCAAAAACCCTAACCAAACCCTACCCCTACCTCTCCTTACCCATCACACCTTGCTTGATCATGTGGGTATGCAAAACCCTAAGCTAAACTTAATCACCTACCACCCTCACCATCCCCTCCTCTCTTTTTCCTTGGATCGGTCCAGCCCCACCCCTTCTCTCTAGCTAGCCGAGCCACCACCCCTACCCTAACCCTAGACCGAGCCCCATGCCATCTGCCCCTCCCCTCTCGGTTCCCCTCTCTCTCTCTCTCTCGCTGCCACCAGGTCCCACCCGAGCTCCCCTTCCTCTCTGTCTGGCCCACCTGCAGCCACACCACCCCCCAGGCCGAGCACGTGAGGGAGGAGAGAAAGTGGCGTGGAGGCCACTTTTTCTCCCGAGCCTTCCCCACGGCATCCCCTCTCCCCCTCGTGCTTATCTACTCCCTCCCCTGTGCCCAGCATCGACCCTAAGGCCCCTGCGCTATAGCCTACCCTAGCTACCCCCCTGCTACCCCTTTCTTCTTCCAACTCCGGCTACCACCGTCGAGCGTCCGTGTCCACCACAGATCAGGAGGCGGGCGTGTTTGTGGGGTTGACGAGGAAGCTCAGCGAGGCCCCGACGTCACCCTGTGCACGCCAGCGAGGAGGAGACGGTCCCTGTGCTGCCGATCGCCGACGAGCCGACACGCAAACCCTAGCTCTGGCCGCCAGCATCGCCGTCGCCCCTCTTCTTCCCCGGTCGTCCCACCACCACCAACGTCACCGTGGTGAGCCCCCGTTCCCCCTAGACATCCTCTCTCTGAGATCCGCTTCCTGTGCACGCAAGGCGTTCCGACGAGCACCCTCGGTGCACGGTGTTCGCCGGCAGCCGTCCCGCTACGCGCCGAGTTAGGCTTACCTAGCCGCGCAACAGCAACCCAACATCAATCCCACCTAGCCGCTTTGGTCACCTCCGCCTGCGCGTGCGCGAGAGGTCGCGAGTTCGAGCCCCGCCGCGCCGCGCGTTACTCTGTCGTTTTCGTCAGAAAATTCAGAGAAGAGAAACAGTGGATTCGTTGGCAGTTTGCAAATACCCCCCACACCCTTTTGCCTCAACCCGCGGTCCCTGCGAACCCACCTGTCGGCCGTTGTGGTCTTTTTACAAAAAGGTACCGCCGTTTTTGATTCAGTCAACCCGCGCTCCACCCGAACCCCACCTGTCAGCCACCGTGGTTGTTTTACAAAAAACACCTGCAAAGTCTGGACCTCAACCCGCGGTCCCCGGCTCTGCCGCGTGGCACCCACTCGCTCAGCCACTGTCGTGTGGGTCCGTTGCCCCGCAGGACCCACCTGTCTGTCTCACGGGTTAGACTGCCTCGCGGTAGGAAAAGTTCCGCGCGCAGTTTTTCACCAGCTCAGCTCAGTCCCACCCGTCAGCGTCTGGGGCTAGCTACCTCTGGGTGTAAAAAGTCTGGCTGTTTATCTGTTTAAATAAAATGATTTTAGAAATGTTTTAATATGATTTAAATTCTATTTTTAATAACTTTTAATTTGTAAATCCAAATAATACAAATAATATATGTTTTTGAATCGGAAAAATGGGAGGATTTCAAATATGCCATTCAAAATATTATTTGAGCACTTTAAATTTTTGAAATTGTTTAAAAGCAATAAAAATGCCTTTTCTTAATTAATTAATAACTTTAAATCTACAACTCCAAATTCGACAAATAATATGTCTAAACCGATCAGCGCGACGAGGCCGTTCTAACTATGCATTCCTTGTTCTGAATTGAAGCATGTATCATGTCATTATTAAAAATCAAAACTGTTTATGGCAATAAAACTTGACCAAATAAATAATAAAATGCTTTATTCTTGTACCCCACACCTCATCATACCATGCTACATTATTGCCACATAAATTGTGCATCATTCATCATGGCATGCTTGTTTGCTTGTCGCATTTTAATTCATATGCTTGTGCACTTTATTTGTGTTGGCCCTTGTTTGTTTGGTTCTTCTTCGAATAGACGCCGAGCAGGAGAAATATAAGGAATCCCAGGAGTACTACCTAGATCCGTCTCTCGCTTCAACTGAGCTGCCATGCAAGCACTACCACATGCTTGCATACATATAGTACCTATTGCCTCTATCTTATTCTTGCATCATTGAGTCGCGAATGCATTAAATTGAATCCCAAGCACTGCATAGCCTTTACTTTTAAACCCCACCGAAGCTTGTTCCTCCATCCCATGAGCCATTACTACAGGAGTTGTTTGAGCCATGCGGGTCGTAGAACAGCATGTGTAGGGTATGTGAGCGTCTGATGGATAACGAGGTACCTAAACAACTTAACCTGAGTAGTAATGGGCTAACTAATGAAAGAGGCGCCGGTGGGCAATATCCGCTATTTGGTTTTTCATGCTCACTTGTGTCCCGTAGGACCCCGAGTACTTGATTCCTGTTCCTTGACTATTCGCACTATCCACATCCGGGAGGCCTTATGGACCCCTCTGAGCCAGAGCTTGATTCATTTCTATTTCTTAGGGCCACAAAGTAGTTTGGGGTTTTATTAATATCCTGTACTTATGCCATGCTTTATTGTTTATTTACAATTGTGCGTGGAGCACCTGTAATGTTTTGGATCGTGACATGTTTTCGCTGTATCGACAAGCCCAGTCACACTTTCGGGTTCCTAGTCGTTTACCGTCGTCCACACAAACCCTAGGTCCGTTCCAGAGACGGCCAACTTTGTTGCGGGTAGCTTAGTGGGGTGGACCCCTGAAATATTTTATGAATCTTGTGATCGCTTTGTCATGAATGCCTCGTTGGGTTTTGATTTGGTTTTTCCGAGGTTGAACGAGTGTGTGTTGCTATTTGTGCACCCCTGCAGGGTAAATCTTTCTGAAAGCCGTGTCCGCGGTTATGGACGACTTGGAGCACAGTTTCTCGATCATAGACAAGTATAACTAAAGTACCGCTCTTAATTTGACTAAATACCTGACTAGTAAATAGTGCAATACTCATGGAATGGTTAATAAACTACCAACAGATGGGTTGTTCGTCCGCTTTCTCGTTGGTAAGCGAGAAGGAGGATGGATCTGTTAATTATATTGTTAAAACTGTTGTTACTAATTAACGAACATCCGTCCATCATTGGTTAGGCGGATGGTTAGCGAGTATCTATAGACTTGTTAGTTATTATCTTTTGCTACAATTGCGTCACCCCAGGTATATGTCCCCTTTAGAGGCATAAAGACTTGCTGAGTACCTCTAGGGTCTCACACAATAAATTGTTTGATTCAGATGAACATGTGTATTCGCAAGATGGATACTGGGTGGAGGAGACAGATGATGTTGGCAATGATCACTCGGTGTAGAGATTCCGGGGATGGGGATCCGTGAGATCTGTGGGCGGGATGTGTTTATTTATGTGGCATCTTATGCTGATTTGCTTCTTATCCGTACTCGGATCTTGTTTTCCGCTTCCGCCTGATACTCTGATGTTTGATGTATGAGGAGCTATCCTAAACTCTTAGCTCTATCTAGGATATTTGAATCTTGCCGTATGGCGTTGCAATATTTCTATTTCATTTAGATGGAATGGCTCTGAAAACTATTGTATGGTAGCTTGCATACATACTCACTTGTGTATGTATTTGATCTCTTCGCCTGTTGCCTACGCCGCTCGTTCTTGTCCCGATGTCTTGGAAGTGGTTAGGACGGCTGACGGGTCTACACGTGGGCGGTCCCCTGGGCCCACACTGTACTATTTTAACCACTTCCGTTTCATCCAGGCTTGAACTTAGAGCGTAGGGTCTGAGGTAATTACACACACCACCCCTTGGCGTGGGCAGCCCTAGGTCGCGCTAGAGCATGGTGTGGGCCCCCTGGCCACCCACCGACCTTGCCTCTTTGCCTATAAGATGCCTCCCGATGCAAAAATACTAAATCGTCCAGCCTCCAGCCACGAAAAGTTCCGAAGTGCCACCGCCACCGAAGAGGAGATTCAGGGGACAGAATGTCTCTGCTCCGGCACCCTACCGAGACGGGGAAGTGCCCCCGGAGCCATCTCCATCGATCTCCACCACCATCTCCATCGCCGTTGCTGATTCCCATGATGATGAGGGAGTAGTACTTCCTCGAGGCTAAGGGCTCTACCGGTAGCTATGTGTTCATCTCTCTCTGTCTATGCATGATCATATTGTGATCATGAGCTTTGTAATCAAGTAGATCTACCTTGCTACTTAAGTGCTTTAATAGATATTTGCTCTCCCCATGTGTGTGAAAGTTACAGTGTGCACACCATGGTGGCACTTAGGCTAGAGATTACAAATACTTGTTATGAGTTATATTTGGAGTTGGATGTCTCTATGAAATTGTGGTGTTTGTTGGAACCATCTAGTGATCAAGGTGACAGTGTGGGGTTATCTAGATGGGGAAAGCGAACTTTAAGGTGTGCTGTTATAGCCCTACCATGGATTAGAGTGTCCAACCAAAGAGTAGTTAAGAGTAGTATCATATAGAGAAGATATTTATATGAGAGTGTTCACTAGTGAAAGTATGATCCCTAGGCCTTGTTTCTAAGCATTGAAACACCGTTTGCAACTAGATGTGTTATATGTTTGCTTGCTGCTATCTTTATTTCAGTTTGCCTTTAGTCTCTTCCACACCATCAAGCTATTTTCTAGCACCGTTTTCTTTTATCCATACCACTTGTATTTCACTATCTCTTCACCAAACTAGTGCACCTATACACCTGACAAGTGTATTGGGTGTGCTGGGAACACAAGAGACTTCTTGTATCTTGATTGCAGGGTTGCTTGAGAGGGGATACCTTTGACCACTTCCTCCCTGAGTTCGATAAACCTTGGGTGATCCACTTAAGGGAAACTTACTGTTGTTCTACAAACCTCTGCACTTGGAGGCCCAAAAACTGTCTACAATAATAGAAGTGCGTAGACATCAGTACTCCCGGCCGAAGTATGCTACAAGGCCCCATGGGTCGTTGCTTACAGCGAAGCCGAATCTAGGGACGCCCTCGAAGAGTCTGTCGACCTCTTAGACAAGGCATGTGAAATCGCTATCGAGTGGTCAACGATGTACCAGCAGAGCCTACACAACTACCACAACCGACGGCTACGCCCAAGGTCCTTCGTCGTAGGTGACCTTGTCTTGCGACTGAAGGAGAAAGGGCACCTTAAGATCGAACCTCCATGGGAAGGACCCTACATGGTCACCTAAGTGATCCCAGGTGGCGCATATCGCCTCAAGGACGCAGAGACTGGAGTCACATACTCCAACCCATGGAACGTCACGCAGCTACGACACTTCCACCCTTAGATGTTTTTACCTTTTCAATAAGGCTACTTAGCCAAAAAATGTACCGACTGTTATTCTCCAATAAATAAAGCTAAGTTCCTCAACTATGAGTCTTGTTATGTTTTTACTTTATGCATCTTGCACTCGGGGGCTACTCCTAACAAGAGCACTAGTCGCGCTCCCGAAGATTTTTTGGGTCCAATGTTACCCTACCAATTGCAAGCGCAATGTTATTATGCCTTGACTCCTTTGTATCCACGATTCATTTACGGACTCGGGGGATACTCCCATAGGGAGCACTAGAAGCACATTCGACAAAACTATGGCTATTGACAGCAGTTGCAAAAGTTTAATGTCCATACTCGAGTCTACAACTCGAATAGGCACTCAGGGGCTACTCCCATAGGGAGCGCTAGTCGCGCACACGAAAAATGAAATATAATCCTTAGGAACAATATGTTGACTACGTCCGGATCATATCATCACAAGCAATCGAAGTTTTTGGTGACCTCGCCTCTTATCAATCGCAATTGCCTTATACAGAGACAACGTCTCCTTGGCCACCTGAATCACCTCCGTGGTGACAAAACATTCAGATGCCGCGTTTACAACATGAAGATAAGACCCGCGGATATAATCTAAAGTCCTGGCAACACACCCGCTGCGCTCTAGCAGAATCATCTCGTGCCTATAGGCACGATGAAAAATCCTCGACGGACTCGTCGAGTGCACACATAGAACACTAGAATTTGACCCTGTAAGGCCTCCATGGCATGGGTCGAATTACACCATCAACTTTCCGAAATCGAGTCCGGAGACTCGAATTTGAGTAGATAGTGTTGTTCTGCCCAAAGATAGTTAACTGATCCCGATCCGTCGGATGAATTAGGCACGCCTATCAACTATCCCTATGACTTAAGTAACAACACCCGATAAAAAACTTTCGGATGGCAAAGGAACCACTTATGCACACTCGAAGATTTCATAGTCTCCCTCCGAATCTATGATTCAGATAGATACTCGGGGGCTACTGACATGGTTATGCTTTGTGGGCACTCATGATTGGTCTATATGGTTCGGCCTAAGAGAAGCTCACGTCGTAAATGAAGCCCATAAAGATTTAGGTGGCCCAAGTCTAAGGAGATGCGACTCCTTGGAGGACATGGCAATGAATAGATAGAAAGTTTAAAGGGGAAAATCCTAATCTGTAATTGACTCGCCCTGCTATCCCGAGACCTGGCCTCCCTATATAAAGACCAGGAGGGAGCAACGAGGAAGAGACCGCATATCCCTAGTCCACACACCGCCAGATTGCATCTTCTCACCCTATAACCTTCGATCCCATCGATAATCAAGAGCAGACACGCAGGAGTAAGGTTTTCCTCGGGGCCCAAACCTGGGTAAACTTCGTATGCTCGATTTTGTTTGCCTATTAGCCGACGAAGCTTCCAACACTCCCTTCTTCCTCAAACCCAAATCCATCAACTATGGGCATTGACGTGTTAACCCCACTTCAATTGATGTTAGCCAAACCCACATGAGAAAACACCACCACATAGTTTTATCTACGTATACACCACTATCTGATACAGTCAAAACATGTGTCTCATGTGCCATGTGCCAGTATCGAATATATATGTATTTCTACTCTATTTTGTAAGTCCGAAGGACAAACACCAATCACGATATGCTCATTTTTTGTTAGTGTCTTCAACGTGTGCTCAACCATAGGTTGTGATTTGTGAAGTAGATGCGGTAATATACAGCAGATGGGTCAACTAGAAGTTCCCTTCTCGCTTTCCAAAACATTTTGTTCGGTAAAAACCGCATAGACATTGATGGAAGAGAAAAGGGCGAATGAGTTAGTAAGTCGGATGTGAGTATTTTTTGCATTACTTATCCTCTAAGAGCTCTAAGCTCCCTAGAATTGAGAAGCTGTGCTTGATCCTAGATTTTAGACCCACTTGTATGCGCCTCAGTCTTACCATGCGTCATGCGAGCCTTGCGCGCAATGCCATACGTGTTTGGGACTCTGCGTTGGTCGGTTCGGCAAAGCAGCCTCATGTCGGTTCGCTTTAGAGCTGGTATGCTATCTCGCTCAGTCGCTCCAACAGCTTCAGCAAGAGGTTCGGCAAAAAAATTGGGTCGACAACAAGAGCTCCTCCCTCGACACTTCGGCCGACCGAGAGAGGACTCGCCATCAACCAACATCCACGTCGTCGCCTATCTGCCGCACACACTAGGAGAGTTCCATGCCGCATGCTCGCTTCAACGCTTCATCGCTGACCAAAGGTGAAGTTCAACTTCTCCTCAATTTTTCCGCCTCCACCTTGCAAATCCACGACAATTATAGATGGGATGGATAGAGGGAAGGCGAGGAAACTAGAGGAGTGGATGGTCATTGATCTAGTGGGGGCCTGCTCCGGTGCATGTGCCCCTCTCCGACAGAACGACGACAAAGATTCTTGTCGAGGATGTGGAGCTCGAGCAGGTTGCACACTGGCTCTGGTCCAAGCTGGATGGAGGGGAGGGGAGAGATGGAGAGGCGGCTAGTTGCTGCAGATCGTGGGGGTGAAGCGGGAAGGAGGACATGGGGAGGGGAGACCGGCTACCGAGAGTTGGAGCACGGAGGAGAAATCGAGAGATTGATAGAGAGAGCAACAATAGACTGACAGAGGTTGAGAGAGATCAATTGATAGCTATGTGTATGTGCTTTTTCTATGTGTGCTTCACTACTGCTAATGGCTGCTTGCTACTGCTTGCTGCTGCGATGATTTGTTGTTTCCGCTTATTGCTTGCTTTACACCGATTTGTGTATGTCTGCTCTGCTACTGATTGCTAGATGCTATGATTGTGATAGATTGTGTCGATGTTGTACTTCCATGTCACATCTAAATGGATGTTTGTCACTAGAGTTCTTCATTCTCATCCGACGAGGATGACGAATATGGGGGTGGTTCTAGCCATACTATACGCAACATAAACACTCAATATTAGCTTACGAATGCTCCACTCCATCATCGACGTGGTCGACTGTGGCCACCATGACGGTCAGCGGCGGAGCCAGAGCATACTCATGGGCTATGTCAGGGCATTCACTCTGGTGAGGTCTTCCCCCCTCGACCATCGCTTGAATTTTGGCATCGAGACCAAGAGCTTGTGGGTGCTGCTCCACGCCGGCGGCCGGATAGTACAGGTGTAGGCCGTGCTTGTGCTGACTTCTGTTGAAGTCGATGGTATGGTTTTAGAAATTGGTTTCTTCAATGGAAAACTAGGGAACAATTTGGTTAGGTTTGAAGGTTTAAATAGTTTGGAGCGATTTAGATTTGATAACTTATTATGTCGATTAGATGGGGTTGGTGGGTTTGACTATATTCCATTCAGTTTGGGTTCTCTACCATTGCGAGCCTTTGGGGGTTTCACATTTGAGGTTGTTTTGGAGCTCGATAGAACATCCTTGCCACATATTTTAGCTACATTAATTCTTGGTACAACTGTTTGCTGCGTTAAAGCATTGCCAATAAACTAACCGGCTTGCGCTACACATGTGATCTGGACTTCTGTATTTCTAATTCAGTTCGCCTATTGGTTCATTCTGATGCAGTAGCATTCATGGTGGACTAGTTATTCTACCATATATACATTGTTTACTTGAAAGTAATATGCATAGTTGTTTCTGGCATACAATGGACTGCGGGTAGTGGAGATGTTACCTTAAGGAGAGAGTCTACAAGCATCATGGTTGTCTAGCAGATTGTATACAGTCAGATCTTGAAGTTACAAGGATGGCAACATTTAGGATCATTATCAAGATGTCCAGTTCTCTATTACTTATCTTCTTAGCGATGTGTATCTGGACAGTGACATGGAAGATAACATAAATTATCCTTGTGACCATTATTCGATGTCAATGGACCAGAAAATTTTACTCAATGTACCTTTTCATTTATATTCCTATTCATATTTTTTCATTGATAGTTTCACGATTCTTCAGTGAATATAGTTCACCATTTTAACCCCTTTCATGCTATGACACAGGACTTGTGGACACCCTATTGAAACAAAGGAACAAAATGGACACTACCAGCTAGGTCAATCCTACATCTAAAGAGTTCTTTTGGTCTTTTTCGTACCAGATCTAGATCTATGAGAACAAGTATTAAGTTGTCTTAACTTCAGTGCCAAATAATTCTATATTTTTTGGTTCAATATTGTTTTTACATGTTTTGGTACATGATCTAGTTGATTATGTGCAAACAATATTTTGATAATATACTCCCTCCGTCCTAAAAAGGATGTTTTTCTAATTTTGAATGAATCTAGACACGTTTTAGCGTGTAGATACATCTAAATTTTAATAAATCTAAGACATCCTTTTTAGGATGGAGAGAGTAGTTGTAAACTCACATAACTTTGATTAATTGCCTCGGTAATCATGGAAAGGTGGGGGCTGAGAGCCAAGAGAGGTCTTGGCCTCGTGGGGATGGGGTCATTTTCGGCTATTTAATGCCCTTTGATTAAACATCTCGGTATTTTTCCTACAGTAGAACATAGATTCAATAGGAACAAAAAAATGGACACGGGATGTAGATTAAATCGGAACCGAAAGAGTAGATATGAGAGATGTTGGGGTTCCGCGTATGAAAACAATAAATTTTACCCTACGCCCCTGAACCCTTGAAGCTGCCAAGACCTATTATTAGTAATACAGTAACGAGAGGGGCTTTTCGCAAACTTACCCTTAAAGACCGAAAATCGTTGTCAACGCTCAGGAGAACGTGGTTGATGTAGACGAGCCGAAGCCGACCTCAAGGTCGTGATGAAGTCCTTGCGCTCCTTTGGCTCCAACGACTTGAGTGCCTCAAGTGCGACACCTCGCGGGGAGTTACACACGTCCGGTGCCTGACGATGACTCCTGCTTCCCTGATCCAGCAGCAGTTGTGGAAGAGCTCTCGGATCCGAATCCCGCAGCACGACAGCACTCCGCGGTGAAGATGTCTCTCGTTCGTGCAGTCCAAACTTGGGACCACGGTCACGAGAGAGAGAGGGAAAGAGAGAAAATATCAACTAGAGGTCCTCCCAAAAGTGAGAAGACCTTTATTGATTATTGGTGTGTTTTATTTGGCCAAATACCCCCACTATATATAGAGGGAGGGGAGGTACTACCTCCCTCAAAGACCCGAGGTGGGACTAAAGGAGAGGAGGGGGAGGGGAGGTCGTCGGCCCCCTAGTAGGCCGCGTGGGGGGGGGGGGGGGAGGGAGGGCAAGGCCCAGCCGGCCACCCCCTTGGCCCCTTCTCCCTCTCTCCTTTCCCTAATGGGCCCTCTCCCTTCGGAAATTGGCCCATTAAGCCTTTGACCATTAAAATTGATTTTCTCTTTATTAAATAATTATGAATAAATGATTAAATCAATATTTAACATTCATTCACATATTATTCAACCTCCGTGGCTATGGAACACCTTCCACCTCCACTTCGGACATCCTCCGGACTTACCGAAACCCTTCCGGTTTTCTCTCTACAAAACTTCGGTGATTCCACCGATCCTCCGGACTTATTCCCTTTGTCACTCGATACTTGCATTGCCCAAGATCTGATCAATGAAATCACCATGTCGTGTTCAATCTTGTTATTGAACAATGCTACTTGACTCGTTCCGACAAGTGATATCCTCGTGATCAAATCACACGATGCGCACCTATTGGATATTACTTCTCTGAGTGGGTCCTTGAGTATCTTCCCATCACATGGACGGACAAATCCCGCTCTTGACATATATTGCCTCTACGGTTTCCTCCGAATACCTGAACACACCTTTATAACCACCGTATTACCAGATGGCGTTTGATGCTATCTAAGCACTCTCAGGAGACAGTGATTGATATAGCCTCACGGTCTAAGGAATAGTCTACGAGGATCAATTTCTAATCATCCTAACTTGAACTTCGTGACATGATCAGGTCATGATGTTTAGGTTGGGTATTGGTTCATCATCTCATTCTTGGCCTCATTTCCAACTGGCATAAATGCCACATGATCAGGAAACTTGATCATCCGTTGACCAATGAACCAGTGACTAGAGTTACACTAGGAACCCCTGGTTGTTTGTATATCACACGTGTATTGATGTTTCCACTCAATACAGTTATAGCATGATATAAAACTTAATCATAAACTATATGAAATATGATAATAGTCCTTACTACTATTTGACTCTATGGCATATTTCCAACAGTCTCCCACTTGCACTAGAGTACAAATACACTAGCAGCATTTGTTCTCAATCATTGGCACCATATATCCGGTACCCTAAACATGCTTTCTCATGGAAGAGGTTGAGTCTTGGGTCTGTACTTTACAGTCCCAAATCCTTTGCAACTTACTAATGTCACCTTGATTTACATCAATACTTTATCAGCACATGATAACATCTGTGTGTATGCATCGTCGCTATGGCAGCAGAATGAGGCCTGATTCCAGGAGCCTATAGTGATGTTAGATCAACCTCAAGGGCTTTCTCATGGGCACTGTGCCCTGGGACACATCATTCTACATTAAAAGCGAACTAGCCCCGCCATAACATTATACACCACTTTAGATGGTACCCTTATCTATTATTATAAATGTATTCATCGAAACACTAGTGCACTTAGTGCAACTTTCGATGTTTGTGTTCACCTCGCTTCCTACTTGACTTTAATCGGTATTTATAGGAGTTTCCAACATATTCCCTTATAACATAACCCTTTATGTTTTAAGATATGTCATCCTTTAGGGATTTGGAAAACATGTCTACATTTCTCTATTAGACACTGCGGACAAACTTAGCTCAACATTCTGTGATTCAAACTTAATCACTTTTAAACGTTCCTTCTTTGGATCACTTATTATGCTAAGTTATCATCATGGTTTACTAAGACATAACCTATGTCTCAACATAGTGGGTGATGATCATCCCTTTCTTTCTTTCAACCATTGATGTTAAACTCAATACTATTCCTAATATTAGTTATTAAGGACCAGTTCCTTAATTAACTTCTATTCTGAAACACTTTTCAGAATCCCTTAAGGAATACTACATAATATCTTAATACACCTATTATCAACTTCTACATCTTATAAATCATTATTTATATGTATTTGCGCTTTCATCCTTAACATACTTAAGAATTACTCCTAAAAGCTCCGATTCAAAAATATGTCAATCACATATTGTTTTAGGAACACTTTCATAGCTCCCACTCAATTTTATGCAAATTGCATATCTACTCTCTATTTTGAACAACTTCAAAACCTTTGATCAAATATCAAACTTGGAGATTTGCTATGAGATACTAGTACCATTACTAGTTTTAAATCCACTAGACATTTAGCACATTTGAATCATTTTGTCATTCACCCCCTTTTCCACTATGGCCTTGCAGTCATTTGGAAAAATTCAAGCAACTCCTTTTACTTGTGAGATTCAACAATGAATTGCTTTCTAATCTCAAGGGAATTTTGCTTTTAGGATTTCTCATAATTCTAGTTTACCATTATTTCCTTTGTAGTTCGTAGGTATGTCATATTTTAAGAATCATGACAAATGATTTACAAATGTTTCCATACTATATATGGATTTCATTTTGAATCCTACTTCATGTAGTGAAAACATTAGTGAGGAAAATACAATGATCAATATCATTGATTCTTTCCTTCTGTGAAGAGAATCGTTCAGGAACGTTGTCCGTTGCGCTTCTCAACACTCTGATGCAGGGTTTTGAATCCTCATCGTGGTTTACACTATTTTCCATTTGCCCCATAATTGAGAAACATCACTAGAAGTGAGCTTTCTCAAGAATGCACCAAAATCCAAGAAGTACGAATCTTGCTTTCCTTTTGGTTTCAGCTATGGATTTCGTATTCAAAGTTTTCCAATGAATACTCTACAAGGACTTATTCGCTATTGTTTTGGTTATATCGAATAACCCCAAAACTTTCACGAATTCAAATGGTTCACTATAAATTCTAATTGAGTGCTAACTATTTCTAACTAATGGTCTCTACATCTACACTACAACGATTTATTTGGTGCCTTATATTCAACCCCTTTGATATCTAATATCACATTGTGATGCTTTGCATTTTGACGTTTCAAAACGCTTTGCATTCCACAATTTTCTTTTATGCCATTCTTATAAAGTTGAATTTCATTACTATTGATCAAATCATAGTAATTAGATTCTCTTTTATCTTTATACCCTTTGTTGATGAAACACTTCGATCAAATCAAATAATTTCATATTCTTGTTTCCTTTGGTAAACTAATTTACACTTTTAAATAATCATACAATGATAATTACCATTTTCGTTAAAACGCAATATATCGAATATGTATTTACTTTTAACAATTCATCAAACACTTTGTATTCAAGTAATACACGGTGTTCAAGTTATTTTGCCGAACTTAGGCATGATTTATACGTGATAAGAAATCGAATGAATTTCACATATTATCACATAAATTTGAATGTAAACAATGGTTTTTCATTCATTAATGAACATATCATTAAGTTGGGTATTTTAAACAAGGCATTTTAATGTTTTACAAATGTTCGTGCATTATCAATTAGTTTCAAACAACAAGGATAATTTACACACAATCAAACAAGATATGAACACGAATAGAAATCATTCATAAAAGTGGAACACCTGTTTGTTACAAACCCATATGAATAACCGTCTCACAAAGTGTGAGACACACTAAAGAAGTTCACAATCTCTTGATTACAATAATCATCCTAAAATATAAACTAAGTGATAAATGTCGAGGAAGAGTGTCGCCGGCCGTCATCATCATGCTCGCCATCAACACGCAACGTCACCTCCTCTCCAGCAAGCACCTCTCATGCAGAAGGACCTACTTCCAGCAAAACAGAACAAGTATTAGATATACTTAGCACTGCAAATGTATTTGCAAGATTATAACATTTATAAAACTGTATATCAAATATATACCTTTGTCATTGATGACCTGAGCGACATCTGGTTCAACCAACACATTCCTGAGATGTGTCACGAACCGGTGGAACTCCATTGATTCCGCGTCGCCCCTCATTACGCAAGTCCTGACTTGTGCTTGGTAGCTTGGTGGCAGCGACCGCAGCACAACACTGTTTGCGAAAGAGCCCGTCTCCAGTTATCCATGAAGTATGCATGCCTCATGTACACATCATGCATGCGCTCGAAGTGGTCATCCAGTGATGAGTTCTCCTCCATCTTAATGGAGAGGAAGTCTCCCATTAGCTCATGCTCTCAAATGCATGTCTACTCCACGAAATGTGTCATAAGTTGTAGCATCACCGAACGAGGGTTGACATCACCTACGAAAGGCCACAGCTCATCCACCATTCCGAAACACATCACAACTGTAATATAGGAGGCCATCTCCCGACGGATATAGCGGTCTTTCCGCTGCTCTGGGTCTCTAGGTCAGTAGGCTGATCCGAATCCATCCTGTCGAGTATGTAGTCGACCACGTCATTCTCGCTAAAAAGAACGTGGAGACGTGCAACCCATATGGAGAAGTTTGATCCATCTAATATGATCTTATCTCCTTCTAACCAATCAATCGTCAACAGGAAAGGCGACATCTACATTTATAATTGTAAAATGAATTTAGACTAAGTTTATAATTAAATGAGTTAATGATAACACCTATCCCCAAAAGGGTTCCTAGTGATAACATGACCCCTATCAGCCACATCTCCCCCGATTGAACACGGCCATCGATGTGGGTTCAAAGGTGGACGCTAAACGTCGGTCGCATCATTCATGCGACTCGTGCTCGATCTTTCGACCATCCGTGTTCCGAGGCCATGCTTCTATGGCGTGCTAGGCTCGCCAACTCAACCTTAGTGTATTCGTTGTGCAACATGGCTTACACCCACTGTATGCGAACATAGATATGTCTGACACCTAGGCCTGTAACCCTGGATCGCCTCATACTGAAGAACTTTCTTGGTGGTGCACACTAAGGGGGAACACAATCGTTGGTAATTTTAATAGGGATTATCTTATTAGGCTACCGTCGAGTATCTGATACTAGCACACAATAAGATATACAAACAATAACATTGAATGTAAATGCTATGTGATATGGTCCTTCACGTCGTGATCTCCATCCGCCGTCACTGGGTTCCGACGCCAGGGTTCAGGCGCCGTAGACACCAGGGTACCGGTGTCATTCCGGCGTGGTAGTTCGCCACCTCTGTGACTATCTACTACTATGTAACAAAAGGTAATCACTTTACCTTTGCCACAACCATATCACAAAGCAACGCCCCCTGCAAAACAAAGTTAGACGCCTCTACTTTATCTTGCATGTTTTACGTGGCTGAATGGGCTTTCGCACAAGAACCATTCTTACCTACGAACTTTCAACACAACGCTGATCAAGTAGTTGTCTCTACTACACCCCTTTCGGGGCCCTCCATTGCAAATGGCATACCAACTAATGCGAGAGAGACAGACACCCCCCTAAGCCACTTTATACGGTACAAGCCGTATGTCAAGCGTGGACCAGTCTCGCAAATGAACGCGTAAAGTCGGTTGGGGGCCGCTTCATCAAGCATTACTGCGGTATGCACAAGTACACGTGGGAGGGTAACAGCTAAAAGATCAACGCCCACATGCTACATCTCATGTGTTCTACCCGTACTAGCATTACTACGCATAGATCTAGCTCTGATACCACTGTTGGGGTTCCACGTATGAAAACAATAAATTTTACCCTACACCCCTGAACCCCTGAAGCTGCCAGGACCTATCTTTTAGTAATAGAGTAATGGGAGGGGCTTTTCGTGAACTTACCCTTGAAGACCGAAAAGCGTTGTCAACGCTCAGGAGAGCGTGGTTGATGTAGACAAGCCGAAGCCATCTTCAAGGTCGTGATGAAGTACTTGCGCTCCTTTGGCTCCAACGACTTGAGTGCCTCAAGTGTGACACCTCGGGGGGAGTTACACACGTCTGGTGCCTGACGATGACTCCCGCTTCTCCGATCCAGCAGCAGTTGTGGAAGTAGAGCTCCCGGATCTGAATCCGGCGGCGCGACGGTGCTCCGCGGTGAAGATGTCTCTCATTCACGCAGTCCAGATTTGGGACCACGGTCACGAGAGAGAGGAGAAGAGAGAAAATATCAACTGGAGGTCCTCCCAAAAGTGAGAAGACCTTTATTGATTATTGGTGTGTTTTATTTGGCCAAATACCACTATATATAGGGGGAGGGGAGGTACTACCTCCCTCAAAGACCCGGAGTGGGACTAAAGGAGAGGAGGGGGAGGGGAGGACGCCGCCCCCTAGTGGGCCCCGCGCGCGGGGGGGGGGGGGGGGGGGGGGGGGGGCAAGGCCCAGTCGGCCACCCCCTTGGCCCCTTCTCCCTCTCTCCTTTCCCTAATGGGCCCTCTCCCTCCGGAAATTGGCCCATTAAGCCTTTGACCATTAAAATTGATTTTATCTTTATTAAATAATTATGAATAAATGATTAAATCAATATTTAACATTCATTCACATATTATTCAACCTCCGTAGCTATGGAACACCTTCCACCTCCACTCCAGACATCCTCTGGACTTACCAAAACCCTTCCGGTTTTCTCTCTACAAATCTTTGACGATTCCACTGATCCTATAAACACTCTCTAAGCATCATCAAGCCCTTAAGCGTGATACCCCACGGTTCGGGAACACTCTAGACATGGTCGGGACACTCCCGCACCAATGATCGACAGAGGGACCTGGATGGCCATGTGACCCCTGTGCGTTCCACGAAGATCTTTCGTCGTTTGAACCGGGATAGTCATGTCTTATTCCCTTTGTCACTCGATACTTGCATTGCCCGAGATCTGA
Organism: Avena eriantha; assembly: GCA_910589775.1. Taxonomy (NCBI): domain Eukaryota; kingdom Viridiplantae; phylum Streptophyta; class Magnoliopsida; order Poales; family Poaceae; genus Avena; species Avena eriantha. The sequence goes on along the minus strand of OU342740.1, from coordinate 511,997,158 downwards.
TCAATGACATCACCATGTCGTGTTCAATCTCGTTACTGAACAATGCTACTTGACTCGTTCCGACAAGTGATATCCCCGTGATCAAATCACACGCTGCGCAGCTATTGGATATTACTTCTCCGAGTGGGCCCTTGAGTATCTTCCCGTCACATGGACGGACAAATCCCGCTCTTGACATATATTGCCTCTACGGTTTCCTCCGAATACCTGAACACACCTTTATAACCACCATATTACCAGATGGCGTTTGATGCTATCTAAGCACTCTCGGGAGACAGTGATTGACATAGCCTCACGATCTAAGGAATAGTCTACGAGAATCCATTTCTAATCATCGTAACTTGAACTTCGTGACATGATCGAGTCACGATGTTTAGGTTGGGTATTGGTTCATCATCTCATTCTTAGAATGAGATGACCTCATTTCCAACTGGCATAAAAGCCACATGATCATGAAACTTGATCATATGTTGACCAATGAACCAGTGACTAGAGTTACACTGGGAACCCCTGGTTGTTTGTATATCACACGTGTATTGATGTTTCCACTCAATACAGTTATAGCATGATATAAAACTTAATCATAAACTATATGAAATATGATAATAGTCCTTACTACTATTTGACTCTAGGGCATATTTCCAACAAGAGAAGCTCAGGTTCAGGTGTAACTTCTTTTGCTGCATGTAGTATTTAACCCTTTAGGCTATGTTCGGTTAATCCACCTCTCAAGTGGATTGGAGTGGATTGGTGGGGATTAGGAGAGATTTTAACTTAGATGGGATTTAAACCCATTCAATCCATGTCAATCTAGGTCGATCCCAGTGAAACTGAAAGAGGCCTTAGCGGTTTGTAGTATTGTTTAAATTTTTCAGAACATGGCAAGTACTCAAGTACCTCGAAGTATAATTTCTATCATTGCATTTATATCGTTATATCCCAACAAATTGTTCATTTCTTGTTTCGTGCTATCCTTCAACTCTCACTATGATTATTAGCTTGCTTACACTCTAACCAGAAGAGAGCTCACACATGGAGGTGTAAGTAGAGTCGAGAGGAGAGAAACAATAGGATATATTTTCGAAGGGATACTGACAGAATACTAGATAAGTTGAACAAAGTGTCCATTTTTTTGGTCCTTCTCTGTGACTAGCTTTGGCATATTCCACTTCCTATTTTAGATTTTGTTTGTGATTGATTACAGTTAATTATCGGACCGGAGACCAGATTTATCAGGTCAATGGACACATAGACGTTTGGTCTTATCATTTTTCGTAAGGACATTACTTGTGGTGCCCGAATCTGTATTTCATTTTGTCTTTTTCTTCATGGTTCATGGACTTTTCCTTTTTTTAAAGGCATAAATGGTTTAATTTTTTTTGAAAATTGTTCTCTAATATTTGAAGACCCCTCACATTCCAGGAGTTAATTTGAACATCTGTACTGTTCAAATCTTAAAGTGTAATGATTTTCTTCCTACCTTATCCAACCAATTATTTCTTAGTATTTGTTACCATTGAGTTTTTTTACTAACGTGCAGTTTGAACCCGAAGGCAAACATTCTTATTTTCTTCCTTCCTCATAGTAAACCCATTGTTTCTTATGAGTATTTGTTCCGGTATCAACCAGAAGTTTTGCCATTTTCTTGGATATTCATCCATGCATTCTTTTATTACTAAGTATATGATATGGTCAGGAACAATAGTTGTCCACTGTAACTTTTGTCCACAGGAATCAATTACACATATGATTCAGGCTAGCAAGTATACGGGTTTGAGATTTGCATCACTATATCGTTTCAAAAAAAGATTTGCATCACTATATAACAACATGGTTTGAAGATGCTATACGTGGGTATAGTAAAAATTGGTTGACGAATATATGCATATGCAAAAATTCTAGCCGTTATTGTTCATGTCTTACAAATCTTTAGCCCAATGTTATTTGTATGGTTTGCCTAGTTCAGTTGTGCAGGTTCCAAAATGTTGAATGGTCAAGTGCATTCATGCACTTCCTTATATTTTATATTTTCCCAGTTGACTTGCTTTGAGTGAAGCAACAATGATGTGGCGAGGAAAAGAGCACAATGAGCTGGAGACAATAACATTTTATTTTCTCTGGTTCAGAATTTTAATCTGAACTATTCCTGCAAAGATGTATAAAGCCACAATTTTTTGTTTTGAAGGTACAACATTCTCATATTTGTGTGTGTGGTATCTACGGAGTACTCTTGATATTAGTTTGCTTTAAGTTTTAGTACTCTGTAAATAAGTTCGTTTGTATGGGTTCTTATCAAAATTTCCTTGCGCTTCGTGGATGAACTTGATCGATACTGTTGCATACTATCAAAAATGAATGAGCATTGGAAGGCAGTAATAATAATACCTTTATTTTGCAAAAAAGTAATGATACCTTTATTTCTGATGAATAGTTATGATGAGATATTGATATGAAAAACTAAAATAGCACAAAAAATTAAACAATAACAACAAAGGATGGCACGGCAAAGCGCGCGAGATCCTTCTAGTCTATTAGTACTCCACTACTCAAAATATATCGAACAAGCGGTGTCTCATGTATTTCTTGCAAGATAATTTATAATAATTATTTTTTATTCAACATTGTTCACAATTCTACAAGTTTTAGAAATAAACAAGTGCACCATCTAAATAGTGGGTAATTGGGTATCATATAAAACACATTGGGGTCATCCTATAAAGCCGCATCACTATTTAGACCATCAGCTTAATTACTCACGAGTATTGATACCATGGTGATACGTCCAGAATATATCTACTTTCCCGAACACTTTTGCTATTGTTTCTAATCTAATTTGTGTGATTTAGATGAAACTAATGCGGACTAACATTGTTTTCAGCATAATTGCTTTGATGTCTCGTTTTTGTGCAGGAAATCAACTTTGAGGAAAAATCCCGGAAAATATCGCAAAACTCTTATTTTACCAGAAGACTCACGAAGCCAGAAGACGGGACGAAGAGGAGCCACGAGGGGCCCACACCCCTGGACACGCGAGCCAGGCCAGGCCGCACCAGGAGGTGGTGTGGCCGCCTCGGACTCCGTCTCGACCTCTCCTTTCACCTATAAAAGCCCTCTGACCTAAAATAGACGGGGGTTCGATGTTTTTCAGATAGAGTTCCGCTGCGTCGCCATCACCAGATACCGCAATTCGGAATCAGAAACTCCGTTCTGGCATCCTATCAGGACGGAGAATTGGAGGAGATCATCGCTATCATCATCACATCGCTTCTCCATCGACCATCCATGATTCCCCCATCCATGAGTGAGTAATCCCCCGTTGTAGGCTATGGGGATGCTAGGGATTGGATTAGATCGTTCATGTAATTGCATTAGATTGCTAAGGCATGGTACCTAGTATCTATTATTAGTGTTTTTTGACATTGTTGCAACTTGTTATGGTTAATGCTTGTCACTAGGGCCCGAGTGCCATGATTTTAGATCTGAACATATTATTGATTCATAATGATAGTATTATTTATGATCTTACCTGCAAGTTGTATACACATATTATTGTCCGGAACCAAGGGCCCTGAAGTGACAATAATCGGGATAACCAGAGGGAATGACTGTGATATGAGAATCACGTGTGTTCACGGAGTATTAATGCTTTGCTCCGGTGCTCTATTAAAAGGAGCACCTTAATTGCCAGCAGTTCCCTGAGGCCCCGCTGCAAACGGGCTGGCAGGACAAAAGATGTTGTGCAAGTTCTCATTGCGAGCACGTATGACTATATATGGAACACATGTCTATGATTATTTAGTACTTGGATGCTTTACCTTATTCATCTACAAATGCCCTATATCTTGATTGTTATATGAATTGTCTTATTAATGCAACGCCCATCAATCTATCCCTATGACTACCGCGCTTTAATCCTACTGTTTACTGCAATTGTTACCACCGTCTTTACTTTTACTACTGCTTTTACTTTGTTATTGCTACTATAAAACTATTGCTACTGATAAACTACTCCGAGCAAGATTGTTTCCAGGTGCAGCTGAATTGACAACTCAATTATTAAGGCTTATAAATATTCTTTGACTCCCCGTGTGTCGAATCAATAAATTGGATTTCAATTCCCTCGAAGATTGATGTGATCCTCTATACTTGTGGGTCATCACATGACATGAAGAATGCACTAGGGGAGGTCAACATATTAGTTGCACGTGGAAGCATTTTGCTTGTAAACAAATACATTATACATAATGTGAGCATCATACGCTCGTGGAAGCATTTTGGCTGGCTTGTGAAAGGAAAATGAAAGAATGAGAAAGGTGGTGCATATTTCTAAGTCTTAGAAATTCAACTATAATGACATTGATTTTTTTACCTAATGATGAAGTATGTGTTATGGCATATTTTAGAGGTTACATGAAACTTTTTCTATTCAATAAAAATATATTTCTCAAACAATGAGAACTCGTTCGACCAAAATAATCCCACCGAAAATATATTTTACATAAGAGACTACTTCAGCATATGACTTTAATGTAAAATAAATCACTATGTGAAAATTGTTATCACCAAAGCGATAACACATTTTATAGAAGAAGAAAAAGAGGCGATAATGCCTTAACCCATTTTGGTTGACACGCTTTACTGAAAACTCAGTTGCGAACTGCCTGACCCTGACATCATCATTTGCAGCTGGTCCAACCCGCAGTCGCCCTCGCCCTCGCCCATCATAGAACCGGGGAAGGAAAAGGGGAAAAAACGAGAAAGGACTCTCCAGTCTCCAACCCCATTCCCAATTCCATTCCCCCGAGGGAAGAGAGACTTCTTCCCCTCTCCTTCTCTCGATCTCGCAGGGTTCCCTCGATGTCGAGCAACCGCGCTGACGCGCTCCTCGACTCGGCGCCGCTGCTCGGCGCCGGCGGAGGGGGGCACCGTCGCGGCAACGCGCTTCGCCGGCCGTCCCTCCGCGGCGCGGCGCGTCTGCTGCGCCGCAGCGGGCGGCGGGCGATGCGGGAGCCGTCCATGCTGGTCCGGGAGGCGGCGGCCGAGCACCTCGAGGAGCGGCAGGCGGACTGGGCCTACTCCCGCCCCGTCGTCGCGCTCGATCTCCTCTGGAACATCTCCTTCATCACCGTCGCCGCCGTCGTGCTCGTGCTCAGCCGCGACGAAAATTCCCCCATGCCGCTCCGGACCTGGGTCGTCGGGTACGCCCTACAGTGCGTCGTCCACATGGTCTGCGTCGCCGTCGAGTACCGGATGCGCCACAGCCAGCGCGGCGGGGCCACAGTACCCGCCGACGAGGAGAGGGGCAGCGATGGCTCCTCTTCGTCTAGCGATGAGGATTCCAGCGAGCACCATCTTCGTGGTCACGGCACCGATTACGTCAGGTAACTGAAAGGATCTGACAAGCAATCGATAGTTCTAAGCTATTCCGGTACTACAATCCTGGTCGATTCAAGCTACCTAGAAAGTTCAGCAAAACCGCTTTACGACAGTGTGGTTCCTGATTAAATTTTCCTTATGTAGCCCCTAGCAACGGTAGTGAATTTAATCTGCGTAGTGCCTATGCGCCATTCTACAAGGACACACAGACGATTACATAAGCCATGTCATATTATTGCAGTTCTATAGCTAAAAATGTGTTATACAGTCCTTCAGCGGTATGTTTAGGTTCTGTTCTATGGATGGTTTCTCTTGTGGTTTGCGGACTGTGGTTAATAGAGAAGTGTGGATGATGCAAGAAGTGTGGAGAGAATTCCTCATACAAAGTTATGACTTAATGTGGTTATGAAGTTCACTTTCTTCTGTTATGGCCGGAGCACTTCTCTTTTAGGTGTGATGCTGCTGCTACCCAAGGGGTTTAGGATTCAGTGCTGTGAATTTGATAATAACATCATATTTTGCTATCCACTGCGATGATACTGGCATAACTTTCTCTTCCTCGTTTGTGTAACATGTTTTGTGTTTCTGTCTTCTTCCTTATCTTAATACTCCCTCCATCCGAAAATAAGTGACTCGGATTTGTCTAGATTCACATGTATCTAGACGCGTTTTAGTGTGTAGATACATGCGAATCTAGACAAATCCGAGTCTCTTATTTCCGGACAGAGGAAGTATGAAATTTGAATTGCTCATGTCTAGTTTATAGATGTCTCCCTGTTTTTCTAGTTCGACCAAACATGATACAGTTATTATTATTAATGTCACATTGGTTGGTGAATCCATGGTGTCTATTTAATTACTCTTTTATGTGATTCCATCTAAGACTGTTTATGTTTCAACGTGCAATATAAAGTTATGCCTTGTTCACCTATACCTGATTATATCATTATTGTTTACCTGGCAGTATTGCAAAGCATCTGGAGTCTGCGAATACAATGTTCTCCTTCATATGGTGGATAATTGGGTTTTACTGGATATCAGCTGGGGCTGAAGATGTTATCCGTGATGCACCTCAACTTTACTGGTACATGTTTGAAGTAACTGTCCACTTTTATGCAGTCCTTATTTCTTCCGTTTCACATCGTAACATGTTTTTGTATATTGCTCTTTGCAGGCTTTGCATAGTCTTTCTAGCGTTTGATGTTTTCTTTGTCGTTTTCTGTGTTGCTCTGGCTTGCATTATTGGTATTGCCGTTTGTTGCTGCCTCCCTTGCATTATAGCAATACTCTATGCTGTCTCTGATCAGGTATGGCTTTCAAGTATGTGAAATATGGCAGTACAATCTAAATAAGCTTGCTACATATACAATCTAGAACAACAGGATCCAGTTCCCTTTCATATCATTGATTCTCTTGCAGATTTAAATTGTTAGCAATTAACGCACGTATGTCAATCTTGCAATCAATAACCTTTCTTATCATCTAACTAAAATCAGGAAGGAGCATCTGAAGATGACATTCGTCAAATTCCGAAATACAAATTTCGTAGGGTGGATGAACCTGAGAAGGATTCCGTTGATGCCACTGAGTCTTCTGGTGGAATAATGACAGAGTGTGGCACCAACCAACCTATTGAGAAAGCACTTGCAGCGGAAGATGCGGTAAGTTCTGATGTTTTATCTCTTGGTCATGCATATCTTTGGCCCTAACAATGCATGAGGTGCTACAGCTCTGAACCTCTTCGATTATACTTTGGACCATCTCACGTCAGTCATCATGACTGAATCATGTCTAGTGAATGGGATGGAATAAAACCTTGATTTTGTGCTTAGTTTTAGTCAGCTCATACTAATGAAATACTTGGCTTTGGTGCAATTAGTTATTGAACTGTGAAAATATTTTTATCGATGCATAACTTTAGTTTAGACTTAAATCAGTTACAATTCGGGATATTTAACCATTTGCTTATTGTATGGATCGTAATAGGGAAGAACACTGTTCATGTTTCTGTAAAACCTGTGCACTCCAGCATATAGCATCATTTTCTGCACTAATTTTCTGTAGTTGCATTACTTTTGATACTTAACCAATCTATTGCAGCTAACATTGCCTACATATATAAAAGCCAGATGATGCATTAGATATCTGTGTCCATGCTCCATGCTGTATCTTTTGCATAACTGGTGATTTCCATTATGTCCATGCACCATGATGTATCTCTTGCTGGCGCTTTTTATGATATATAAAATTCCGTTCGTTGTTCACCTTGTCAATGCAGGAGTGCTGCATTTGCATTTCAGCATACGATGATGGTGCAGAGTTGCGTGAACTCCCTTGCGGTCACCACTTCCACTGTACGTGCATCGACAAGTGGCTACACATCAACGCAACATGCCCCCTGTGCAAGTTCAGTATCCGGAAAAGCGGCAGTAGCAGCGGAAGTGAAGAAGTATAAATGTACTGCACTTGAAAATGTCATCCGTTTCGACTTCACACCTGAGTCTTCGCTAATGTGGTGTAAATTTTTGTATCCTCAATGTGCTGATAGTCTGTCGATTAATGTCTTAAAGGTGACTAAAGTGCTGTCCATATTACAAAAATTAGTTCTTGGATGTATCTCTACAAGTTCGGAATAGTTACTCGGTGAGTTGTATAATTTGAACTGAGCGGTTCATGCTTCCGCTTGCTTGTTTGTGTCAGACGGTGCTTGCAGAATTCGTTGCTCCTTCAATCCAAATTAATTAACTCAGATTTGTCTAGATACTGATGTATATAGGTTTGTACGAATCTAGACAGATTTAGGTCAGTTAATTTATACCGGAGGTTACCTGCATCGCATTGACAAATAATTTTAACAATCCATTGAAGAATGTAAGTGCAGTTCGAGTATCGATTGGGTCGGACGTGCGTGCCCGTGTTTTCCGTCGTGCGCACGTGCCGTGCCGATCCGATTTGCATGGGAATCGATCAATCGGCACACGGATCCGATCTGGCCACGTAGGAAGCTTCTCCGTCTTATTCTGGGATTTGGGCTTCTCCGATCCGATTTGGAGTCGTGCCAGGGACGCACGCGGCCCTTAGATACCCCCTCCCAGACCAATAATCCTAGACTTACGGACGGCTTGACAGAGGAACAAGAGCTCTCGATTGATCGATCTGCTTGCAAGCAAATTCCCCAAACCGGACCAAGAACGACGGATGAAGCCATGAACCACGGTAGTTTTGGATCTTAAAAGGAGACCTGATTGTTGAACTGAACCGCACGGCCGCGCAGTCCATACTCCATACCAGTTCAAGCTCTTTCCGCACCCGAAACCCTACCGACCATGGCGCCAACAAGAAAGACGCCGACACCGGCGCTACCAGACGAAATTCTCGAGGAAATCTTCCTCCGCCTCCCGCCGGACGAGCCGGCATGCCTGGTGCGTGCCTCCCTCGCAGGCAAGCTCTGGCTCTCCCTCCTCACTAGCCATAGCTTCTGTGGCCGGTACCGCGAGTTCCATGGAGCTCCCCCAATGCTGGGCTTTCTCTATTCCTTGCCCATGTACCAGCGCTCGGAGCCACTCTTCGTCCCCACCACGAAATCTGGTGTGCAAATTCTCGCCGGCAAGGAATTCGATGTGTTGGACTGCCGCCATGGCCGTGTTCTCCTTGGGGATAATGGTGAGGCGCCCATGGCGCTCCTCGTTTGCGACCCCATGACGGGCTCCCGGAGGGAGCTGTACACGCCCAAAGACTGCCGCCACTACGGCCATGTGGCCGCCGTGCTCTGCGCCGTGACCGGCTGTGACCACCGTGCATGTTGCGAGGGTCCCTCCCGGGTAGTCTTTGTCAGCCTTGACACGAACATGAGTGACGATGCTTGCGTTGCGCACGCGCGTGTATCTTTGGTACAGATGGGCGGGTGGAGCAAGCAGCAGGGCTCTCATCTTCCTGAGTGGAGCGAGCCGTGCTCTCATATTCATCTCGCGGACGATGCATTCATCAACCTAATGCCCCCTGTCCTCGTCGAAGATGCACTTTACCTCAAGCTCTCGTATGAGGATGATGATCATGTAGGAATTCTCAAGTACGACTTGGGCTCTGAATGCTTGTCGCTGGTTGATGTGCCGATAGCGGAGCCTGACGTTGCTCCTAATGTTATCCTCATATCGATGGAGAATGGAAGTTTGGGGTTCGCACATGTGGATGGCTTAACCCTCAACCTGTGGTCAAGGCAGGTGGTGGGTTCTGATGGAGTCGCGGCATGGACTCAACGTATAGTCATCAATCTCAAGAATCTTCTCCCCATTCATAACTTCAAGCAAACACTTGGACTCATTGGATCTGTGGAGGGGCGTGATATCATTTTCTTAAACACGGACCTTGGTATCTACGAGATTAATCTCAAGTCACTAGAGTGGAAGAAGATATGGAAGAGTGAAAAGTGTTGTGCTTTGTTTCCGTATATGAAATTTTACAGTCGGACAGGTATATCCTTAGGTACTTTCCTATGTGATTTTTGAACAATTCTCAAGTTAATAAATATATTGGTCACTGGAACTGACACATATTGAAATTTTATAGTCAAAAATTTAATATGATCACAATAAAAGTTGTATTTGACTATATATGCATATAGCACAGGAATGATACACGTAATTATGCTTACTAGAAAGTTTCACGGACAATTTCAAGTTTTTGACATAATGTATTCAACTATTCACGTGTTTTTATGTGGTAGCAATACACGATCATTTAGCTAGTTTCTTCTGATGTTGGGTGAAGATTTGGGCTGGTTCATGTGGGCTGGATGTCGGTTTATTGCTCTGCTCGCTGACCATTCATTCAGATCATTCTTTGTTCTTCATGTTCTTTAATACTATTTGACATACATATCTGTTCTTTTGCAATACTAACTTCATTTGTCCACGGATATAACTTGGAACCCAGTCAATGTTTTTCCTTCTGCCGTTTGATAATCTTTTTATGGTACAGAACATGCGAACAAAAATGGCATAGAGATGCCCGAGTGCGCGGTTGCCAGGAGCTATGGTGTGAGTCTTGGGAAGCTGGTGCCGGGAAGACTCCGGTCATATTATTGGGGCACTAAATATAGCCGGCGCCAACTGAGAGCACCTAAAATGTCAAGGAGACAAGCAGCTCGGCGCAACAAGAGAAAATCGGTTATCCTGGGTTAGTATGTTTTTCTAGTCAACAGGAAAGAACCCCCACTTTTAATGCAATCTCTTTGTTTTTCTCTACCGAGGTTCGAACGATCAGCAGATGGCGAGAGCATGTCTAGAGTGTGAAAAATATAAATCACCAAAATTTTGTGTTACTAGGAAAAATGACTGCGCGTTGCAACGGAAAAGAAAAATCCGCCATTGCGACAACATTGTTTCAACCATGCCAAAGAAGAAGAATATCAAGTTTAACTTGATGAAGACATCCTGCAGGACATTGTAATTCTGAATCATGCTGTACTCATTCTTATATCGAAGTTGACCTTGTGTATCGGCACCTATCCAGGGTGCGCCGCGTCCATCAGCTAGCATCCTACCAGACCTGACATAGCCCGCAAACGAAAAAAGCCAAACATGTCCATCTAAGCAACAAAAACGCAATGAAATATACCCAACTTACTAAAAGAAACATCTAAGCATTTTTTCTCCACTACCATCTTCTTATTTGCCATGAATTAAAACTTTATTAGCATTACGCAATAAAGTGACGACATGCTTTCTCACCTATATTCGGCCACCTCAAGAAAAGTATACAAAAAACAATGATATCCGAAGATAAAATGGTGTCTTGTGTAGCCCCTAGAAAGTAGGGCATCCCAATCCCCAAAGAATAAAAAAACATCATTACCTTTTTTTGCAGGAAAAAATCACTACCTCACAGTACGGTGTGCCTAAAAGCTAGAAAGAAAAATGTCGTAAGGATAATCAAGATTATGCTGTCTACAGTTACTTAAATGAAATACCATATTTGAAAATGAGTAAAATTAAGGCCCTGGTTGGGAGCTTAGTTTTTTTCTTAGTATTTCAAAAATAATACAGTTTCTAAAAATACTACAGTATCAAATACTTTGATCTGTTTGGAAACAATGAATACCATGGTTTAAGATACTGAAGTATCGCTCAAAATCGTAGTCTTTTTGTAGTTTTGGAAAAAATAACCCCGCTCAAAATCGTATTCAATGCCAAACACAGTTTTGGTGCAAGTTTTGGCTCTAGAATACTATGGTTTTAGAATACCAAAGTTTTACGAAACTCAAGCTGACAAACGCAGCGTAAAACACATTGTATATTGAATGTGAAGATGGAGGTATTGTACCCGCAAAAAATAGATGCAGGTATTGTGGCCATCATTTATGTTAAGGTGTCCGTCAACAACGTAACTGAGAGGAAGCTTGCGAACGCACACAAAGCGATATGTAGTATGGTACTACACATCGCACTGTTCTTGACTTCTAGCGGACCTTGATAAAGCATCGCCTATCTGCTGCAATGTGCCATCTTATCCCGCTCTGCATCAATAATCGTTGGAATTGATCGGTACTCTAAGAAAGGAGGCATATTGGTTCACCGCCGCGCGCCCCGTGTCCACCGTACGCCATGACGAACGCCGCGGTACCCGAGTAGAGCATGGACGTCTCCCATCCGATTAAGACCGCCCCTCGCCGTGCCACTATGCGCATGACAATCGCCGCAGAGCACCGCGTCAACCTATGCCCTCAGCCATGCCGATAGCGCCCTGTAGCAATGTCGCTGATGAGCCCGAGCCATGTCGCGCTGCTCCTATCGCCGGTGTATAAATAGGACCCTCTCATGCCTCCATTTGCACACCACTCGACCCCTCTCCCTCAGAAACCCCCCTGACCCTTCCCCAGAGCAAGGCGAGCACCACATCACTGGAATTTCGCCGGATCCTGCGGCTGCTGTGGAGGAACAGAGCCATCGATTGGAGCCGTCCTAGGAGCTGCCCCGACCATCCCTCGAACCGTCGTCGTCTACCAGCTCGTTCGCCCACCTCGTCGGACCTAGCTGGAGCCCTGGTAAGCCCCCGACAACCCTCGCTGTAGAGCTAGGTTTAGAATCCCCCGCGCGTCGTTCGACGGAGATGACGACGATGAGCCGTTGATTCGTTCTCTAATCGCGCGACTGAGATTCGCCCGTACCGTTTCACTTAGACACAGCCGCTGACGCGTGGGACCAGCCTGAGTGCAGCCTGCTGCGCGCGCTCTGCGTAGCTGGGCCGGCCCATGTTCGTTCCCGCGCATAGCCCAGTGATTCAAACTTAGATTTTCCATTTAAATCAAAACCCTATTCTATAGCTATGTTCAAAATTGAATTCAAAGAGATTTGCAGAACCAAATTGCATGATTCCAATTTTGTTAGAAAGGTAATGCAAATATCTAACCACTCCCATCGGATTCAAACAGTTTGAAATTATAGATCACCTATAGTAAAAATAATAAGACAGAGACTTTTCCAACTTCAAACATTTTTATAAAATCAACCATAAATGCTTTTGAGTTGATGCCAACTCTCAAAAATCACATTTGCCATGCTCTATCAGAATATGTAAAATATTTAGTTTTACCTGCAATGATGATGGACTAGTATTAAAAGAATGCTATCTAGGCATTTCTAGTCATATAAATATTATTAAATAGTAATATTCAACTTTGTAATATATGCCAACCCCTTTAAACCATTTCCCAAGTATTGGAATATGTGGTGATAACATGTGTCAACATGATCCCATATTTTAATTGGAGGATATTAAATCTTAAGTTTCAACGAGTAGAAATTACATTTCTAAAATTAGATAGTTAAGAATATGTCAATATTTCATGTGATGATTGAGATGATGCTAGATCATCTAGTGTGAGCCCTTGGGTGCTAAATAGAAGTAGCTAAGTATTGTTTGGTGATGTGCACCTCATATTTATTTATAGACACTAGTACCGACCCAGGCTATGAGGAGGATGAGTACTACGAAGAAGAAGAAGAGAACTTTAACAACTGCACCAACCAAGGCAAGCTATCCATGCAAGCTAACCTATGCAAGATGCACTATGCATGCTTGGTTATGCAACTTTGATTATACCAAATCCCAGTTTTACCTACAAGCTTTACTTTTCCCTTTACTAAAGTTTCTTAAATAGTACTTATTGATGATTAGGGGAAAATCAAATAGATTCCCTCAAAGGCACATAACTAAGCTTGGGTAGTTACACTTGATTAGCACCCCATTAATAGTGATACCCTCATTGGTAGTTGCTAGTGCTAAACTAATATTGATCACTTTAGATGGGAACACCTGGAGAAAATGATTATGAAAACCTTGGAATGATGAGTCATTCTATTAAAATGTTTTGACATGTGTTATGCAACACAATGATTTTGATGATGATACTGAATGAGGCATGTGCCTTGACTTGGATAAAAACTGATGGTTGGGTTCGGATGCGATACCATTCCGACTTTACCGTACAACCACAATACCTGAGTTGGGTAGGGCTTAACTGGAAGTTTATATGTCTTAGTATGGGTTCCCTCGCGGAATGAGGTTAAGCTGAGGCTGCCTCGTGAATATGAATGACCACCTATGAAGTTCCCGGGATGGCAGATGGCCATGGCTGGGAGGCCAAACTCATAGGGGAGGTGCCTATACTAGGGTGTGTAATTGAAAGGTTAGGATTGATTATCCGCATACCAAGTATGATGATTCAGGGTTATCCCTGACGGATGTATCGAATTTTGTGGTGGAAGTGTACCACCTCTGCAGAGTGTCATACCAAGTATGATGATTCACGCATCGTTATCTTTCCAACAAAATTGGTTTCATCTCGTTTGGAGTTCGGATGCAAAAGTTGTGGCAGTTCTGGTTCTGAAGTTTTTGCCTGTCCGGTAGTTCCGGCGGGCCACCGGTAGTACCGCCAGGGCAGTTTGCTGCCGGTAGTACCGGTGTTAATTCCGGCCCAACTTCCTGTAAACCCATTTTTGGTTCAGTACTCTCTCTGCCTAGTTAGCGCTATTTGACGGAACTTGGATCGGATTTTCAGGCGGTAGTACCGCTAGGACATTCTTGCCACCGATAGTTCTGGCGAAGCGGCGGTAGTACCGGCCAAGCTCGCGTTTGCGTTCTTTCTCTCGCTGTTTTCTGACCGTTGGCTGGGTGCCACCGGTAGTACCGGCCACCCACCGGTACTACCGGCCGTGCGCGAATCTGTGAGTAACGGGCAGATCAGGGAGCCCTTTAAAAGGAGCTCCCCTTTCCCCTTCGGCCCTATCACTTGTTCTTCTCGGTTTTTAGCTTTCTCTCTCCTCCATTGTTGACCTTGAAGAGCTTACCCTCTCCCCTTTCCCCTCCTATGATTCTTGCATCTTTTTGAGGGATTTGAGAGAGGAGATCTAGATCTACAAGCCCCACCAAGCCAAATCCCTTCTTTGTGAAGGAATCCTTGGGATCTAGATCTTGGAGAGTTTTGTGTTCTCCTCTTGTGTTCTTCCTCCCTTATTCCCCCAATAGATTTTGTAGCTTTGGTGGAATTTGAGAGTGAAGGACTTGCCTCTTGCATTTGGTGCATAGGTTTGAGTTCTCCTCGGAGATTCGGCGAGTTCAAGCCCTTGGGCTTGTTTCTCTTGGGTTCTTGGAACCCTAGACGGTTGTGTGGTTGGATTGTTGACCTTTTGTGGTCTTGTAGCCTTTTGTGGCCTTGTTGCCTTTTGTGGCTTTGTAGCCTTTGTGGCATTGTTCTTGGGGATCCAATTGAGTTGTGGAGATTCCCCAAGCTTGTTGGCCTTCTGTGGCATTGTGGAGCCTTTGTGGCGTTTCTTAGGAGCCCTCCAATTGAGTTGTGGAGATTGCCCCAAGCCTTGTACGGGTTCGGTGACCACCCTCAAGTGTCCCATAGTGGAACGTGAGTAGGCCTTTTGTGGCGAGCTCACAGGAGAATAGGGTGAGCCTGTTGTGGCATCGGTAGGTTGCGTGCCTTCGCATCTTGGGGTGAGGCCTTGTGTGGCGTTGGGTGAGCATCGAGCCACCACACCTCGAGGTGAGCCATTTGTGGCGTTCGAAGTACATTGCGCCCCCGCACCTCTCCAACGGAGACGCAGCTTCTTTGGAAGTGAACTTCGGGAAACAAATCATCGTCTCCGCGTCCATCGGTTATCTCTCAACCGAGCCCTTTACTTATGCAATTTACATTGTGATAGCCATCGTGCTTGAAGTACTATATCTTGCTATCACCTTGTTGCTTGACTTTCTTAGCATAGGTTGTTGGTGCACTTTGTGAAACTAGTGAATATAGGTTTTGGCTTGATAAATTAAACGTTAAGTTTTATTCCGCATTTATTAGAGC
Organism: Avena eriantha; assembly: GCA_910589775.1. Taxonomy (NCBI): domain Eukaryota; kingdom Viridiplantae; phylum Streptophyta; class Magnoliopsida; order Poales; family Poaceae; genus Avena; species Avena eriantha. The sequence continues at coordinate 511,981,425 of OU342740.1, read as the reverse complement.
TTAAACCGTAATAATTTTACTAGGCGACGTCCATTTCCCTTTCACTAGGGATGGATTAGATGTTAAAACATCAAGGATTAATAGACTGTGCCAAGAAAGCCATAACCATGACCACTAGCACCAGAGTATCAGTAGAGCATGTGTCTGAGACGCTACCCTATCAATTCAAATGCAACAAGAGTCTAGTCAAATCAACCATAGACCAAGTCAGAGTAGTCTGTGAATACCCCGATGTGTTTCCAGATGAATTACCCGGTATGCCCCCAGATTAGGATATCGAGTTTATCATTGAACTAGTTCCTGGAACTAGACCCATAGCTTAGAGACCCTATAGTATGAACCCAGCAGAATTAGTGGAGCTCAAGAAGCAACTTGATGACATGTTGGGGAAAGGTCTGATACAACCAAGTGCATCGCCGTGGAGATCCCCTATTTTGTTTGTGGATAAGAAAGATGGTGCCAACCATTTTTTGTACGTATTACCGGAAGCTGAATGACGTCACCATCAAGAATAAGTACCCACTGCTGAAGATAGAAGACCTATTTGACCAACTGACTGGTGCCAGAGTGTTTTATAAGATTGATCTTAGAACTGGTTATCACCAACTAAAGATCCGTGCAATGGATATCCCAAAGACTGCTTTCACTACCCGATATGGATTGTATGAGTACAATGTCATGTCATTTGGATTAACCAATGCCCTCGCTTATTTCATGAATCTCATGAATAAGATTTTTATGGACTTCTTGGATAAGTGTCATTGTTTTTATCGATGACATTCTGATCTACTCCAAGTTGGAAGAAGACCACGATCAGCACCTAAGAACCATTCTTGAAACCCTTAGAGAGCATCAGTTGTATGCAAAGTTTAGCAAATGTGAGTTCTGGTTAAAGGAAGTAGGATTCCTAACATATCCTGTCGGGAGGAGGAGTTGCCGTCGATCTCGCTAAGATTAAAGATGTTGAAGAATGGAAATCCCCAACCACCCAAACCGAAGTCCACGCATTTCTTGGATTAGCTGGATATTACCGCAAGTTCGTTGAAGGATTTTAAAGCATCGCAAGGCCAATGACCCAGCTGTTGAAGAAAGACAAGAAGTTTGGACGGACAAATGTGAAGCAAGTTTTCAAGATCTCAAGAAGAGATTGGTTTTAGCCCCAATTTTGAACATGCTGGATATCAAGAAGCCTTTTGATGTATACTGTGATGCATCCAAGATTAGTCTCGGATGTGTGTTGATGCAAGAAGGCAAAGTAATATCATATCTATCCCGACAACTGAAGCAACATGAGTAGAACTATCCCACCCATGACTCAGAACTAGCAGCCGTAGTTTTAGCCTTGAAGACATGGCGTCATTACCTCATGGGTAACCGCTATGAGATTTATTCAGATCACAAGAATTTGAAGTATATTTTCACCCAGAAGGAGCTGAATATGAGGCAACGGAGATGGATAGAGTTAATAAAGGATTATGACATTGACATTCACTACCACCCTAGCAAGAACAATGTGGTAGTAGATGCTCTTAGTAGACTGTCGTGTAGATTAAACACCATGATTAAGGAAGACCAGCCAAGTTTGCATTAGGAATTGGAGAATTTCAGAATGGAGCTAGTTAGCGAAGGATTTCTAGCTAGTATCGAACTTCAACCCACTTTGATTAGTCAGATAAAGGAAGCTCAGAAAGGAAATGCCAGTATTGATGGAATTAAGCGTCGTATTGGTATATGGAAGGTACCTGGGTTCACTGAAGATGAAGAAGGAGTTCTGTGGTATAAATGACGCATCTGTGTGCCAGCAGATTCAGAGTTTTGAAGGAGCAATTTTGGTGGCACAAAATGAAGAGAGAAGTCGGAAGCTATATCACCAAGTGTGATATCTGTCAGAGAGCCAAAGTAGAACACCAGCAACCCACAGGACTTTTGCAACCATTGCAAATTCTAGAATGGAAATGGGATTCAGTTGGAATGGATTTTATCACCGGTTTGCCTACATCTAGTAGAGGAAATTATTCTATTTGGCTCATAGTAGATAGACTGTCCAAGGTAGCTCATTTCATACCCATCAAGACCACTTATCAAAGCTCGAAGCTAGCAGAGTTGTACATTGCTAGAATAGTCAGTCTGCACGGAACCCCCAAGACAATTGTTTTAGATCGAGGAACCTAGTTTACCTCAAGATTTTGGAAGAAAGTCCAAGAAGGATTAGGAACGAAACTGAACTTTAGCACAACTTATCACCCACAGACTGACGGACAAACAGAAAGAGTAAACCAGATACTAGAAGATATGCTGAGTGCTTGTGTGTTAGAATATGGATCTAAATGGGAAGATTGTCTGCCTTCTGTGGAGTTCTCATACAACAACTGTTATCAAGCTAGTTTGCAAATGGCCCCATTTGAGTTTTTGTATGGAAGGAAGTGCCATACCCCCCTAATAGGTCGCAAGTAGGAGAGAGTCAGATATTCGGACCAGACATCCTACGAGAAGTCGAAGAGAAGGTTCACAAGATCCGTGAACACCTCAATACCGCTCAATCCAGACAGAAGAGTTACGCTGACAAAAGACATCGGGACCTGACCTTCAATATCGGAGACTTTGTGTATCTCAAAGTATCACCCTTGAAAGGAATGCAACATTTTCAACTCAAAGGGAAGCTTGACCCCAGATATATCGGACCCTTCAAGATTTTGAGTCGCCGAGGAAAAGTATCCTATCAACTAGAACTGCCTAAAGAGATGTCAGCCGTACATAATGTGTTTCATATCTCGTTACTCCGTAAATGCTTAGAAGTTCCGGAGAAGATCGAAGTTTTCAAGAACATCGACCACAGAGCCGTGGATATCAACAAGGATTTAACTGATCATGAAGTACCCATTCATATTTTGGAAGAAGCCTTCAGAACCACCCGGACCAGAAGTATCAAGTTTCTAAAAATCTAGTGGAGCAACCATACTGAAGAAGAAGCCACCTGGGAGCGAGAAGATTATATTAGGACTGAGTTTCCCCATCTCTTTAGTTCCTAGTTTTTCCTGAATCTCAGGACGAGATTCTGTTTAAGCGGGGAAGGTTTGTAACATCTCAAAAATATTATAATGAGAATGTCAATTTCCCATGAATCAAAATAAGGGTTAACAAAAACTTTTAATCTTAAACCCTATATGAATGCATGTGTGTTTATTAATGATGTATGAATGCTTGTTATGCCATGCTTGATTGTTATATGTGTTGAGAAATAGTTTAAGGATCAAAGAAAGATCATCTAGGCCAAATTAAAACCAAAGCAAATCAAAAGAAAATCAAATTATAAGGCATATGACATAATGGTCATTTTTTCCAAAGTTAACATCTAGCCCACTTTGGGCATCTCTAGTAAATGATTTCAAACAGAAACAATTCTATTTCTTTTCTCACCTTGCTAGACCAAGTAAAAATGAACCCAAGTGAACTTTCAAAACTTACGGAAACATTTTAAAATCCATTTGAGGGAATTTTCAAAATGGAATCAAGTGTATGCATGTGAGACCAGGCACATGGTTTAATAGGATTGATAGAATACTCATACCAACAAGTTGCAACTTCTTTTCCGGAAGCTCATTCGAAAAGAACTCTAAGGTTAAGCGTGCTTGGCCTAGAGAAATTCTAGGATGGGTGACCGACCGGGAAGTGGGTAACCGGGTGCACACGAGTGAGGACAAAGTGTGCAGAAAAGACTAGTATTGGTTTGTGGGGCCAGTCTAGATATCCTATATTAAGCTGCCAGGAGTGACACCCCCCGGGCCCAGGAGTGGACGGGGTGTTACAATGCATCTAGATCACTATTTTTCAAAAACCACTCAAACCTTCACCACTTGACCAATCCTACCAACCAGAGACACTCAAGCATATGACCAACACACTCACCAAATATAATTTGAAAATTCAAATATTTCTTTCATGCGGCCATTTAATCAAACACTTAGCATGCAAAGTACAAGTCTACCAACTATCTACTATTTTAATCAATCTAGTTCTCACCATTGTACTCAATTCAGCCTTAGTTACTCGCCCACGATCACCCCTAGTACCAGCCCGTGTAGCTAGCACCGCTCACTCGCTCCACTGACCAGTGCCAGCTCGTACCCGAGCGTGCCATGCCGGTCGAGCATGGACACAACGCCACAAGACGCGCCACCCTCACCCATGATGTCTAGAAGGTAGACGTGACCTGACCGCACCCGCCAGTCCACCCCTCGACCAATGACAAGCAGAGGAGAAGCCAGCAGAGCCGCGCCCATCTTCTCTGTCCGCCATGCCGAGCGCACGCCAGAGCGCCAAGCCGCCCCACGCAGCCACGCCACGCCTCGCTCTCTCCTTGCATAAATGCATTCGCCGCGTCACTAGCAACCTCCCAGACACGACCGTTCACCACCGCGCGCCCCGTGACCACCGTACTCCATGACGAACGCCGCGGTACCCGAGCAGAGCATGGACGTCTCCCGTCCGATTAAGACCACCCCTTGCCGTGCAAACATGCGCATGACGATCGCCGCAGAGCTCCGCGTCGACCTATGCCCTCAGCCATGCCGATAGCGCCATGTAGCAACATCGCCGACGAGCCCGAGCCATGCCGCGCTACTACTCTCGCCGGTGTATAAATAGGACCCTCTCCTGCCTCCATTTGCACACCACTCGCCTCCTCTCCCTCAGAAACCCCCTGACCCTTCCCTGGAGCAAGGCAAGCACCACATCGCCAGAATTTCGCTGGAGCCCACCACTGGTGTGGAGGAACGGAGCCATCGATTGGAGCCGCCCCAGGAGCTGCCCGGACCACCCCTCGAACCGCCGTCGTCTACCAGCTCGTTCGCCCACCTCGCCGGACCTAGCTGGAGCCCTGGTAAGCCCCCGACAACCCTCTCTGTAGAGCTAGGTTTAGAATCCCCCGCGCATCGTTCGACGGAGACAACGATGCTGAGCTGTTGATTCGTTCTCTAATCGCGCGGCTGAGATTCGCCCATACCGTTTCGCTTAGACACAACCGCTGACGCGTGGGACCAGCCTGCGTGCAGTCCGCTGCGCGCGCTCCACGTAGCTGGGCCGGCCCATGTTCGTTCCCACGCATAGCCCAGTGATTCAAACTTAGATTTTCCATTTAAATCAAAACCCTATTCTGTAGCTGTGTTCAAAATTGAATTCAAAGAGATTTACAGAACCAAATTGCATGATTCCAATTTTGTTAGAAAGGTAATGCAAATATCTAACCACTTCCGTTGGATTCAAACAATTTGAAATTATAGATCACCTATAGTAAAAATAATAAGACAGAGACTTTCCAACTTCAAACATTTTTATAAAATCAACCATAAATGCTTTTGAGTTGATTCCAACTCTCAAAAATCACATTTGCCATGCTCTATCTGAATATGTAAAATATTTAGTTTTACCTGCAGTGATCATGGACCAGTATTAAAAGAATGCTATCTAGGCATTTCTAGTCATATAAATATTATTAAATAGTAATATTCAACTTTGTAATATATGCCAACCCCTTTAAACCATTTCCCAAGTATTGGAATATGTGGTGATGATATGTGTCAACATGATCCCATATTTTAATTGGAGGATATTAAATCTTAAGTATTTTTTTAATGAGTAAAAATTACATTTCTAAAATAAGATACTTAAGAATATGTCAATATTTCATGTGATGATTGAGATGATGCTAGATCATCTAGTGTGAGCCCTTGAGTGCTAAATAGAAGTAGCTAAGTATTGTTTGGTTATTGTGCACCTCTTATTTATTTATAGACGCTAGTGCCGACCCGGGCTACGAGGAGGAGGAGTACTACGAAGAAGAAGAAGAAGAAGAAGAGAACTTCAACAACTACACCAACCAAGGCAAGCTATCCATGTAAGCTAACCTATGCAAGATGCACCATGCATTCTTAGTTATGCAACCTTGATTATACCAAATCCCAGTTTTACCTACAAGCTTTACTTTTCCCTTTACTAAAGTTCTTAAATAGTACTTATTGATGATTAGGGGAAAATGAAATAGATGCCCTCAAAGGCAAAGAACTAAGCTTGGGTAGTTACACTTGATTAGCACCCCATTAATAGTGATACCCTCATTGGTAGTTGCTAGTGCTAAACTAATATTGATCACTTTAGATGGGAACACCTGAAGAAAATGATTATGAAAACCTTGGAATGACGAGTCATTCTATTGAAATGTTTTGACATGTGTTATGAAACACAATGATTTTGATAATGATACTGAATGAGGTATGTGCCTTGACTTGGATAAAAACTGATGGTTGGGTTCGGATGCGATACCATTCCAACTTTACCATATAACCATAATACCTGAGTTGGGTAGGGCTTAACTAAAAGTTTATATGTCTTAGTATGGGTTCCCTCGCAGAAAGAGGTTAAGCTGAAGCTGCCTCGTGAATATGAATGTCCACCTATGCAGTTCCCGGGATGGCAAATGGCCATGACTGGGAGGCCAAACTCATAGGGGAGGTGCCTATACTAGGGTGTGTAATTGAAAGGTTAGGATTGATTATCCGCATATCAAGTATGATGATTCAGGGTTATCCCTGACGGATGTATCGAATTTTGTGGTGAAAGTGTACCATCTCTACAGAGTGCCAAACTATTCGAATAGCCGCGTCCGCGGTCATGGGCAGTTGGATGGCCATACTGTTCCGTTATCAGATGTTTTCAAAATGACTTGTGACTTGAAACATGAGCTTGACTTGACCACAACTGGGTTGTGGAGATGAAACTAAGTTCCCACTTAAGTAATCTAGATAACTAAATTAGGTCTTTACTACCAAGTACTTCCAAAATAAAACTGCCTTATTGCAAATAAGACTAGAGCTTAGGATTTCTACTAGAATTGTCTTACTTACATTAGTGATAGTTTGCGAGTAATTTAAGAGTACTCATGTCTTTGTCCCTGGCTATTCCCATGGCCAAACTATGAAGAAGACTATCCGGAGGACGGACAACAGGATGTCTACGATAACTAGGATCATCTCCTATTGTCAGCATTGCTTGTGATAATGAAGATGGAGTCTACTACGTTTATTTCCGATGCTTTGATATGTATTCAAACTTGATCATGAGATCAACTATTTGTAAGACTATTATGGTTTGTAATGGATGATGTACTGTGCTACCAATTCTGTTATGTCTCGCAAAACTGGTAATCCTGGAATTGCGATGTACGGCATAACAGGCATCTGGACTTAAAAATCCGGGTGTTTACAAATACCATAGATAGATCGAGGGAAAATTTGATGGCAGTGACATGAAACTGCTGGCCTGCTAGCTGGCGGCTAAGGGAGAGTGCCTCCACCGCTTGGACACCAGGGCGGGCGTCGGACTGCCGGAGCTCCCGAAGCTTCTAGTAGAAACCAAGACGCAACAAGTGCTTTTCATGCAGCCGGACAAGGACACCATCGATTTCCTATTCTCCATCCCGTCCCTCGTCGTCGGCACGGACGTGACCCGTGAGGCTGCCCAAGGTGGACTCCATGGTCGGCAGCTCCTGCGACCTCATCGCCAGCGCTGAGAAGCTCGCTTCCATCGACGTCCTTCCTGGAAGAACACATCTAAGCGCTCCTCTAGGTCAGAGTCGACGGGGAATTTCGCTAGCAGAGAGGAATATAGCAGAGGGAATCGCGGGCGATGGGGCCGACGTGACATGAGGCTTTAGGCTTGCGTCGATGCGGCTTTTATTGGAGCGAGGAAGGTGCAAGGATGGACTTCATGTTGAATTCAGCTTCAAGTTGGTACTCACAGAATCCATACCGAGCGGACGGGAACATGGGAGCACATATCGTGTTGGTATGCAATACGTGAGAGCAGTTTGCGTTTCGATCGGTAACGTCAAACAACACACACCAATTAACATAGCACACGAGATGCGAAGGTGCCTTTGACGATGGACCAAAGCGTATTAGGACGGACGAAGAGACAAATGCTTCTTCTTTTATTATTAAATATAAATAGATATAGATTGATTTGTGGGAATATATATGGAGTACAAGACTTCATAGTAAGAAGCCTATGCCTTCAATTACGAGAAGACTCTAAAATCCTTGTCTATGAAGATTATAAAATCCTTGTCTATTCCGAAGTTGTGTGGTATATGTATTCTAATATTTCTCGTTGATCCTAGCCTGAGTAAAGCGGATGATTGCGACTGAATTTGGATCTTGCTCTTCTGTCGTATTCCCCGCTTTGGCATCGTCAACTGTGTCCTTGATGGACTGATCTGGCACCTAGGCCGGTGAGAGCAACTCTAAAAAGAAGGTGTATAATAGCGCCATGTTAAAAAATCCGCCAATTTAGCGCGTGGGAGGTAAGAAACACAGCTCTAACAAAAGCTGTAAAATAGAACGTATTCAAAAAAAATTAGTGCGTGCGCTAATTTGCTTTATCCTGTGTGGCAAATATATTGCGTGCGAGACAGGGCGTTGCAGAGCTCTCACTTGGAGCAGGTGAAGAGAAACCTAGGGACCCCTGTTTCGTCCCTGCCCGCTCCCGCGAGCGGCAGGACGAAACCCTAGCGTGGTGGCGCCCGGGCCCTCCTCGCGCTCCCTCCTCCCTCGCCGCCGCCGGAGGCCGTCGCCGGGCAAAGCCCTGGAGGCGGCGGCGGTGGCGGGGATCCTCTTCTCCCCCGATTCGGTGGCGGCGGCGGGTCGTAGCAGCCGGTGGGGGCGCGGTGCTGGGCGAGGGGCACGGCGGCGTGGCTGTTCTGCGGCGGCGCGGCGACCTTGCGGGTGTGCGGCCCCGCAGCGACGACAGCATGGTGCAGTCCAAAGGCGGGGGCCGCGAGCTGGAGCTCCGTCATCGGGGTGCGGCCGGGAGTTGGCTGTGTGCGTCCGGGGCGGCGTTCAGTGGCGGTGTGCGGCGCACCGGGTCGGGGGATGGGCAAGGTGGCCACCTCGCTAGGGCCGGGGCAAGGCCTCTGGCCCGCTTGAGCCCATTCCCCTTTAGATCTGGAGTTCGTCTCTGGCAAGGCGCCGATCTGGCCTGTGTCGGGGTGCGCGGGGCGTGGCGGCGCTGTGTTGACGTGGTAGCGTGGTCAGGAATGGGTTGGGAGGCCGGTTCTGCCGCCTCGTGCTCAGGCCGGAGCAGGGACTCCGGGCCCTTGCGAGCCCATCTCCCTGCCTAGATCTCTAACGGCTACAGCCATGGGGGCTAGAGGGTGTCGATCTAGGGGCCTAGCTCGTCGTCTTGCTGTTCTTCGGACCTGGATAGTGATGTCCTATCCTTCTTTGTGTTCTCCGTTGCTTCTGCTTGGACGCTAGGGCGGCGGTCCTGGGCGGTGGGGGCCTCTTTGGCGTGCGGGCGAGCCAGGGGCCCAGGTGCTGTCCGGTTACCATGGTCCGTGTGGGCGGCGTGGTGGTCGGGGAGTTGCTCGACGGGGCGGTGGTGCGGTTGCCGTCTCGGCGACAGTCCGCCCCTCGAGTTGGAGTAGAAGGCGGTGCCGAGGGGAAACCCTATCCTTTGGGCTGCGACGGCGGCGCCTACGGGTGTCGTTCCCTTGGTGAAGGCGTCGTTACGGTGCTTTCGGTCTCCCTCGTGCTCCGGGTGAAAACCCTGATTCTCGGATCGGGCGATGGCAGCGCTTTGGTGTCGTGCTCTTCTTGAAGACACCGTCTTGGAGCCCTCGTCGTGTGGCTAGCCGGCGGAGTTTTGGCGGTGCTGCGGTGTCTTCGGACGGTTGGAGTTGCGGCGTATCTCCCTCGGCATGGCTTTCTGCGGATCGGCTCCCCCTCTCCTTGGGGCTTCCTCGATGCGGCCTAGGGCCTTCGGGCAACCTGGTTTGGTTCCTGGAGGTGGTCGGCTTCTGGTGGCGTTGCTGCAGCGGTGGCGGGATCTCGACGACGCGCGTGAAAATGGCTCATCCTCTGGAGGAGCTCCGGCCCGACACTGTAGACGTCTTGAGCTCGCCTTCCGCTTTTGTAGTAACTGTAATGACCTTGCGCTTTCGAGTGTAGCGTCATAGTTTACCTTCTGGTGTGGGTGGTTTGCCCCTTCGTGTAAGCTAGGTGCAGTATCTTGTATCTTGTCGCCGTTTGGCGTTATTAATTTAACATTGGGCCTTTGATGTTTTATCTAAAAAAAAGTGGGCGCTGCAAAATCCTAGCGAAGCGCGCGCACCCAACTGCCATCCGGAAGTTTCCGCGGGCACGGAGCCGTCCGGAATTGCGACGCCCGCCGCCGGCGCTGGATCTCCGCCGCCGGCCCGGAAGCCCGCCGCCTGCCAGAATTGCGACGCTCGCCGCCCTCGTCGACCTCCGCCGCCCGCGTAGAGCTCAGCTCCCCGCCGCCTCGACCTCCTCTCCCGCGTGGAGCTCCGCCCGCCGCCACCTCGACCTCCTCCACCCCAGCGTGGAGCTCCGCCCGCCGTCGTCCTCCCGCGCATGGAGCTCCGCCCTGTCTGCCGTCGCCCGCCCCGCGTGGAGTTCCGCCCGCCGCCGCTGCGTGGATCGATTTCGCCTGCCACGCGTGGAGCTCCGCCCGCCGCCGCTGCGTGAATCGATTCCTGGCTAGTTAGCTAGCTAGCTGAAACCCGTGGTGATCGATTCCTGGCTAGCTAGCTCGCTAGCAGAAACCCAGGATGCTGGTATGTTGTGTAGCTAGCTAGCTGATTTATTTGTTTCAGATTTATTTGGACGTGTTTGATCTGGTTTGTAAGGTGAATGTGGAGAAAATGTCTTTGTGGTGCTCTATTTTATAGCATCCGGTAAACTACTACATGCGCCGCGCTGTATTTTTTTTGCATCCGGTGGAGGGCCGCACGTCTGCTTGCGCTGTAAAGCTAAAAATGGCGTTGCAAACTGATTTTAGCACGCTGTATTTTTCAGTTTCTGTTGGAGTTGCTGTGACCGTGTCCCCTTCTGATGCCTTTCATGTCTCTCCTTTCTTCCCTCCCGTTGTCACAACTCGAGTGTCGGTGACACAAGTGATGTCATAGACGTTCTGACTGGAGTTGTTGCTGATGAGATGTCGTAGACGTTGCCCTTGATGTCGAGATTGAGGTAGCTGATCGTGACGTAGCCATGGTCATGGTTGATGTTGTACCCATCTTAGTTGGTGCACCGGTTGTCGATAAAATGAATCAACAATCAGGGAAGCAAAATATAGCTCATACCTTCTAAGAAATGACATTGTTCATTAAAATCTCTGAAAGTTGCGCCTGAATTTTCATAAATAGCATAGGAGAAATACAAAATTAACAAGTCTGTACATACATTGATTGGTCGCAAAGTTACCTTAGCCCCCTGCCAAAAATAAAGAATTGCATATACAAAAGTTCTTGTTGCTGCTTAATATTGAGTATCGTGATGGTGCAGTGACTTAGTAATTGACAATCACTATTATTCAGTAATATGAAGTATCATGATGGTGGGTGCGGGGACTTTAGATAAAAGCACCAGTATCCGAGGATGACCCGAAGGGGATGGGAGCGAGCGAAGGGAACGAGGAGGGAGACACGGGCGACACCCCTATGCCCGAGGGGATGGGATCATGGGAGCGAGCGAGGGGAACAAGGAGGGAGACAGGCGAGCAGGCGATGCGAGTGAAAGAACAACCGACACGGGGAACAACCGGAAACTCGGCAATTTTGGTGAACTGTCCCGAGCGTGACCGTGGTTTGCTTCAAAGTATTATAGAGCATCTCCACTCGTTGGGCATTTTCAAATGCGGCGCTTTTCGGCGCCGGATGGATGAAACTTTTGGCCTGGGAATAGTCAGTTTCCACTCAAGTTTCTAACCAAACCTAGGATCTGACAATATATTTGAAAGTTTTTCCTCCCGTCGGCAAAAAACAACACCAGTTCGACAGAACCTCGCCCAAAATAGCTTGGCGATCGCAACCAGACTAGGTTCGTCCGTCAGATTATTATAAAAAACATGAAAATTCGGCGATCACTTGTCGACATGGATGGGCTCCTCCGTGGCGGTAGAGCTCGACGACCTATTCGAAGAGGTGGAGGCGGAGCTCGGTGATGCGGTGGTGGTAGAGAGTGTTGGCACGGAGCTTGGCATACCTAAGGTGGGGATGTCCTCATCCAGAATGGCGTTGCGGCGCGCCATGTACCACACCTTGACCTGGGGGCTTATCGTCGAGGTTTCTTTGCCACCCATGAGGAATGCTAAGGCTATGTTCCTCTTCTTCACGGTGAAGTTGGCTGTCAGCAGGTCGAGCTTCTTTCCTTGGTTCTGCAGCATCTGGATCCACCTCTCTTCGGTCTGCTACTTCCTCTTGTTAGCATGGGCCTTCGAATCGGCAATGCACTTCTCGATCGAAGCATGAAGTTGTTCGGCAGGGGGTTTGTATCGCTCTCGAATCGGGTCTATGCAGATCTTAGCATTTCTGCCAAAATCCGCTTAGAAGCGATTCCAAGACGCTCACGAGACACTTTCGTGTGGGTGGATTTTATGACAATTAGTCACATCATAATAGTTCACAACATGACCCACAAGAAACATATATATACAACAATGACTCCACGAGTCAAGAACACAAAAGATACAATACAAATATACAAAAAATGAAGAAAGCCAAATAGTATCCGAGTATGGATAAAAACCACATGCGACAAAGAGTCCTGGAGAATAACCAAGCGTTGTCCATAACCCTGTCCAGACCAAGCCGGAGTGATAACCTTACTAACATCGTCAATCACATACCTATCAAAACCAAAGGGGTGCCGACAAAGGGCAAAAGAAAAATGAAGAGAGCGTTCAGTACTGAGGCCAGTACATGGAGAGTCTTAGAATTCGGCGTCTCTCGCCTACATGGGTATGGTGGGCTCAACGGCAGCAAAACTTGTACTATCTAACTTATAGAGATACGCTACAACTATGTCTATTAGAGCGAGATAAGAGAGCACTACATGGTAACAAGAATATAACACCAAGTATAACCCATCCGAAGATTCACCCTCGAAGACTAGTCGAGGAAGTCCTCTTGTAGAATCACATACGTTGTAATTTTAATTATCCAATTGTTTAATTGGTAAGGCTAATTACTAGTCACATTATTAGAAGAAAAATATTAGCGGCGTTGTCTATGATCATGACACTATACTCCTGAGACGTCCATAACCATGGACACACGACTTCTTGAAAAGATTTAACTTGCAGGGGTGTACTACTGTACCCAAACGCATATTCAACCCTTCAGATAACGTATTACGCGTATCTTACGTATCTCACAACAAGAACTGTGCCATAACTACATGCGTATCCTTTGACCTCTTGAGCGAGCGGCCGGAGTATGGCAGACGAGCTGTCCTCCGTACTATGGAGCCTACGTACAACCCCGAACATCGCCACCGAAGTACTATGGAGCCTGCGAACACACCATTCTTCATGGTATATGATGCTGAGGCGGTACTAGGCGATACTACCAGCTGAAGTACGCTACAAGGCTCCGCAGGTCGTCGCTTACATCAAAGCCGAATCTATGGCTGCACTTGAAGACTCCTGATGAGTGCATATTTGCATCATGTTTTACATTATTATTTTGCATTGTAGATGTAGGATCTTGGTATTTTACGGCGCTCGCGCGCATATTTTATGTCTGTTTTCACCAGGATCAGGACGGATGATGGATCCAATGGATACAATTCTTGGAGTAGTTGTACTGAGAAGAAAAGGAGTTAAAAACAACGTAAATCGCTTATTTAGGAAATATTAATATTAAGATTTCTATTTTCGTGCCCTCGGTTCGTTAGTTGTATTCAGTTTTCCTGAGCCACTTAGTTTTTCCTCACTTTTGCCCATCTCCTTGTACGAAACTCTTACATGGTCTGAAACTCGCCGTCCGTCAGTCTTGCCATTACGTGCTGACAAGTGAGCCGCGTTCAGTCGGGTCCCGTAGTGGACCCTCGCTGTTACGTGCTGACGAGTAGGGCCGCGTTCTGTCGGGTCCCATAGTGTACCCTTGCCATTACATGCTGACAAGTGGGACCGTGTTCAGTCTATTCCGGTAGTGGACACCTCTCTCAACTTAGCTAGATGAGCATCAGACCCACAACTTATCCATGAGCGCCGGACCCACAGCTTATCCACGTGAGCGTCGGACCCACAACTTACCCAGGTTGGCGTTGCAAGATGGGACCCCGAGCCATCCCCGCGCCCGCGCCCGTGCCGTTGCTTCATTTTCATATAGTGAAATGTAATGCATATACAAAAATTATACAAAAATTATACACCTTTGGACTCTTTTAAATCATACTTAGGACATGATAATGTTGTGCTAATAAAATCCTGATCATTTATCATTTCTATGGAGTGAAATTATAATGCATAAACTTGCGTATATAAAAATTATACACCTTTGAATTCTTTGAAATCGCATTTAATACGTGATAATGTCACGCTAAGAAAATCTTGAGAGATTATCATTTTCATAGAGTGGAATGTAATGCACAAACTTGCATATGTGAAAATTATAAACATTTGAACACTTTTAAATCACACTTAATATGTGATAATGATGTGCTAACAAAATTTTGAGAGATTATTATTTTCTCCCCCATTTTCGTAGAGTGGAATGTAATGCATAAACTTACATATACTTTATACACCTTTGAACTCTTTGAAATCGCACTTAATACGTGATAATGTTGTGCTAAGAAAAAATCTTGAGAGATTACCATCTCCATGAAGTGAAATATAATGCATAAACTTGCGTATACAAAAATTATACACCTTTGAACTCTTTGAAATCGCACTTAATACGTGATAATGTTGTGCTAAGAAAATCTTGAGAGATTACCATTTCCATGGAGTGAAATATAATGCATAAACTTGCGTATATAAAAATTATACACCTTTAAACTCTTTGAAATCGCACTTAATACGTGATAATGTTGTGCTAAGAAAATCTTGAGAGATTACCATTTCCATGGAGTGAAATATAATACATAAACTTGCGTATACAAAAATTATACACTTTTGAACTCTTAGAAATCGCACTTAATACGTGATAATGTTGTGCTAAGAAAATCTTGAGAGATTATCATTTTCATATAGTGGAATAAACTAACATATACAAAAATTATACACCTTTGGACTCTTTGAAATCGCACTTAGGTCATGATAATGTTGTGCTAATAAAATCTTGATCATTTATCATTTTCATGAAGTGGAATGTAATGCATAAACTTGCGTATACGAAAATTATACACATTTGAACTCTTTGAAATCACACTTAATACGTGATAATGTCGTGCTAAGAAAATCTTGAGAGATTATCATTTTCATAGAGTGGAATGTAATGCACAATTATACACCTTCGAACACATTCCCTTCAAATTATATTCAAGTTCATTTGTTTATGGAATTAAAGTACCGGTGACATACTCGTTATTTTGCATGGATAGAGGGGTGCCCCCGACAGATATAAGGGTTATCTTGTCCGCTAGATCACAGAGGATCAACGGTTGGCAGGCACGATCTGTGTGACAACTGTCTCGACCAATTAGAGCGTAGTAGCGAAGATGAGCACATGTGTGAGAGATGGATACAAAGAGCGGGGAAAACTGAGTAGCACTTAAGAACCAAGGGAAAAACTGAGTAGAACTTAAAAACCAAGGGCAAGACTGACAAAGAGATTCAAAATAGAATTTAAAAAACATAAAATGCGTCATTTATATAATAAAATACATCTTGGCATACATCAAACTATTTGGAATTCAAATATACACCAGTTTGACAATTACTGCCTCATTCATACAAACTATGTTTTGGGGAGGGATGTTTTGGGAAGAGGCTTGAGTAGAAAGCCATGAACCTTCATAGATAGTAGGTGATTTGAGAAGTGGTGATTTAGGTTAAAACTTGGTTTGTATACATTTCTTATGGTGGCAGGTCACATAATAAGACTCTTTGGGTAGATGCCACTATGTTTTGCTCTTTTTGAATTTGTTGTGCATAAAATGACTCAATTAGCTAGCTAAAACCTATTCATTGACTCTCTATTGACCAGCCACCGGAGGGTAAAACTGAGTATATTGTACACGGCAGTGTTAGTACTGGAGGGCAAAACTAAGTACAACCAAACTGTCAGTGTTACACTCGAGGGCAAAACTGAGTACAACCGAGTCACCGGGGTTAGACACGAGGGAAAAACGTGACTCACGGTACGCGTGTGCGGTGCACGGGGCGGTAGCGGACATGTGTGGCCATGCACGGTGCAGTAGCGTACGCGGTTACGCGGTGCACGGCAGTGCAACGAAACGTTGCTTCAATTCTCCTTTAATAGAGGCCTCCTCAGTCTCACTCATCACTCACTCGCTCACTTATCCGTCTCCACTGTCCCATCACCTTTTGCAAACCCCCAAGAAAACCCCAAGCAATGGAGAAGAACGGCGCGGTGGCCACCGGCGCCTCCAAGGCCGCCGACAAGGAGGGCCCCGTCCCTGCATCCGCCGTAGCCGCTGGCGAGGAGGCCCCCACTGGTCTCGGGCAGATCTTGCTCGGCTGGGACCCCTACGAGGAGGTTGTTTACATAAGGCCGGAGAACCCCTACGACACTAGCATCACGGACCCATGGTCGGAGGTAACCAGGGTTTTCTCCCCTTCCCTTATTCTTCCCCCGTTCCCATTGTTGGATGCTAGATCGAATGTTATTAGGGCTCGGCTATTCGTATTTTTACAGTAGCTAATCCTCTTGTGTTAGATCTCGTATTTTGATGAATCCCCCTGTTCGTATTTTAACCGCCCTGTTCATAGTTGAGATTAGTATTCGATTTGGTTTGATATTTGGGGAATAATCAGGAGATCTCAATCGGTTAATTTATGCAAATAATCAATCCCGATAATCAAAGTATCTCAATCATGTCCTTTTTGCACTCTACTATTTTTTCCAACAGGAGGATAGCAGCGACGTCCACAACGATGACGAGTCCAAGTACACCAAGACTCATCATGTGCTGAGGAGGCTGAAGTGCGGCCAGTACAACAACTTCTTCGCCGGTGACGTGTACATGTGCCCCTTCTGCCCCACCAGGAGGCTCCGCGCCACGGACTTCAACTCCCTCGTGAAGAATGGCAAGGACGTGAGGACCTGCGGCGAGTCTGTGAACGTCCACGGCTTCATAGCCAAGCACCAGGCACTTAGTCTTCACCTCTGCAACCTCTAGAAGGTGGCTATTGAGAAGGGTCGCATGCCCCCGATCAAGCCCAAGGCACCCAAGGTCAACGTACTGGGCATCAAGAAGTGGAGGAGGCGCCAGAGGGAGGAGGCGGAGGCCATGAGGGACCATTGATCTGGTGCTGCTGTAAAGCGGCTTCTTTTGTCTTGTCTGTGTTGAACTTGTACCCTGCTGCTAAGCAGCCTAATTGTCGAACCTCGTTAAGTACCGTACTATATAACCTATATTAGCTGCTTTATCTACATCTACTCTGTTTACTGAATTTATTTATGGTGCTGGTTAGTTTTGCTGCTCTAGGTTTGCTACCAGATTGGGGAAAACGAGGGCAAAGGAACAATGAATAAAGAGAGAAGCTGCAATATATTTGCTACCTTTTTGGCAAAAAAACACAACTGTTAGCGAGAAAGAGAGGGGAAAAGGCGCTCTTAAAAAAGCCAATCATAAAAATAACAAATAAGAAAACTTCCAATTTAGGCGACAGGGCGCACGTAACCACCAAACGCGCCCCACATGGTCCCACACCACGCCCCCCATAATCAACAAAAGAGATGGATGGCTGATCCGCTGTGTATCCTGGCCCCACCTATTAGCATGTAATGGTCGAGGCAACGTAACGTAACGCTCAACACGACCCGCCCCAACGCGGTCCCACCGGTCAGCATATAACAGTCAAGCCTTTGACCTGACGACGTCCCCCCATCTGAGCACATGTGAGGGTTTCGAAATGGAGGAAGGGAAAAAGTGAGGAAAAACTAAGCGGCTGGGAAAAACTGAGTACAACTAACAAACAAGGGGCACGAAAATAGAAATCCCTTAATAATACCAGAAGAAAACCAGAAGCGAACAAAGGAGTCAGAAGGTTCAATGACCAACTGTACGACCAGAGCAAATTTCTGGTCGTATATCTCTGGCCATATAGTTGGCGCCGCCTCCACCTCCTCAAATAGTTTCACCCGGTGCAACTGGATCAAGAGACGACATACAGAACACCTAGAAATTGCAGAAACCTCACCTCCGGAAGGCATCTAGAGGGGGAACTCATCCACCGAGAATCCATCTTCGCCCTGCGCAGATCCGGGAGGCTAAGGCATCGATCTTCATCATCCACCGCTGCATCACCACTATCTCCATCCATCCCATCTACATCTTGTCCAGATCTTGTTGTAATTTTCGTACTCGTTGTGGATTTATACAAGTACTATTCATCTATGATAGGTTTCGTTGTTATTTCCATGATGTTGATTGCCTCCATGTCTGAGTAGATCATTAGTTCTTGGGGAGATGGAGAAACCCTAGTATGAGATTTAAGTAAGATAAAGTCTATTATGATATTCATCGCTGTGACCATGTGTTAGATTTTCTACATCTTGATGTTGAGAGAAGTCAACCTCTCAATATTTGCCTCTCGTGGGGACTGATGACCCACACGTATAGGGGGTGTATCATAGTATTTTCGATAAATAAGAGTGTCGAACCCAACGAGGAGCAGAAGGTGTTGACAAGTGGTTTGGATCAGGAATTCTCTATAAATACTTGGCAAACGGATTTTTAGGGGTTTTTGATATGTAGATAAATAAAGTGCGAGTAAATAAAAGAGAATAATAATAATTGCAGCAAGTGGCCCAATCCTTTCTTTAGCAAAGGACAAGTCGGTTGTATTACTTAAGATGACTAAACGTTCTCGAGGACACATGGGAATATTGTCAAGTGCTTTCGCTTCATATAGTTGATTAATCTTCTCTAGTTGGATAAGTGTTGTGTGGGTGAACCTATGCTAATGTACTGCCCTTCCTAGGACTAATACGTACTTGTGATTATACCCCTTGTAAGCATCCGCAACTACAAGAAAGTAATTAAGATAAAAACCTAACCACAGCCTTAAACTTTGAGATCCTACACTCCCTTATGCAAAGGTTTCCTAATGGGGGTTCAGGTTTCTGTCACTCCAGCAACCCCCGATTAGTAGCCAAATACACAATGCATTCCCCTAGGCCCATAAAGGTGAAGTATCATGTAGTCGATGTTCACAAGACACCACTAGAAGAACAACACCACAACTTAAATATCAAACCATTAAATCTTTGTCAACACAATTCCACTACTAACAACATGACTTCTCCCATGTCCTCAAGAACTAAACGAACTACTCATGAGACATCATATGGATCAAGATCAGAGATGAAATAATGATAAGTAACAATCTGAACATGAATAATAATTTAATGGTTCCACTCAACAGCATCAACTACAATAAGTAATCAACACCGGGAAAGTTTCCCCTAAGAACTATGCAAGATTCAACCCAATTGTTACATCGGTAGGAGTGATGGTGATGGTGCTAGTGGAGATGATGGTGGAGATGATGATGATGATCCCAATGAAGTCTAGCTTGATGATGATGTTGATGGCAATGATCTCCCCACTCCGGGAATTTCTGCGGCAGATTTCTGCCTGCGGAGAGCTCTTTCTCTCTCTGCAGTTTCCGCCCTACAGAGGCAGCAGAATCTTTCTGTGGTCGCTCCCCCGAGTCTTAGGGTTTGGAGGGGAATATATAAGCGGAAGGACGATGCTGGAGGTGGGCCAGGGTGGCCACACCACCTGGTGGCGCGGCTAGGGGGACCCGCGCTAGGGGGTGGTGTCGGCCCCCTGTGGCCCATCTCCACTCCTCCTTCTGGCCTCCCTCGTCTTATGGAAAAATAGGACTTTTCGTATATTTTTTGGGATTTTCTGATCTTTCCGAATATTGCATCTGGACTGTGCTTTTTTCCATCAGAATCTTGACTCCGGTGGTTCATCCTCCAAAAGTCCTCAATCATGCAAAAATAGATGAAATAACATAAGTATCATCTCTCAATATGAAATATATAATTGAATAACAGTAAATTATGATATAAAATAGTGATGCAAAATGGACGTCAATTCCCCCCAAGCTTAGACCTCGCTTGTCCCTAAGCGAAAACTAAGCTTAATAAACATGACCACATGATTATGGAGTGAAGTGTCGATAAAGAGAATACGGACAAGAAGCATCACATTCATCAATACACAAATCATAATAGAAAACAACTCACTATTATATAACTTAACTTGCAATGAGTAAGGGAAACACAATAAAGATACACAAAGTATATCATAATTGGTAATGGCAAACCTTGTTCTTGATCAGAGAACGGTTAACAAATTGCAGGAGTCAAACATAATGGGGTTTTCAACGATAGCTTTCAAAGTAATATTCACTCAAATAAGAGCAGTGTGCAAAACAAGGAACATAAGAAACATGATTGAATAAACCATCATATGGATGGTTGAATCACAACAACTCAAATGCTTGCTTGAGATAGAAAAGAATAGGTTTACTGACTCAACTAAAAAGTAAAAGATAGGCCCTTCAAAGAGGGAAGCAGGGATTTCAAATTTCATAAAGAGCTTCCAAAAATTATGGTACTTATTAGCTTTCAGCTCTCATTGCCCCTATCATGAGCATCTTGAGGTGATTAAGGTTAATGTGAGGGAAAATATGAGTTATATGCTTGACAAATTATAAGTGAAAAGTCTCATGCCCCTTGACTACGAGTACCAGACCTCATGCTACTCAACTTTGGTCTCTGGTAAGTTCTTGTCATTGTAAGTGTATGTGTATCATAGAGAACCGCCAATGGGGTACCCCTTGCCCCATGACACAAGAGCTATCCCATATCAAAATGACAAGGCAACAGACAGTGAGCATCTCAATGATCTTTTTATATGATATTTGCATAGGTTTTTATTGAGGATGCTTCATAGAATGCCACTATGGTTATGCTGCAAGTTTCCACCATGATTAGGCATGGCTTAGGCTAGCCGCCCAGGCGTTTCTCTAACACATATACAAACTCCATGAGCTTACAAGCTCCCCTTTTATTTCACACCGTCGGCATCCATAAACAAAAGAACATGATATCAACTAAATAATAAGTGCAATGTCAAAAGCGGGCCCCATGATAACATGGTTTTGCTAACTCCCAACTTATAAAATGCAAGCATACAAGCTTCATAAGATAGTCACAATGGTTCAAATTTATTAAGTACAAGAAAATAAAGTATGCCATCAAGTTTGTGAGAGCTTTCTCACTAATTTTCACATAATAAGTTTAATTTGGAAGATAGATAAAACTTGAGAATTTACTTGAAATAGCAATAAGGCTAATAGGTAGATATGGTGGACACAAATGGCATAGGTTTTGGTTCAAGGATTGGATGCACGAGAAGCATTCCCTCTCGGTATAGGTTTTTGGCTAGCAAGGCTGGGTAGCAAGCATAAGCGTTGAAGGAAACAAACAAACATACAAGTGATAGAAACAATCATGCAATATTCCTTGGAAACACAAAAGATCTTAACTAGAGAATACTAAGCTTATGAGCCAATCATGAAAGAAATATAATGAAATTATATTTCTAAAAGTACTTTTCCATTTAATCCTCAAATAGTGTTGCTACTGACCAGAGCTAGGTTTGCCAAAACCAACTAAATTTACTTAATGATCCCAAAGTGATACCAATACTAACAACAAGATCAGTCATATAACAGAAATTGCAAATTAAAATAAGATGTGTAAAAAGTAAATGATAGAACTTCTCATTAATATTCCATAACGGCAACTCACACCAAGGGATACATATAACTAACTAGAGGAGAGATACTTCCACAATGCAAACCATCCTATATGATAACTTCTCTATTCATGATATGGCTCTACTAAAAAGATAAAAAGATGAAAGATAATGATATGATACCGTGGCACTCCCCCAAGCTTGGAACAAACCAAGGGAATGCCAAAACCTGATGACGAATTACTCCTTCGGTGGTGGTGGTGGTGTTCTCTCATCATCATCCGACTTCCAAGGTAAAGGCTCCCCATCAACAAAGGACATCTTGGTTTCCAATATCCTGAAACTAGCAGCAGAACTTATGTGTTTAAACCTAGCCTCATACTCACAGTTTTGATTTTGCATGTCGTAGAGTTGTGCTTGTAGTTGGTTGGTTGTTCGATGGAGTGAGAGAATTTCATCCTTAAGTTCCATAGTCTCCTTCTTGTGCTCGATGATGAGTTCTGAACTTATCTTATGCATGATGTCCACTTCGCGTTCTGCCATCTTCTTATACCTAAAGACGTCTTGCTGTGCTTCCATCCTGTCCTCCAGACTACCTTCTCCTTTAGGGCCCTGAATCTCTTTTATCTGTACCTTCCCATCTTCGAGCAACAACTCCTTGGGGTGAATCTTCAACTCATACATGTATGGGTTGATGATGTCCATGGAGGAATCCTCCTTGGGTGATCCAGAGGAAGACACTGTGGCTCCAAAACTGAGAATCTGCCTGTCAAAAATAGATCGAAACAAAAACACGACGAGAACATGATACACGGACCTCGGCGGATCCAGGGGATTATATATTACAAAGTTTAACAACAAAAGGAAGGTACTGGGAAAAAACGGGTCAGAGACGGGCTCCGGGATGGCCACACCACCTGGTGGCGCGGCCAGGTGGGCCCGCGCCACAGGGTGGTGTGAGGCCCCCGAGCTCTATTTCCGTCCCTTTTTGGCTCATTATTTTCCATGTTAGATAAAAACTGCAAAAATATAAATTGAAAAGTTTTTCGTGGACCTTTTCTTACCAGAACTGTTACCTATTCGAAAAAGGACTCTGCAGGATTCTGAATTTGGTCTTTAATAAATTCTTTTGGAGTCATCACTTGAATAATATCAATATCTTCATTGTAGGAATCTCCAAAAATATAGTGCTTGAGTCTTTGACCATTCACCACTTGTGTAGTGTTGTCTCTCAAGGAAGAAATTTTTGTTGCACCTGAACGATACACCTGTTCAATTACAAAAGGTCCTTCCCATTTTTAAAGTAGTTTTCCTACAAAAAATCTGAGACGAGACCTATACAATAGAACATCCTCACCAACATGAAATTCTCTCTTAAGAATTCTCATGTCATGCCATCTTTTAACTTTTTCTTTAAAGAGTCTAGCATTTTCATAAGCCTCACTTCTCGACTCATCTAAAGAACTCAAGTCAAACAATATTTTCTTTCCAGTAAGTTTGAAATCTCTATTAAGTTCTTTCACTGCCCAGTAAGATTTGTGTTCTAATTCTAAAGGCAGGTGACAAGCTTTTCCATAAACCATTTTGTAAGGAGACATTCCCATAGGATTTTTATAAGCAGTTCTATAAGCCCATAAAGCATCATTCAACTTTTTAGCCCAATTTTTTCTAGATCTATTAACAATCTTTTGCAAGATAGATGTAATTTCTCTATTTTATAGTTCTACTTGCCCACTGGTTTGGGGGTGATAAGCTGAAGCAATTCTATGATTAACGTCATATTTAGAAAGGGTCTTCCTAAAGCCACCATGAATGAAATGTGAACCTCCATCAGTCATAAGATATCTAGGCACTCCAAACCTAGGAAAGATAACATCCTTAAGCATTTTTAAAGAGGTCTCACCATCAGAAATTTTCGTAGGTATGGCTTCTACCCACTTAGTAATGTAATCAACAACAACCAGAATATTAGTATAACCTTTTGAAGGAGGAAAAGGACCCATAAAGTCAAATACCCAACAGTCAAATGGTTCAATAACAAGAGAGTAACTCATAGGCATTTCACTGCGTCTAGAAATATTACCAACTCGTTGACATTCATCACATGATAAGATAAACGTTCTTGCATCTTTAAAAAGGGTAGGCCAATAAAAACCTGATTGTAGAACCTTTTGTGTGGTTCTATCTCCAGCGTGATGCCCTCCATAGGCACTACCATGACATTTCCGCAATATCTCTTTTTGTTCATATTCTAGAATACATCTTCGCATAATGCCATCCACTCCCTCTTTATATAAATGTGGGTCATCGCAAAAATAATGCCTCAAATCATAAAAGAATTTCCTTCTTTGCTGGGCTGTAAAAGTTGGAGGCAAACACTTGGAAACAATAAAGTTAGCATAATCAGCATACCAAGGACTCTCTCGCGAGCTTACCTCTATTGCAAACAACTATTTATTTGGAAAACTATCATTAACATGCATAGGATGAAAAGAATTGTTTTCCAATTGAGATAAGTTATCAGCAATAGGATTTTCTGCACCTTTCCTATCTACAATATGTAGATCGAACTCTTGTAAAAGTAACACCCATCTAATAAGCCTAGGCACCGCATCTTTCTTTGTCATAAGATACTTAATAGCGGCATGATCAGTATGAATGCTAACTTTTGAATCAACAATATAAGGTTGAAACTTATCACAGGCAAAGACAACAGCTAAGAACTCTTTTTCAGTAGTAGCATAATTCTTTTGAGCAGCATGAAGAGTCTTACTAGCATAATGGATAACATTCAACTTTTTATCTATTCGTTGTCCAAGAACAGCGCCTACATCAAAATCACTAGCATCACACATAATTTCAAAGGGTAAATTCCAATCAGGAGGTTGGACAATAGGAGCAGTAATTAAAGCTTTATTTAGATTTCAAAAGCCTCCTTACAATCATCATAAAAAACAAACGGTACATCATTTTGGAGAAGATTAGTAAGAGGTTGTGATATCTTGGAGAAGTCTTTAATAAACCTTCTATAGAAACCAGCATGACCAAGGATACTACGAATACCTTTGACATCCCTAGGACAGGGCATTTTCTCAATTGCTTCAACTTTGGCTCTGTCAACTTCAATGCCTCTTTTAGAAATTTTATGTCCAAGGACAATTCCTTCATTAAACATGAAGTGACATTTCTCCCAATTAAGAACAAGATTAGTTTCTTCGCATCTTTGCAAAACTTTACCAAGGTTGTGTAGACAATTATCAAAAGAAGTTCCATAGATGGAAAAATCGTCCATGAACACTTCCACAATTTCCTCACAAAAACCATGAAAGATAGCAGACATGCATCTTTGAAAAGTAGCAGGAGCATTACACAAACCAAAAGGCATACGCCTATAAGCATAAGTTCCATAAGGACACGTAAACGTGGTTTTCTCTTGATATTGTTGTTTAACAACAATTTGAGAGAACCCAGAGTATCCATCAAGAAAGAAAAAAATGAGTGTTCTTAGACAACCTTTCTAACATTTGATCAATAAAAGGTAGCGGGTAATGATCTTTCTTAGTAACTTTGTTAACCTTTCTAAAATCAATGCACATTCTATAACCAACTACTACTCTTTGGGGAATAAGCTCATTATTCTCATTAGGCACACCAATAATTCCTCCTTTCTTAGGGACAAAATGAACAGGACTAACCCATTGACTATTAGTAATAGGATAAATAATACCAACATCAAGGAGTTTTAATACCTCATTTCTTACTACTTCCTTCATATTAGGATTTAAACAATGTTGATGTTCTACCACTGGTTTTGCATCAGGTTCTATATTAATAGCATGCTGACATATAGTAGGAGAAATCCCTTTTAAATCATCAAGAGTATAACCCATAGCTCCTCAGTGTTTCTTCAGTACTTCTAATAATCTTTCCTCTTCCTTTCCAGAAAGTTTAGAACCAATAATAATAAGATATATTTTCTTATCATCAATGTAAGCATATTTAAGATCGTCAGGTAAAGGTTTCAGATCAAAAACCGGATCCCTTTTAGGTGGTAATGTGGTACCCAAATCTTCCACAAGTAAGTTATGATTAAGCATCTTGGGTTGACGAAGGAGAATCTCGTCAATCTCATTTCTTTCTTCCATGAAGATCTCACTTTCGTGGTCTTCCATATATTGCTGCAAAGTGTTGTTAGGAGCAAGATAAATAGAAGCAAGTTGTTCAAATCTATAATCCTCATCAGGCAATTCATTTTCATAAGGAACTTTAGCAAATTTTGAAAAATTAAACTCATAAGATTCTCCATCAAATTTAGTTAAATTTTTCTCCCTCTTACAATCTATAATGGCTCCACAAGTGTTCAAGAAAGGTCTACCAAAAATGATAGGACAAGTTTTACTAGCAGCTGAACCAAGTGCTAGGAAATCTGCAGGATATTTAATCTTACCACAAAGAACTTCCACATCTCTTACAATACCAATAGGAGAGATGGTCTCTATTAGCAAGGTGAATAACCACATCAATTTATTCTATTTCATAGGGACCAATTTCATGCATAATTTCTTTGTAAAGCTCATAAGGAATAACACTTGAACTTGCACCAATATCAGATAAACCATAATTGCAATGATCACCAATTCTCACAGAAAGCACAGGGACACTAGCTTTCCTAGTTCTACTAGGATGTGAAAAAATATTAGAAGCATCCTCACAAAAGATAATGTGTCCATCTTCTACACTTTTAGTGACAAGGTCTTTCACAATTGCTACTGCAGGTTCAACGTTTATTTGTTCATCGGGTTTTACAGATTTCTTTGTACTTTTGTTAACCACACTAGTTATCATAGAATGCTACTTTACCTTATCAGGTAAAGGTATTTTCTCGATGTAAGGTTCAGGTAAAATATGATCAACGGTGCAAACTTCAGTATTTCTAGCAGGAACACAATCAACAATATCTTTATATGGTGCATGATACTTGTTCCATTCCTTTTTAGGAATTTCAATATAAGAGGCAAAGGCCTTAAAATAATTTGCAAGAACTTGAGAATCAAGACCATAAGCAACACTAATATTATGAAAGTCATCAGTTCCCATAAAAGATTTAATGCATGATACTTTCTTCCTTTATCATTCTCCCATGCTTCAACATTGTCTTTAATACGGTCTAGAAGATCCCATTTAGCTTCTCCATCACGAGCCCAAGCTTGGGCGGTACTCTCTCCATCACGAGGCCAAAAGTTATATGTTTGATTCCGATATTTATGAATCTCACTAGGAGGGTAAAATTTGGAATAAAAAAGAGGTACAATTTCCTCCCATTCTAGAGATTGGCCATTCTTTAGCAGCTTATACCTGTCATCAGCTCTGCCTTTCAATGATACAAAGAATAAATTTTTCTTAACTTGATCTGTTGTAATACCTCAACACTTGAACAATCCGCATAATTCATGTATAAAAAGCAAATGATCACCGGGATGAACAAATCCATCTCCATACTAGTAGTTATCCATAACACGATCAACAATTTTTGTAGGTATTTTAAAAGGATCAATTCAGCAGGTGGTGGTTCATCTACTACCTTAGCAGTGGTAGTAGCATTCTGAAATAAGAAACTAAGTGAATTTTCCATATTGAAAATAAAGTATCAAATAGAAATAAACAATACTCACAGTAGAAGTTTCCTTTACCAGTTCCACTCTTCAATAGTGCTTCACTCCCCGGCAATGGCACCAGAAAATAGTCTTGATGACCCACAAGTATAGGGGTGTATCATAGTATTTTCGATAAATAAGTGTGTCGAACCCAATGAGGAGCAGAAGGTGTTGGCAAGTGGTTTGGATCAGGAATTCTCTATAAATACTTGGCAAACGGATTTTTAGGGGTTTTTGATATGTAGATAAATAAAGTGCGAGTAAATAAAAAAGAATAATAATAATTGCAGCAAGTGGCCCAATCCTTTCTTTAGCAAAGGACAAGCCGGTTGTATTACTTAAGATGACTAAACGTTCTCGAGGACACATGGGAATATTGTCAAGTGCTTTCGCTTCATATAGTTGATTAATCTTCTCTAGTTGGATAAGTGTTGTGTGGGTGAACCTATGCTAATGTACTGCCCTTACTAGGACTAATACATACTTGTGATTATACCCCTTGCAAGCATCCGCAACTACAAGAAAGTAATTAAGATAAAAACCTAACAACAGCCTTAAACTTTGAGATCCTACACTCCCTTATGCAAAGGTTTCCTAACGGGGGTTTAGGTTTCTGTCACTCCGGCAACCCCCCGATTAGTAGCCAAATACACAATGCATTCCCCTAGGCCCATAAAGGTGAAGTATCATGTAGTCGATATTCACAAGACACCACTAGAAGAACAACACCACAACTTAAATATCAAACCATTAAATCTTTGTCAACACAATTCCACTACTAACAACATGCCTTCTCCCATGTCCTCAAGAACTGAACGAACTACTCATGAGACATCATATGGATCAAGATCAGAGATGAAATAATGATAAGTAATAATATGAACATGAACAATAATTCAATGGTTCCACTCAATAGCATCAACTACAATAAGTAATCAACACCGAGAAAGTTTCCCCTAAGAACTATGCAAGATTCAACCCAATTGTTACAGCGGTACGGAGTGATGGTGATGGTGCTAGTGGAGATGATGGTGGAGATCATGATGATGATGATCCCGATGAAGTCTAGATTGATGATGATGTTGATGGTGACGATCTCCCGTCTCCAGGAAGGAATTTCCCTGGCAGATTTCTGCCTTCCGAAGAGCTCTTTCTCTCTCTGTAGTTTCTGCCCCGCAGAGGCGGCGAAATCTTTCTGTGGTTGCTCCCTTGAGTCTTAGAGTTTCGAGGGGAATATATATGTGGAAGGGCGATGCTGGAGGTGGGCCAGGGTGGCGACACCACCTGGTGGCACGGCCTGGGGGACCCGTGCTAGGGGGTGGTGTGGGCCCCCTATGGCCCATCTCCACTCCTCCTTCCGACCTCCTTTTTCTTCTAGAAAAATAGGACTTTCTGTATATTTTCTGGGACTTTCTGATCTTCGCAAATATTGCATCTGGAAAGTGCTCTTTCCATAAGAATCCTGACTCCGGTGGTTCATCCTCCAAAACTCATCAATCATGCAAAAATAGATGAAATAACATAAGTATCATCTCTCAATATGAAATATATCAATGAATAACAGTAAATTATGATATAAAATAGTGATGCAAAATGGACGTATCAGAGACTTGATGGAGTGAACTACTTGTTGGTAGACGGAGACGTTCTAGCACTTAGAGTGACTATAAAGCTGTTGGCACCCCTTACGTATCAACTTGGAAAACCGAGAAAACTCGCGGAACACTATCCATGCCATGAGATACGTCCTACGGGATTAAGTCCCTTAATAGCGCAGAAACTCGATTAATGTTGATTGCTGACTGCTATGGTTTCTGTCTATTTGTCCAAATATGGAGTTCCTCCCACACATACATAGTTGAGAATGTTCATGATGATAATCTTTATCTTAGCTCCTTATAATACTAGTGGTGTATCCGCTACTCCCTGAGAACGCTTTTCCCTATTACAGTTCCAATCTCTCTTACATACGCGATATTTACTTTCTGTATTCAGTTGTTTTACTTTACATTATTATTTCTCTTACCTAAAACCCCAAAACACCCTTTTACAGAATACCCATATTTTATCTTGTTATTTAGAACTTTATTTAGCATTTCTATCATAATATTTATTTCAAGAGTTATTAGACTTCAAACTCCTGCTCCCTGTGGGATCGATATCTTTATTTCGAAACTAGCTACAAACGATCTATGCACTTGTAGTCATCAAGCTATTTTCCGGCGCCGTTGCCGGGGAGCTAAGCGCTGTAAGTCTTTTAGTTTTTGCTTATTTATTTTTGTCTTACTAAATTTTGTTTTGAGTTACAGGTTTCCACCAACATGATGGAGTTTGAGCATATGACTAGTGCTAACGCACTCAACTACTTTAGGAAGCCCTATGATATTTATAAAAGAGACAACTCCAATGAGAAGACAAGGGGGTTTGAAATAAATCCTCTACTATTTAGTATTCTACATAAGAAGCAATTTACTAGAGATGAAGAAGATCCTGATCCATATGAGCATATTGCATTTTTGAAAGATATATGTGGCACTTTTCTATTGATGGGATATACCGCTGATGAGGTAAGGGTTAAACTTTTTAGTCATACTTTGACTAGTTCAGCTCTCTCATGGTATAGATCTCTACCCCGTGAAGCCACTACTACTTGGGATAATCTAGCCTGTGAGTTTGTAGCAAATATTATCCATTATCAAAATCTTTTTGAATCAGGTGTGTTATAATGACTTAGAAGAATCGCTCTAATGAAGGACAAGTAAGAGATTATATCAGATTTAAAGATTTACTACGTCTATGTCCTCATCATGATTTACCTAAATGGTATTTATTGCATATCTTTTATGGCGGTTTAATTGAATCTAATAAAATTGAACTAGACTCTTTCATGGAAGGAGCATTTATGAATCTTCCTATACCTAAAGCTTGGGCTTTACTTAATAGAATTCGTGGTCATAGAGTTTCATGGAATTTTGGTCTAGGAAGTGAAGGAGGCATAGAAATAGAACATGATTGTATTCATGACTATAATAAAAAGGGCCATGTTAAAGAATTATCTAAAGAACTTTATTTGGATTCAAATCTTGTGTTGCAAGTTGTTAAAGCCTTTACAGAACATATAAAAGCTCCAAAAGAGGGTCAGGTTAAGTATGATCACCACCCGAACCTGAGAAGAAAAGAGAAGATAAAACAATGCTAGCCTCCCTAGAACCAATACATGAGATGCCTTTCCCTAACACTGCACGAAAGCATATTCTTGAATATGAACATGTCAATGCAGTACAGGAGAAGAGGGAAGAAGAAAGTATGCTAGAAGTCGTGGAATGTCTGGAAGAAACCAAAGATGAAGAGGTAACCAAGGAAGCAATTATGGCTATGTACGCACATTGTAACACTATTGAACTTGATGAAGAGACTTCCGTAATGGTTGAAGGTAAAACAAAGGTAAAATATGTGGGTAAGCCTATTCTTCCCTGCATATTTAAACAAACCTTGCATTATGGTTTATGCGATCTTGGCACCGAAGTTAATGTTATATCTTATGATTTCTACTTAGAAATAAAATAAGAAATAAAACCGGCTACAATTGAAAGTACTGATATGCCAATTATGTTAGCCAATAAAAATCTTAGAATTTCAATGGGAGTAGTTGAAGATGCAGCTGTCACAATTGGCAACAAAAAATTTCCTATCGATTTTGTAGTTGTTGATATGCCAGCTGACACTCTTTGCCCAGTTATATTTGGAAGGAACTTTTTGGGTGATATAGGTGCTTATGTTAATTTCAAGAAAGAGATTGTGTCTCTTAAGCTTGGGGGCGGAAAATGAATTCCACTTTTCCAAATTTAAAGACAGGCCTCCACAAATATAAGAAGAGGAAGATAGAACTATTGAGGAAATTGCGGCTCTTTTCTTTAGTAATCAAGAAGAAGAAATAAATGAAGATCCAAATTAAGAAGAGATAGCTATGGAGGACAAGTCCCTAGGAGAACTAGAAGACTAATTTGATTCACTTCCTATTATGGGACCTCCAACTGATGAGGCTTTTGAAGAGCCAGAAAAGAGAGGGGATGAGGAACTACCACCCCCATAGTTGAAGACTCTACCAGATAATCTTAAATATAGGTTTCTAGATGATACGAATAAATTTCCTATTATTATTAGTGCTAAACTTTCAAGAGAAGAAGAAGAACTCATGGAGATACTTAAGGAGCATCATAAGGGCACCAGTCCTATGATAGCTGTCCATCGAATATTCATGGAAGAAGGTGCTAAACCAGTTGCAGAATTTAATAGAATATTGAAGCCTGAAATGAAGGAAGTGGTAAGAAAAGAAATTGTACGCTTACTGGACGCAGGTATAATCTATCCTATTAAAGAAAGTGAATGGGTAAGTCCTGTTCATTGTGCCTTAAGAAGGGCAGTTTTATTGTTGTTCCTAATGAAAATAATGAATTGATACCTACTAGAACTATTGTTGGGCATAGGATGTGCATAGACTTTAGGAAATTAAATGAAGAAACTAAGAAAGATCACTATCCTTTACCGTTCATAGATCAAACTTTAGAAAGGTTAGCAAACCATACTCATTTTTTGCTACTTGGACGGATACTCTGGTTTTTCTCAAATAGACGTTCATCCGGGTAAGTCGTGTTCATTGTGTCCCTAAGAAGGGCGGTTTTACTGTTGTTCCAAATGAAAATAATGTATTGATACCTACTAGAACTATTGTTGGGCATAGGATGTGCATAGACTTCAGGAAATTAAATAAATAAACTACGAAAGATCACTATCCTTTACCATTCATAGATCAAACTTTAGAAAGGTTAGCAAACCATACTCATTTTTGCTACTTGGACAAATACTCTAGTTTTTCTCAAATAGCTATTCATCCGGATGACTAACTTAAAACAACTTTCATTAGTCCTTATGGTTTACATGTTTACCGACATATGCCTTTTGGTTTATGTAATGCTCTAGCTACTTTTCAAAGATGCACGACTGCTATTTCTGCAGATTTTATAGCACTTATAATGGAAATATTATGGATGACCCTTCTGTCTATGGAACTCCGTTTACTAGTTGCTTGGATAATCTCAAAAGAGTCTTGCAGCATTGTGAAGAAACTAATCTTGTTTTAAACTGAGAGAAGTGCCATTTTATGGTCAAAGAAGGTATAATCCTTGGACACAAGGTATTAGGTAAGGGAATTGAAGTGGACAGAGCCAAGGTTGAGGCAATAGAGAGAATGCCACAACCTAGGGATATTAAAGGTATAAGAATTTTCCTTGGTCATGTGGGTTTTTATAGAAGGTTTATTAGAAATTTCTCTGGAATATCTAAACCTTTGACTAACCTCCTACAAAAGGGAGTAAGATTTAATTATGATGATAAATGTCTTGAAGCCTTTGATAAACTAAAAAATGCTTTATCCCATGCTCCTATTATTAAACCACCTATCTGGGATACAACCTTTGACTTAATATGTGAAGCTAGTGATGATGCTGTAGGAGTAACTCTGGGACAACACATTGGTCGCAAATTTAATATTATACATCATGCTAGTAGAACTCTTAATGGTGCTCAAAAGAATTACCCTAAGGAAGAAAGGGAACTTTTTCCTGTATTTTTCTCTTGTGATAAATTTCGTTCCTATATAGTTGATGCAAAGGTAAGAGTTCACACAGATCGTGATGGATTAAAAGAACTCCTTGAGAGGAAATACCATAAGCCAAGACTGATCCGTTGGATTCTTTCACTTCAAGAATTTGAGTTGCAGATCATGCAGAGGCAAGAAATAAAGATGTTAGATGCAGTGTCCATGTTTGCCCAGCAAGGCACCAATCTCGTTGAGAGGAACTTTAGTCCTGATGATTTTCGTTTACAAGAATTATTCAATGAACTAAGGTCAATTCCTCCAAAAGAGAACAAGTCTTTGTTGTTGGAGGAACCTTTCATCCCTGAATAAGCAAACGGTAAGTGCAAGGTAAGTGCTCTTACCCAAATAAGTGATAAATTTTCACAAATTTTACTTTTGAAATGTTTTCCTTTGAATTCCTTGTGTTTTTACGAAGCTTTAGAGGGTTTTTACCAACTATAAGAGCGGAGGTATATGACCGAAGAGGAAGCTCCCGCCGTATAGTTGGTCGTTAAACTCTCTCTGTCATCATCGTGAATTTTTTTTTCGATATCTGAGCCTATACGGTCGCAACTATACGACCGGAAACAAAATTCCGGCCGTATAGTTGGTCGTTAAACTCTCAAGTACTTTTAATTTTTGGTGTCTGTATCTATACAGTCGCAACTATACGACCGAGCCAAAATTCCAGCCGTATAGTTGGTCGTTAAACTCTCAAACACTTTTCATTTGTCTTTTCGTTTATTCATGAAAAAAATGAAATAAAATAAAATAATAATAATATATTATTGTCGGTTCCGAGTCGTCATTTAATCCACCTGGACTCGAGATATTTGGAAATATCTTCCTGGAACCAACTATACGGCCGGAGCTATACGGGCCACGCCCGTATAGTTGGTCATTACGCGGCAAGACACTTCCAAATCCGTGATTTCTTTCCCTGTTTTGTTAAGATTCTTTTCTTGGGCGACAATTTGGTGTTTCTCGCAAGTTTTACCGACCTCTGACCCCCCTTATATACCGCCATTGTCTCTCTCTCTAATCATAATCTCCAGAAACCAATCTACCTCTTATTCACACATGAGGACTCTCAACCAAGGGATAGAAGTCAAGAAGAGAGGCTCCTATGGAGATCGGGAGCAATAGCAAGCAAGGCAAGGAGATCAAGACCATCCCTATAGAGTTCCTCGACACCGACCATAGTTGTCGGAAGAGGGATTTGAAGGCCCTGGAGGTGAAGATTGAAGACTTGGACAAGGAGAAGCCAGGGACACCCAAAAACCTTCGATTGTTGTGACTTTATCTTGACAAACTTGATGAAGATATCAAGCAGACAACCAAAGCAGGTTTTTCTATGAGTCTTAAGGCACTACAAACACTTCAGGATAATAATGAGTTCATTAAAGAACAAGTGAAAGTGCTGGAGAGGAGCAATCTTTTCTACAAGCTGCGTGTTAAAGGATTAGAAGATGTCAATCAATCCCTCTGCCTCAGGCTGGCCCGTGAGGAGAATATACCACGTGCCATGGCGCCATAGTGATCTACGACAATCACGGTATCAAATAATCGCAAGGGATTATTTGATCCTGCCTAGCTTGATTCCAAGTTTGGGGAGATCTTTAAGTCCTTGTAATCTATCCTATAAGTTCTTATTACTATTTTTGCATTATTTCAAACTAGCAATAATGTTTGCATCATTAAAATTCCCTTCAGGAATAGTCGATCCCTTTTATGAAATTCCGAGTTTATTATTATATATGGAGCGATATTGATTTTGTGTTTACTTTATTGATATATGAATGTCTTGAGTATAATTTTACTTGCACTTAATGATAGCAATAGGAGTCTTCCACACCATTGGTATTAATGGAACACATAAAGATAATTTGGTCAATATGTTGTAAGTCTATGGTTTGATTTACAAAGAAAAATTATCTATATAGTTAAGTTGAAAAAGAAACCTTGAACAAAGGAAAATGAAAGTGCTATCAAAATAGAGTAAGGTCAAGTCGAGGTAGAATCTTCAAGTCATAAGAATGCTTCATATACAATTGGAATTTGATAATTGAGATCATTAAACTTTGAATTCCTACATGAAGTGGAATGTATGGCTTGATCCTTTGCATAACACTTAAACAAAAGTGTGAGCATATATGCAAAAGAAAATAAAAAATAAAAAAGGGAGAGTGTGCGAAGAGCAAGTAGGCATATACCACTGTATTGTAGCATGACACAGAGACACTTTTGAGATTTTGAATCCCAAGTGAATACGTTTATCCTAAAACACTTGGGACCACCTTGCTAATTTATTCGGTTGAACCGGATACTTTTACATTATGTTGAGATTCATCTTTTATGAACTGTTGATCACTAAGGTGTGGAAGCCTTCTAATACTATTTAGATGGTTCGAGTAGGGTACTATTCACGAACTTATTCCTATGTATCGTATATGATAAACACATGCTGCAACTGCCTCATTTATTTTAATCAACTCAGCTTCATGAATATGAGGATCACATCCATTAAGCTAAAACTTGCTCGGGATGAGCAAGAGTCTAAGCTTGGGGAAGTTGAAGAGTGCATATTTGCATCATGTTTTATATTATTATTTTGCATTGTAGATGTAGGATCTTGGTATTTTATGGCGCTCGCGTGCACATTTTATGTCTGTTTTCACCAGGATCAGGACAAATGATGGATCCAATGGATACAATTCTTGGAGCAGTTGTACTAAGGAGAAAAGGAGTTAAAAACAAGGCAAATCGCTTATTTGTGAAATATTAATAATACCAGAAGAAAACCAGAAGTGAACAAAGGAGGCAGAAGTTTCAACAACCAAGTATACGACCGAAGCAAATTTTCCGGCCGTATAGCTCCGACCGTATAGTTAGCGCCACCTCCGCCTCCTCAAATAGTTTCACCCCGTGCAACTGGATCGAGAGACGACATACAGAACACCTAGAAATCGCAGAAACCTCACCTCTGGAAGGCATCTATAGGTGGAACTTATCCACCGGGGATCCATCTTCGCCCTACGCAGATCCGGGAGGCTAAGGCATCGATCTTCATTATCCACCACTACATCACCACCATCTCCATCCATCCCATCTACATATTGTCTATATCTTGTTGTAATTTATGTACTTGTTGTGGATTTATACAAGTACTATTCATCTATGATAGATTCCGTTGTTATTGCCATGATGTTGATTGCCTCCATGTCTGAGTAGATCATTAGTTCTTGGGGAGATGGAGAAACCCTAGTATGAGATTGAAATAAGATAAAGTCTATTATGATATTCATTGCTATGACCATGTGTTAGATTTTCTACATCTTGATATTGAGAGAAGTCGACCTCTCAATATTTGCCTCTCGTGGGGACTTGATGGAGGGAACTACTTGTTGGTAGAAGAAGGCGTGCTAGCACTTACAATGACTATAAAGCTATTGGCACCCCTTACGTATCAACTTGGGAAACCAAGGAAACTCACGGAACACTATCCATGCCATGGGATACGTCCTACATGATTAAGTCCCTTAATAGCGCAGTAACTCGATTGATGTTGATTGCTGACTGCTGTGGTTATGAGGATGATGTGATCAGCGGTTGCTGCCTATTTGTCCAAATACGGAGTTCCTCCCACACATACATAGTTGAGAATGTTCATGATGATAATCTTTATCTTATCTCCTTATAATACTAGTGGTGTATCCGCTACTCCCTGAGAACACTTTTTCCCTATTGCAGTTCTAATCTCTCTTATATACGCGATACTTACTTTCTGTATTCAGTTGTTTTACTTTACTTTATTATTTCTCTTATGCCTAAAACCCAAAAACACCCTTTTACACAATACTCGCATTTTATCTTGTTATTTAGAACTTTATTTAGCATTTCTATCATAATATTTATTTCAAGAGTTATTAGACTTCAGACTCCTACTACCTGTGGGATCGATATCTTTATTTGGAAACTAGCTACAAACAATTTGTGCACTTGCAGTCATCAACTCTATCGATCTGCTTGACGAGGCGCGTGAAATTGCCGTGGAACAATCAACGGTATACCAGGAGAGACTTCACAACTATCACAGCCGATGACTACGTCCAAGTTCCTTCGTCGAAGGAGACCTCGTCCTATGACTGAAGCAGAAAGGACACCCCAAGCTTGAATCCCCATGGGAAGGACCCTACGTGGTCGCCAAAGCGATCCGAGGTGGAGCCTATCACCTAAAATACCTAGAGACTAGAGTAACATACTCCAACCCGTGGAACATCGCACATCTGTGACGTTTCTATCCTTAGATGTCTTTGCTTTATATTAAGGCTACTTAGCCACACAATATATCTCCTGCTATTCTCTAATAAATAAAGCTAAGTTCCTCAACTATGAGTCCTATTATGTTTTTTATTTCTATGCATTTCGCACTTCGGGGATGCGCCTCCCTAGCGACCTCGTCATACATACGAATCATCATCGCGATAGCCAGAGTAGCTGATTCTGCTTACAATCGAACCCTTGAAGCTCCAGCCTAGTTGCAGTCCAACTGACAGGTTGACAAGGTGCTGAGATCTAAAAGCATCAGGCTAACAAAAAGGCATCGCATAATCACAATCAAAAATATACAAGCTAACAAGTTTACAAAAATTACAAGGGCCACAAACGCCCAGTCGAAACTATATGAGCTTACAACACTTATATGTCCTGTGCAAGCTAAAGACTGCGCTACTGTCGCTGAAGGAGGTCGTTAGTACGTTCATCGAGCAACTGGACGATATCCTCCACAGGCTGGGCAACCGCCCGATAATGCGGCCACATATTCCAAGCTAAGCCATCTGGAGGTGCTGGAGGACCTTGAGCAATGGCCGCCAGGTCCACATCAGGTCGCTGCATACGAACGAAGGCCAATGCAGCCTTGCCCCCCGCCACTAGTTGTTGACGGACGCACTCGCGAACCGCACTCATGTCATGAAACTTCTGCAATAGCATGAGGACGATGGATGGTGCCTGTTCCAATGGAAACATGGCACCATACACAACAACTAGTACTATACGCGCACACTTCAAAAAATTCAATACTTAGAAGACGCGGTCTTGTAGTGTGGCTAGCACAGTCGCCCGATTCCTACCGGTCTAGAAGATTCCTGCAGCCTCGATCTCAGATTGAGTAAGACAATTGAGACGGAAACCAACCCACTCTCTTTCCTCCTACTGGATAAGGTTCACAATTTCACATACAAGACCACTATGCGTCAATCGGCATCATAGTGACTCATGACAAACATAAATCAGTCGATGAACACTCGCATTGGAGATACTCGTTGATTTGGGCCACCTCGCCAAGGAGATACTTCTCCCGCTCGAGTGCTTTTTCTGCCTTCGATTTCCACACATCGGCATGCCCTCGGATGATGGCGATGGTCTTTTCCATGTCCTCACATGGTCGTGAAGAACCGGAAGCTATGATAGTTTAGCTGCCCTTGTTCTGGGAGGACCCGTAGATGTAGATGAGGGTGGTACAATGGGCACACCACTCGAAGAGCCCTATCCAAGCAAATAGTCGAACAAGATGAATAAACAAGAGAAGCATCAAGAAATCAACATATATAGAGGAATTAAAAAAGTTTCTCATTGGCCAAGCCCACAACAACATTCAAAGATACTCATAAAAAACCCTAAACATTACTATACATCAAAAGGCACTAGCAAGGATGCGACATGGCCTAAGAAGAGGTATCTGAAGGCTTCACGACACTTGCAGCACCCCCTACATTGTGGTTTTCTCTGCAGCC
This sequence comes from Avena eriantha, assembly GCA_910589775.1. Classification (NCBI taxonomy): domain Eukaryota; kingdom Viridiplantae; phylum Streptophyta; class Magnoliopsida; order Poales; family Poaceae; genus Avena; species Avena eriantha. The sequence goes on along the minus strand of OU342740.1, from coordinate 511,942,571 downwards.
AATTGTTTCTGCTGCATGGAGTACTTCGCAAGCATCTCAATGAGCCGTGGGCCATACTTCTTACAGCACGATGCAACAAAAGCAAAAGGTACCTCTTCGCCTTCGGCCATCAATGGCATCTTGGGTGTGAATTTGCTGAGATCAAGCGCATCACCACAAGCCTGCGACATCGCCAAACCGAGGGAGGCACCTGCTCCTTTATGCAGCTGCTTGTATTCGTTAGGTACTCCCGCGGCAAAGGACTCACCTAGATCGCTAACATATTCAATGGACTTGGCCTTCGGATACATCTCCTCGCGAAGACGACCGAGCACGACTTTGGCCTTTTGGAGCGCATCCTTGGCAGAGACGCTGCGGTCTTCGGCTATAGCTATGGCGCCACTCAAGAGGTCGTCACGAGTCAACGCCTGATAGTCAAAATCAAGACCGGCCGCATCTGCAGAAACATAGCAGTTAACGGCCAAGCAGCAGGGAGCCAAAGAAGGAAGAACACTCAAAGCAAATGACACCAGACAACCCACCGGAGAGAGCCTGGGTAGCTGCGACCGCCGCTTGATCCATGAAACCCTTCTCTCTCTCTCTCAGCTACGACCGCCACCTGGTTTTCCTCGCGTTGTTTTGACTCCATCTTATAGCGCTCGATGGCTTCGACTCCGTCATTCCTCTTGATCTCCGCCGTGCTGAGACTCTTTTCGAGGGAGCTAAGGCGACGAAGAACTTGATTGTTTTCCTCTGACACAAAAAAGTGTATCAATTAGAAACCGACCACATATTTGAGTGAGTCATGCGAAGGGACGATATATTTTACCTTGAAGTTACCGGAAGTTAGCATCCGGCCACACGTGCTCTTGACAAAGGCGAACCATGTCCTGAAGGAAGGGCTGAAGCTGAATCCAAGTCAAAAGAAGAAAAAGATTCGGGGCTCCCCCGAATGAATAAGCACATACTTACATGGTCACCCGAAGACTTTGAGGGTTCCTGTCTTGTCATTCGGGAAATAATTCTGTGACGCCCCAACTTGGAGGAGCTCGAGGAGCTATCTCCAGAGGTGGCCACCGTCTTCAGGGAAGGCTTAGTCGTCTCCACGCCCTTGCCTTTGGAGTCCATGACCCCTTCATCTTCCAGGTCCTTGCCACTCTCAGATGATGATGATGCCATGACACTTCAGCACATACAAAAGAAATTTGAATAAGAAGATCGAAGAAGAGTACACGCTAAACATCGCAAATAGGTAGATGCTTATTCGTCAAATCTTTCGAGGTCAAAAACTTCCTCTAGCTTATACTTATTTTGAGGCTTGGGAGGCATGGTACGGATGGGTACCGCAGGAAACAGACTCACGACACCCGTCTTAGGAGCTATATCCTTCGGCATCTCTAGAGTGGATGCATATGAATATTTGCTCTGCCCCCGCTTGCGAGTCCCATCCTCGCTAGACTCGGGGGCTCCCTGTACCTTGGTAACAGGCACAGTCAAGTCTGACTCATCTTCCTCTCCAACCTCGGGAGGGATTACACCCTCAGGTTGGGGTGGCATTGAGCCTCCAACTTTCCACTCCTGTAGCAAACAAAGATAAACATCATGAGGCCTTCACCAAAACTGTCCTACGGGCAAGGAAATATGCGACAAGAAATCACCGCTAGTGCAGGATTGGTGGCGTGGAATGTCTTGGTGTTCAAATTCGCAAGGGGAGTTTCCTTCACAGTGAGCTTGGTCAACGACCTAATTTTCTTTTCGAGCTCCACCGACGACATGTCTTCTGTCGAGATGCATGTCGGATCGGGCAAGCCAGACCAGAGGAACATCGGGTACCCTATGATTTGTAGTGGCTACACATGATGCCGTAGCCAGGTTCGAATGAGGTTGATACGAGTGACCTCCTTGCCTCGAATGAGCTGAAGATCCCGCACCCACTTGAACAAGAGTTCCACCTCGTCCACTGCTTCACCTGGCATAACCACGTTCTTCCAGGACCTCTTCCTCTTCAGCTCCACCTTCAGGTCAAAAGGAGTAAGGCTAAACATCTGCTCTGCCACCTTCTGGTCTCGAATGTAGAACCATTTGTCCCTCCATCCTTGGGCGAAGTCGACAAAGTTGAGGTTGAAGTATTGAACATGGGGACTCATGGATATACCGCATCTTTGAAGAGGCTAAACTGTGGCTCGACACCGAGCCAACACTTGCACAGAGTGATGAAGCAAGCAATGTGAAGAACGGAATTAGGAGTCAGTTGGTGAAGCCGAATCCCATAGAAACAAAGCAGTCCGTAGACAAAATCATGGAGGGAAAGAGAAAGACCACGAAGGAGGAATGCAAGAAACATTACGCGGAAGCTAGTAGGAGGATCAGGGATTATCTCTGGCTAGGAATTAGGCAATTAGCCTCATTGTCCGGAATAATACCAGCTTGACGAAGAGGATGGAGTTCCTGGGCCCTTAGTGTGGAGCACCGCCAGGATCCATTGGTAACGCGAGTCCCGATGCCCTTCTTCTTGGGGGTAGCGGTGGTGACACTAGATCCAACAGCAGTGAGCTTATTTTCCCCATTTTACTCTAACGGAGAGATCAGAAGAAGTAACTGGGGAATGCTTTGAGAATGTCTAGTGCAAAGAATAGGCAACAAAAAATGGAGAGCAGCAGAGAGACAATGGCAGCGGCGCAAGGAGGAAGAAGATGCAAAGTACCAAAATTACCGTTGTAGATTGATTACTTAAGCACCAAAGAGATACCATCCGACAGCGAACAATCCCCTCCTCTGACACGTGGCACGCATCGGTGTAGACGCATGGCGGTGTGCACACTGAACCATCATCGCATGATCCCTACTCAGCACGTAAATCAAGGAGATTTAGTTAAGAATCCCAAATTATTGGTGACTGGTCAAATCCCGGTCAGACATTGGGGCCCTGATCTGTCTCGTCCCATTAGCACTGCTCACGTCAGCGGTCGAGCTCACTATCGTAAGCAATGATGTGATGAGTGGTCACACTTAAGCTGAAGTTGTAAGTGAGCAATGGTAAATTTCTTCGACTCATTAAATTTTTGCTCGAGTCTACGACTCGACCAAATACTCGGTGGCTACTCCTAACAGGAGCGCTGGTCGTGCACTCGAAGATTTTCTGCGCCCAGTGTTACCCCATCAAATGCAGGTGCAAAAACATTACACCCTAATTCCTTCTTTGAATCTGTGATTCGATTAGCAGACTTAGGGGATACTCCTATAGGGGGCACTAGAAGCACATTCGACAAAACATATGGTCATCGAGAGTAGTCGAAAAAGTTCAAAGTTCACACTCGAGTCTACCACTCGAATAGGCACTCGGGGGTACTCCCATAGGGAGCGCTGGTCGCGCACCCTATGAAAAGACGAAAGATTTGCAATTGAATCCTCAGGAAAAATACATTGACTATGTATGCATCGTACCATCATAATCAATTGAACCTTTCAGTGACCTCGCCTCTTACCAACCGCAATCGCCCTTCAAAGAGACAACGTCTCCTAGGCCACCTAAAGGACCTTCGCGGTGAAAATACATTTGAATGTCGCGTTTACAACATAAAGATAAGACATACGGATAAAATCTAAAGGCCTGGCAATGCACCTTCTGCGCTCTCTAGAAAATACCGTGCCTATAGGCACGATGTAAAAGCCTCGACAGATGTGTCCAGTGCCCACATAAAACACTGGAATTCGACACTGTAAGACCTCCACGACATGATCGAATTACGCCAGCAACTTTCTGAGTTCGAGTCAGGGGACTTGAATTTGAGTAGATAGCGTTGTTTTGCCCAAAGGCAGTTAATTGATCCCGATCCGTCGGATTAATCAGGCACTCATATCAACTATTCCTATGATATAAGTAATAGCACTCGATAAAACGTTTGGGTGATAGAAGAAGCACTTGTGCACACTCGAAGACTTCATAGTATCCCTCCGAATCTACGATTCATATGGACACTCGGGGGCTACCGACATGGGTATGCCCTACGGGTACCAGGGATCAGGCTATATGGTTTTGTCCAAGGAGAAGCCCACAGTGTAAATAAAGCCCATGAAGATTTGGGTGGCCCAAGCCCAGGGAGATACGCCTCCTTGGAGGACACGACAAAGTGTTGATAGGAAACTTGAAAGGGAAAACCCTAATTTGTAACCGACTCGGCCTGCTATCCCGAGATCTGACCTTCCTATATAAAGGCTAGGAGGGGGCAACGAGAAGAATAATCACAACCTAGTTCGTACACCGCCAGATTATATCTGCTCACCCCTGTAAACTTTCGTGTCCCTCGTTAATCAGGAGCAGACAAACAGGAGTAGGGTTCCTTCTAAGGACCTAAACCTGGGTAAACTTCGTGTCCCCGATATGCTTGTTTGCTAGCTGATCTATGTCTCCAGCGCTCCCCACTTACTCAAACCCAAGTCCATCAACCATGGGCATTGATGAGTTAACATCCCAGGAAGAAACATTGGGAACATACCTTCTCCCCAAATCGCTGCATCTGTGTCTGAGGGAAGCATGATGAGGATGGTGTAGGCACTAGATTCGGTGCTGGGGCCCGCTGCCCTACTCCACCTTGAGTAGCCGTTGGTGGTGGCTGCTACTGCATCCGACTGCCAAAACTACCACTATGGTGACCACGATTGGCCCCGTATCACCCCCACCTCGACCTGCACCCGCCATCATCACCACCTCCGCAAACTTCACCCTTCCTGTAGCTTGTACCCAGCAATCCTTCGAGAAGCTAAACTTCTGAGGAATTGGCAGACAACCACCTCGAGCCGGTAAAGAATCCTCAGGAGAGAAAATCCCTGCCTCCACCAACTCCCGTCGAATACACACCAGCACGCCCGAAGCCGAAACCCTAGATTGGTTTGTCAACTCCCGCAGGCACACCACGCGAAGCTTATCCATTCAGGGAAGTGTACTCCTGGGAGGCACAAACACTCCCACCCTCCGATCAGCACCAGGTGTCGCACATCCATGATCCACTCGAGTCGGCGAGGGTGTGTCGCTGAGCGGTGGCGTAACCAGATTTGAATCTCTTCTTCGTGCTCGATCTTCGATCCCTATATGCGACAAGGATTGTGAGCATCTCTTCGGTGACACAGGGCTCACCAAACTCACTCAATCTGCTATGTCCCAAGCTCACTCTGATCACCTCCTACCCCCGCCCCTACACCGCGAAACTCCAGCGAGCATGTTCTCTCGGAGGAAATGGAAGTGCAGTGAGGCAATGGGATCGCTCGCTCGAGGACCCAGTCGCGAGAGCCTATCGTGAGAGACATCTCTCCGCTTGACATCTAATTGTATTTTTTTGACTAACAAGACATCTCCCGCAGTTCTCTGATATGTGGACTTCATCTATCGGTTCCACGAAAGTCGCCTCGCATCATGCGTTTTGGCAGGAACATCAAATCGCAAATATGGAAGGTCATGCCCCCCGTAATACTCGAATCTATTGATATGTCCCCACCCAACCCGTCATCCGCAACCAGCACACCATAACCTCCGACTTGGACCTCATGCTCATGGCCATCACCGCCATAGGAAAAAAATATGGAGCAACACTTTCGAGATGACTAGTGCCGCCTACGGGAACGTGGCACGATGTCAATGGTGACTTCAACGCCGACGGTGATTAGTCGGGGCCATCGAAACTGCTTCCGACCAAGGCTAGAAAAACACGGTCAACACAAGTCCACCGTCAGTGTAGATCAATCAACACCGACGGCCACCGTCGGTAGCGCAACACCGTCGGCATAGACCGACCTACGTCGACGGCCACCGTCAGCGTCACACAACCTTCAGCATAGGTCGATGCCCTGTGGCTTCCCTGCCTCCGGAGGAAACGGCACGATGACGACATCCATAGTCATTGTTATGCTGACGGTATTACCGTAGGCTTAGGTACCTCCAATTTTTTCTCCATCGGTGTTTGCCCTCTCGCTTGTAGGGATGTGAGGTGTTGTAGTGCCGACGGACATAGTCGGTTCTATAACAATGGCAGCTCCTACTCTAGCACTGCTAACTGTTTTGGCACCATTCACAAATGAATAACACTTGGGCTCCTTCCGAATGGCCACCGTCAGCACTATTATTGTGGTAGCAGCTCTGGTGCCTAGTCTCCTACGCAAATGTCTCCTTCACATGGCAACACCGACGGTCACTGTCGGCACTATAACAGTGGCATCAGCTCTCCCAGCACTAGTGGTTCCCAAGTATAGATGTATGGTGACATGGTAACGCTGACAGCCACCGTCGGCACTACCATAGTGGCCCTGCTCCTATAGCGGCACGAGCACCTAACATTGTAACACCAACGACCACTGTCGGCACTATAGCACTAGTGGTTTCCAGGTGGAGATGTAAGGTGACATGGTAACGATGACGGCCACCGTAGGCCCTATCACAGTGGCCCTATTCCCATAGCACCTCAAGCACACCAGCACTTGACATTGTAATGTCGACGGCCACCCTTGGACCCAACCTAGGTCTCCGATGTTTTGTTATGGCCTAAACAAACCTAAACCAACAAAAAGTACTTTGGTCAACCCTCGTGCGGAGAAAGCTAGGGGGTAGACCTACAGGGCTCATAGATTAGGGTTTCGCAGGAAAATGACCGCGTGAGCGCCAAAATCCCATGAAAACTTGGGTGTGGCCATAGCATACATGTACAAGTGTGGTGGAAGGTTTCTAGATTCAATTTATAGCTCCCGGGTGTCACCATCTTCACGCGCATGTGATAACACTTAGAGAAGTGCTGGACGTGTCGCTGGGAAACTCTTGCTACGGGTCCAACTGGGTGCTACTGATGGAATATTGGTCCCAACCTTAGTTTTCCATGTTGATATGACCTAAACAACCTAAACCAACAAAAAAGTACATTGGTCAACCCTCGTGCGGAGAAATCTAGGGGGTAAACCTGTGGGCCCCATAGACTAGGGTTTCGATGGGAGATAGTAGTCGGAGCACCGAAATCCCACCAAAACTTGCATGTGGACATTCCATGTGTACACAAGTGTGGTATATGGTCCATAGATGAAATGGCTAGCTCTCGGGTGTCATCGTCTTCACGTGCATGCGATAACACTGAGATAAGTGTTGGACGTGTCGCTGGGAAACTCCAGCGAAGGGTCCAACGGGGGGAAACCGGTGGAATATGGCGCCCAACCTTGGTTTTCCATGTTTATATGACCTAAGCATTCCTAAAAAAACAAAAAAGTACATTGGTGGAACCTCGTACGGAGATAGCTAGGGGGTAGATCCTCGGGGCCCCTAGAGACTAGGGTTTCGATGGGAGACGGTTGCCAAAGCATCAGAACCCCACCCAAACTTGCATGTGGACATGCCATGTGTATAGAAGTGTTGTAGATGGTCCATAGATGCAGTGGCTAGCTCTCGGGTGTCACCGTCTTCACGCGCATGCGATACCACTTAGAGAAGTGTTGGACGTGTCGTGGGAAACTCCCGTGATGGGTCCAACAGGGGGCAACCGGTGGAATATGAGGCCCAACCTTGGTTTTCTATGTAGATATGGCCTAAACATGCCTAAACAAACAAAAAAAGTAAATCGGTGGAACCTCGTGCGGAGATAGCTAGGGGTAGACCTTCCGGGGCCCACACACGGGTGTTTTGTGTGCTTTCGACCATAGTTTAGAACGGGCATAAGAAATTCAAAAACGGTCCAAACAATGTAATTCCTTCACATGGTGTCATATTATGTGACATATTTGCAAGGAAAAAAATCAAACTTGGTATATTGATTGCATCTCAAAAAAACCTTCATAGAAATGACCTATCATGTTCGAGGTTTCATGGCTTTCAAGCCAAACGACCAATGTTATGGCCATAATCGCGACATAGTTTGTGATAATGTGCCCATATTGTGCACCCATGTGCATATTGGGATGACGAACAATGTTGTAGGAGGAACTTTTCGTTTTCGTCGCATGGAAAAGCCATTTTCTAGTTTTCGAGTGCCAAAATTAGGGCGTTTTATGAAGCAACACCAAACAGTGAATACAAAATGGTACCACCCCATTTTTCAAAAATACTAGAACACCTTACATGAACAATGTCCCAACCGATGTTTCACAAACCTTTCCATCCACCCATGGTGAAAAAGACAAATGTCTGCCGAATCGGGAGGAAGTGGGTCCGGTTTGAACTACAGGTACATGATCTTCAAAATATGACGTTTCTTCAGAGATCCAATGAAAGTTTAGATATTCTCATCCCATAGCTCCCGGGTGTCACCGTCTTCACACGCATGCGATAACACTTAGAGAAGTGCTAGACGTGTGGTTGGGAAACTCCCGCGACGGGTCCAACGGGGGGAAACCGGTGGAATATTGGGCCCAACCTTGGTTTTATATCTATATATGGACTAAAGATGCCTAAACCAACAAAAAGTACATTGGTTAACCCTCGTGCGAAGAAAGCTAGGGGGTAGACCTACGGGGCCCATTGATTAGGGTTTCGCTGGAAAATGACCGCGAGAGCGCCAGAATCCCACGAAAACTTGCGTGTGGCCATAGCATACACGTACAAGTCTAGTGGAAGGTCCCTAGATCCAATTCCTACCTCCCGGTGTCACTGTCTTCACGTGCATGCAATAACAGTTAGAGAAGTGCTGGACGTGTCGCTGGGAAACTCCCGCTACGGGTCCAACTAGGGGCTACCGATGGAATCTTGGGCCCAAACTTGGTTTTCCATGTTTATATGACCTAAACAAACCTAAACCAACAAAAAATTACATTGGTCAAACCTCGTGTAGAGAAAGCTAGGGGATAGTGAAGGGAATATGCCCGTGAGGCAATAATAAAGTTGTTATTATCTTATTCCATGTTTATGATAAATGTTTATTTTGCATGCTATAATTGTATTAATTGGAAACGTTAATACATGTGTGTTTAACAAAAAAATAAAGGGTTCCTAGTTATGTGTCTCATATAAACTAGCTCGTTGATTAACAAGATGATCAAGGTTTCCTGATCATGGATATTGGATATTGTTAATAACGAGATCACAACATTGGTGAATGATGTGATGAACATTCATCCGAAGTATAGCATTACGATCAAAGTCATTATGTTTATATTTCTATAACATCATACAAAGTAATCCTAGTCTTTAGACCATGAGATCATGTCAATCACTAACACTAGAAGAGTATCTTGATAACATCAAACGTCACACCGTGACATGGTGACTATAAAGGTGGGTTTAGTGCTACAAAGGTGTTATGTAGAGGCTCATGGATCAAGAGTGGGATTTTTCCATCCCGATGGCGGATAGATATACTCAGGGCCCTCTCGATGATATCACATTGACTTAGCTTGCAAGCAAGTGATGTGATCACTAGAATGTTATATCACGGGAACAAGAAAAGAGTGCATGTCAGTAACGAGATCAAACTAGGTATGGGGATACCGATGATCGAATCTCGTACATATAATATATCACGAGACAAAAGGATTTAGTTATGAAGTTAAAGGTTCACACGATCACTAGAGTCATCGTTGAATGTGTAGGAGTCAGTACGGATCTCCAGGTCCCGCTACTGATTATTGATCGGAGAGGGGTGTCTATCATGTATGTGTTATTCGCAAACCCTAGGGTGACACATTTAAGGGATACCGACACCATTTGGACCAAATATTTTTCAGATAAAGATTTAAGAAAGTGCTGGAATCATTTCGATGGAAACCGAAATTGTTTTGGGTGAAATTGCAGAAACTGGTTCTACACATGATATTGAAATGTTGTAGGGGGTTTTATGTGAATGTTTGTTAATTAAAGTAATTAACAAAATTTTGAATAAAATAAATAAAATAGTTTTATTTAATGAGAGCTTGCATTAAATTTGGTGGAAATTTAATGGAGGTGAGTGGAGTTTTGAGTGGGGGCATGTTTATATGAGTGGGAGCTCCACCCACATGAATGATTGAAGAGGTAGGGGCACCACCTTGGCCACCGGACATGGGAGGGTAACCCCCTCTCCCCTATAAAAGGCCCTCCACTCCTCCTCTCATCTTACACCTCCTCGTGAAGGATCTCTCTCCCCTCTAGAAATTATTACCCATGGTCTCGGATTAGCGAGATACATGTTCCCGGTGGCTTTATCTGGAAAGGAGTTGCTGCTTCCGCTGCATCACTAGAGCGAGGAGTTAGAGGTTGTTCGGTGGAACGGACATGTGTGCGATCACGGATGCACCAATGCTTTGTGGTGCTGGACTTGATGGTGTTGGACCTGATGGTGCTATAACTGCTGGACCTGAAGGACTTCATCATGATCTTGAGATCGGCAAGTGTACGACTACATCATCCATGAGTACAACCTCGTAACACTTTGTCGCTCTTCAAGGGTATGTTCTCTATGGATGTAAATCCACCCTCAGATTTTATTTAGGTAGATAGATCTTGGTGCTTAGTTGTTCTCATCGTAGGATTTTTTTGTTTTCTATGTTGCGAACCCAACAGTGGTAGCAGAGTCGGATCTATGAGTAGATACTTTGCACGGGTAGAACACATATGAGTATGTGGGTGCTGATGATCATTTTATTTCATCTTATATGTATTTTGTATATTGGTGGCATAGTGGGATGAAGCGACCCAGACTAACTTTACATATCCTTGCACATGAGACCTATTCCACGCTTGACATGCAACTAGTTTTGCATAAGTGGCTAGCGGGTTTCTGTCTCTCCTACTATAGTCAATATGTGATTTACAATGAGTTGCTAATAATTTGGTTATCATCGTTGTGGTTCCATCTTTGTAGGTAAGAACAGTTCTATCTTTGAAAGCTCTCAGCCACGTAAAATCATGCAATTGATAAATTAGAAGCGTCTAGTTTAGATCGTTCTTGGGCTAGTACCTAGAGCAAACTCCAACATGTTCTAGAACCATCATTTCACCACCCCAAAAATTTCATAGCACACTAGGATGTATTCTCAATATGGGTAGATAGTTATTACTAATAGACTTAATGTATGCATTTTTTCTATACCAAGAATATTGGCTAAAACAACTTAACGTTTGTTAAAAAACATTTCATACCACTTTATCATTATCAATTTGTTTTCACCCATCAACTCAGTCATCCACGTAGGGCCCACAGATTGGGGAGGTCACGGTCGCCTTGGACGCACCACAAAATTCTGACTGGGCCATCGAGTGCAGGAAGTAGAGTCAGCATTCTGTCTGATCACTTACCCTAGTCATCGTCATCGATATTTCTACATGCATCGGCTTCATCAACGACATTGATTGTCCCCTCGCTTCGGTAATCTGCCATATTATTCTTGGATCACCTCCTTCCTATTTAATCTCTCCCCTTCCCCGCACCAAACCATCTCTAATACCCCGCTTTTAGCAACCATCCCTGTTCTCATCTGTCATCCATGGCCACCTTCCGGCTGCCGCCCGCCGTACCAGAGCGCAAAGACCCCGACATCGCCGCACAGGAGGACAATGCCCTACGCATTTGGACTTTCTCCCTGCAGAGAACAAAGTGGCAACTGGTGTGCGCCTTCCTCGACGCTGGGTACGGTGACCGCAATTACCAGATGTACGACATCTACAACAATCCGGGCGAGACGTTGAAGGTCAAGTTCGTCAACTTCAGGGACGCCCGTCTCCTCTATGGCCATGCCTTCCACTACGGCTGCGAGATGGTGTTCACCGGCTCTAACATTTTCACCAACTACTGGAACCGGTTCCCAAACAACGACAACTTCATCCAAAGTGTTCTCTCGGAGCTGCCGATGGCTCCGGAGGTGCCACCTTGTTTTGTGGCGGTGCCGCTGATGGCTCAGGAGGTGCCACTGCCTTATCCAGAGGTGCCGATGAGTCAGGAGTCAGCTCTATCGCTGGAGCTGCCGTTGGTGCCGATGTCACGAGGTGCCACTGCCAGCGCGGACTAGGTGCAAGGAGGCGCCGGACCTGCACTAGTTCAGCAGCGAGTCCTATATGAAGTTAATGGTTGTATGAAGTTTCTTCTGGTACTACACGTCAAAAAAATGTTTCTTTTGGTACTACTCAGTGTACCCTGTAGTACTAGTAGTAGTTCTACGAATGACGATCTATTGAATATCCTCCCCCCTGGATGTTTGTGAAGGAAGTGAAAATTTTGAAACCGGGAAAGTTTGAATTGCTACTCTATTGTAAGGACCAAAATGGTTCCCACCAACGCAGCTGACGAACATGCCAGACAAAGACACGAAGCCGCCGACAAAGACACGAGCCACCAATGGCAGGTTGTCGATCGACGCGCGTGCACAGCGCCACGTTGTGGACGAGGGAGAGATCAGCCAGCCGGGGTGTGGGGGTGGTGATGGGGGAGTGAAGGAGAGAGAAAACACATTTTGTTTTGTGTGCATATATATTGTGGTCCTGAAATTTACTCTACTCACTATACCCTCTACCTCGTGTCAGGAGCCCATCCCAGTTTTGCTCTAACATCGCACCGCCTTCAAATCCTCCTCTTCGTAGCTCTCTCGCTGCCTCCTTTGTGGTCATAGTCTCTTCTCACTCATTATTTTTTAACAGAAAAAAGTAAATAAATTCTTATTACTTGCTTTTCAAAAAATTAATTCCTGTCACTTGGAAAATTGAAATTGATTATTTTTTGTTTTAAATATCTTTGATT